>JAKOGI010001544.1:62500-219283 GCA_029747015.1 Carnegiea gigantea | reverse complement strand
GGATGAGGTGGTTGTCCACAGGAGATATGCCAATCTCTCCAGGTCTCTAGACATGCCCTATAGTCTTAGAAATATTGGGTCTGGGAAGCAAGCAACCCATGAAGCTCATCGTGGCGCTCTTGGACAAAGTCCCGAAGAGCGGTGCTCCCTGAAGCAACAAACTCTCAGAGGGAAACTTGCTCCTCTTAAATGAACCTATGGGTGTCTTGGAGGTCAAAATAGTCAGGTAGGGGTGGATGAGAGGATGAGTTAGGTCCTTCTCGATGAGAGTGAGGAGCAGGTTGTTGGGGCATTCGTCAAACAATCTCGTCATCACCAAGTACCCAGTAAAGGTTAGCCTGGTGACGCAGAGTAGTGCGATCGACATTAGAAAGCGCCAAAAGCCGGTCTCTGGGGTAAATCCAACACAAACGGTTAGCTTAACTTTATAGAAATTCATAATTTCAAAAGCAGTTTGATCAAGCCGCTCAGACCAAGAAATTCTATCCTTAGAATTGGGCTCAACACCCAAGAATATAGAAATAGTAGTTACAATTCCACCAACGACTATTCGACCTTTAATGTTAACAGCAGCACTATGCAATTGCCTAGTTAAAAATGAACCTGGGTCAAGTTGAACAGCATCAAGCATACAAGACAGAAAGTACAACTCAGACAATCTCGGGATATTCAGACTAAATGAACACGTTAATGTATATGATAATTAAAATGAATATGTTACTTGATAAAATGAATGGTTTAATTTTTTTTCCATATATGTTAGTAATATGAACATGTTAATGTATATGATAATTAAAATTACCATGTCACTTGATAAATTGAATAGTTTAAATTTTTTTTTGTATATGCTACTTACAAATTAAAATGAACATGTTAAATGTATATGAGATTTAAAATGAACATGTTACTTGAGGCACTTATTAATACGATTAATTATAAATTTGTAGGTGGTAATTTCATCTAAAATATGGATCCTAACACTCCTCCGTCCTTTATGAGCTTACTTAAGGGTGATGATTCACCCCAAGTGGGGGGGTAATAATGCTACCCCAATCCCCTCACACAATCGTCATGTCTCTTACCCCCCTTATGCGCCACAAAACTACCAACATCATCTGCATCATCCATATTACCCACCCCACCTTCGCTCGAGGAATCCGAGTGGTTCAAGTTAGAATCCTCGACCATATCCTCGACCATATTACACATCAACACATAACAAACCTTTTAATGTGTACGAGAGTGAATACCTGTACTACCCTCTTTACTATCAACCGCCAGCTCCTCATCCAAATTACCTTTCTGCAGGGAGCACTCCACCCCTTTATCCACACCGATAGGATCAGTGGTCGGGTTGGGGTAGTTTGAGACAAACATTGAGGCAAGTACTAATGAAGGGGACGTTGAGGAAGTAATGGGAGGTACAGTAGGTGGTGCAAAGAGGTGGACACTTGATGAAGATCAACAACTTATTTGAGCATGAATAAATGTAGGCACGGATCCTATTGTTGGGGCTGACCAAAGGAAAGCTAGTTTCTGTAGTAGGGTGGCCTCGACTTTTAATGCGTACCATCCACAAGGGACATTAGCACACACTTCAAAGACATCTACCAGCCGATGGCTTTAGTGTGCCCCAATGGACAAGTATTATGCTCGAAGTGAAATGTAGTAATCACAGTGGGTGGACTGATGCAAATATTCTACAAGAGGTCCACAGATTGTATAGTGAGCGTACATCGAAAAAGTTTGAGTTGGAGCATTGGTATGAGATGCTCAAGGACCAACCAAAGTGGCGAGCGATACGTGACCTACCTAAGTCAGGGTCAGGATCATCAAAAAGGTCCAAACCCGATACCAAAGAGGCTAGAGATGAAGGTGTCGGTGGGGGTGAAAGACCCAAGGGCCAGAAAGCCACAAAGAGAAGGATGAAACAAAAGGCGAATGACACTGTAGTTGAGCTAATAACAACTGAGCTGAAGGAGATAAAGACTACCAACACTGATATGAATGAAATGTTCAAGGAGTTCTTCATCACAACAAAATAAGAGATGTCTCAGAAAATGATGATGAGGGAAGCAAAAATGAGGAGAAAGGAGGATAGAATAATAATGATCGGCACCTCCACAATGCCTCCTCAATAAGCGTCTTACAACGAGCAAAGGAACGCGGAAATAATGCAAAAAAGATATGGAAGCTCATCGTCACATCAGTAATATGTCTCCCCTCCCCCCTAATGTTGTAGATTACGAGAACCATGTACCTCATCGTATGTTGTAACAGCTTGCTATATGGCTTTTGTTTTCCACGTGTTGTATTAGACATGAGTTTGGTATTATCATGTTATGTTATGAAGTTCTGCAAAATGAGTGTGCCTATTATCGTTTAATAAAAACAGTTACTCTTATGTAGATTAATGTATAATCATTATTATGTTGCGCATGCCATTGGTAATGGAAAATTTTAATATGAACATGCTGCCTACTGAGGAGGAATCATCGTCCTCCTCCTCATCGACCTCTTCTTCGTCAAATGATAATGTCATGATCCCGGTCAAGGGGGCGTACGTCCAATGTCAACAACAGGTGCAACAACAAATGATGCTCCTCGTGCAACTGAGGCAAGCAGCAATAGAGATGATGCCATCGGCATCTGCACCTCAGATACAAAAGAGATGTATTAGGAGAGATAGAGAAGCTGCCCACAATCGCTTATACCAAGACTACTTCGTCGAAGATTTAGTGTACAACGAACATCATTTTCGATGTAGATTCAGAATGCAGAGGTACTTATTTCTTCGTATTGTTGAAGCACTCAAAAATCATTTAGAGCACTTTCAGGTGAGGTACGATGCGGCCAGAAAGTGTGGGTTGTTGCCATTAACCAAATGCACTGCAGCTATGCGAATGCTTGCCTATGGTGTAGCAGTTAATTGTGCTAATAAGTACTTGAAGATTGGTGCGAGCACTGCATTGGAATTCCTTAAAAAGTTCACCTCATGTGTCATTGAGGTATTCGGGGAGCAGTACTTGGGAAAACCAAATCAAGCTGATGTTGATAGCTTACTGCAAGTTGCTGAAGCCCATGACTTTTTCGGTATATTGGCAAGCATAGACTGCATGCATTGGGAGTGGAAGAATTGTCCAACGGCTTGGAGGGCATCATTTCAAAAGCAAGTTTACATGGTGCTAATAATCACCCTTGAAGCCGTTGTATCATATGAACTTTGGATATGACATGCGTTCTTCGGGCTGCCTAGAAGTCTCAATGACATCAACGTCCTTGATCGCCCACCGGTTTTCGAAAAGATGCGTGAGGATCGTGCTCCTAAATGTGAGTGTATCATTAATGAGCATCAGTACACATAGGATACTATCTTTCGGATGGAATTTATCCACAATGGGCGACATTTGTTAAAACTATCCCATTTCCCCAAGGGCAGAAGAAAAAACTTTTCGCAGAACATCAAGAATCAGTAAGGAACGATGTTGAGCGAGCCTTCGGTGTGTTACAAGCTTGATTTGCCATTGTACGTGGCCTCGCTCGTCTGATGGATCAAAGAGAAATTGGTATTGTTATGAGAGCATGTGTGATACTCCATAGCATGATTGTGGAGAACGAGCGGGACAACTACGACCTTGCATTTAACTACGACGTTGTTGAGGGTTCTGTTCCGGATTCGATTGTTAACCATGATCATCATCTATGCTATGAGACGTACTTTCAACGATCATGCCAAGTTCGCAACTCCAATATGCATTTAGCTCTTCAAGCGGACTTGATTGAGGAAATATAGAAGCGAAATTCGGGTCCGTGTCGGAGATGATAGTTTGTTGATTGATAAACCTCTATTTTACCCCTTTTAGACATGATTTTTACCCCTGATTTTGGCGATTTTCGGTAAAACTTCAAGAGTATAGAGGTTGATTAGTTATTCTTTACCCCAAATCTGCCTAAATGTTGTGTTTTTGTGTTTTCAGGACTTCAATTGAAAGAAATGAGGAAAACCAGCTAATATCGCGCCAAATAGGAGCCAACAGGGTAGATTTCAAGCCAAGAGGAAGTGGCATAGGGGCACCATGGTAGGCAGGGTGACCATGCCACTTAAGAAAGTAAGAAAACGCAAGATAGCAATGGCACAACCGTGCCACTTTAATTCTTCTCGTCTAATTGTAATTTGGTGTTGTAATTCGGGACTTCTTCTTTCTCTCGTTCTTTCTCTCCCGAAAACGGTGACTTTAGGTTTTTAGGATTCATATTGGTTGTTCTTGATTTGAAAGCTTTGGATTGAAATCGATTATTGAGTCTAGTCGATTATTACTTCAATCAATGGAAAGTACGCTCCTTTACCCTTTTCCTTTCACGCTTTAATTCAAAGTTAGTTTTTTCTATCATGTTCATATTCGTGATTGTGGTTGTGATTTTGATGATGATTATGGGCTAAATTTATTGTCTTGGATTGGCTGTAGCCCCTATTGTGTGATTTGGATTCGTATTCTAGATTTATGTGAATGAATGCCCATGTTGTAATTGAACTCTCACTTAGCATGCCAGGTGTTCGATGAATTGCCAGAGAGGGTTGATTAATGTTTGTAATTGGGGTTTAGGAGATTAACAAGAGTTAAATCCTCTACCTAGAGCTACTTAGTGAACAATTAGATTTCTTAACATGAAAATAGTTGGGGTTTCTATTGGGAATTAAGGGTTACTCAACCTTGTGGTTTTGTGATTCTAGTTTCATGACAATAGATAACTAGGATAGCTTGACAAGTCTAATAACTTTTAAGAGAAGGCGTAGATGCACTTAACTTGTAACCATTCCATTTCAGTTGTCTGTGTGGGCAGATTCGCATGATCTCGTTTATAGTCCAAGGAACACGATAGTGTGGTGAACCCAAATCCAGGACTTTCGTTAATATTGATTTAGTCAATAGTAGTAACTTTCAGTAGAATACAACTGTTATTGAGTAAAACCATTCCCAATAGACTCTAGCCTAAATAGAGTGTTAAAGGTTCGTTCGATGGTTGTAACCGAGTTCCTTGTAGACATGACCCGTACTTATCGTTGCTAGCTACAACTGGTACCGTGCACTTGCGATATTTTTAACTCAACAAGTTTTTCGCGCCGTTGCCGGGGAACTTTGTTGTTTCAATATCGAAAGCGATTTTAAACGATTTAGATTAGGCCTTTTCTTTTTCTTTTTCGCTTTTCCTTTTCCTTCTTGTTCTTTTAGCTTTGCTTGAACCTGCTTACGGTTGGTGTAGTTCTTGGCTTTGTATGCACAGGCACAGTCAGAGGGGGCGGCCACTTATTCCCTTCGACCCTGAGATAGAAGCCATCGTGCGAAGGCAAAGCGGTGCGAGGAAGAGGCAATTGCAACAAGACAACACTATGGCGGAGAGAAATCCTAGGGTTCTGCGGGACTATGTTCTACCGCAAGCCACCGGCCTCACCTCTTCTATTGTGAATCCGGCCGTCGAACCGAACAACTTCGAGCTGCGGCCCGCCCTTGTATCCTTCGTGGAGAAGAATCAATTTAATGGGCGTCTCATGAAGAACCCTCATATTCACCTTCGCAACTTCCTAGCGAAGTGTGACATGATCAAGCTCAACGGGGTCTCCGCCGACACCATCAGACTCCGGCTCTTCCCTTTCTCGCTGACGGAATGAGGCAGTGACTGGCTCCTTAATGAAGAGCCTAACTCCTTCACTACCTGGGAGGCCCTATCGACTGTATTTCTGAGCAAGTACTTCTCCCCGGGCAAGACCGCTAAGTTGAGAGCGGAAATCACCTCCTTCTCTCAACGAGGTGATGAGTCGCTTTATGAGGCATGGAAAGGCTCAAGGATCTTCAACGCCAATGCCCCCACCACGGAGTGCCCGACTGGCTTCTAATCCAAAACGTTTGTAATGGATTAGACCAGTCATTGAAGATGTCCGTCAACGCCGCAGCTGGCGGTGCACTTATGGGGAAGTCGATAGAGGCTGCGAAGGCCTTATTGGAGGAGATGGCCTCCAACAACTATAATTGGTCCGGTGAGAGGGCAGCCTCCAAGAGGACTAGTGGAGTTGATGGAGTGGATGCTGTGAATATGCTGGCTAGCATGGTGGATGCTTTAGCGCAGCGTTTTGACAGGCTTGGAACTCCCTCCCCATTAAGTTTAGTTGGTGGTCCCTCGGGTGCGATGTTTGAGGTTGGGGTCCCCTATGAGATTTGTGGCATTCAAGGCCACATCGCTGCTAAGTGTCAATCCGTTTTCCCAGGCATTGAGCATGCCAATGCAATGCAAAATTATAGCCAAAGCCCACAAATAACCCCTACTCAAACACCTACAACCCCGGTTAGAGAAATCACCCAAATTTCTCCTATCGCAACAACAATCCCATGTCACCCAATGCTTCCCAACCACAACCTCCTGATTTCCAATATAAGGCCCCTTATGCCCCACTTCCCCAACAACGACCACCCCAGCCCAAATCCAATCTAGGGAGTCTTATGGAGCGCTTCATAGCGACCCAAACCAAGACTAACGAGGCGTTGGGTGAGTCGGTCAGTCAGTTGACTGCTAAATTTGAAACTATGACCACTCACCAGAAGATGATGGAGAATCAGATAGCCCAGATTGTGCAGCAGGTAAGCCATTTGTCTAGATCCCAGGGACATCTGGCAGGTCAACCTAAGACCAATCCCAAAGGTCAGCTGAATGCCATCACACTGTGGAGTGGCAGGGAGTTAGAGAGACTTCCAATGCCTATGAGGGAGGAAAGGAGAGAGACTGATGATGAGGGTGATGCTGCCAAGGAGGCCCCTATTGAGCCTTCTAGTGAGGGGATCCATCCTGAAAGGACCCAGGAGATTAGAGCAGAACAAGTTTCACCTCCAGTGAAGCCTTACACGCCCCCAGTTCCATATCCTCAGAGGCTAGTAAGGGCTAAGGAGGAGCATAAGTACGGGAAGTTCCTCGAGATGCTTAAAAAGTTCCACATCCCGTTCCTAGAGGCTATTACTGACATGCCTTCATATGCCAAGTTTCTAAAGGACCTACTGACAAATAAAGGAAAGTTGCTCGAGAATGCTACCATAGCCCTCATTGAGGAGTGCAGTGTAATCATTCACAAAAAACTGCCTCCCAAGCTTTCGGATCCAGGGAGTTTATCCATCCCTTGTTTAGTTGGGGATGTGACTATCAGCCGAGCACTGTGCAACCTTGGAGCTAGCGTAAGTCTTATGTCCTACTCCATATGTGAGAAACTGCAAGTGAGGGAGCTGAAACCCACTACCATCTCCCTGCAGCTAGCTGATAGATCCATCAAGTACCCTTTAGGTATTCTTAAGGATGTCCCATTACAAGTGGGAAAGTTCTTCATATCATGTGATTTCATGGTTATGAAGATGGAGGAAGACTCCCGCATCCCAATCATTTTGGGTCGACCTTTCCTAGCCACTGTGGGGGATATGATAGACGTAAAGAATGGCAAGCTTTCCCTTCAAGTAGGGGATGAGAAGGTGGAGTTTAGCTTGCCACAAGTTATGGCTTCCCCCGCCTCAGGCGACTCATGCTGTAGAGTCGATGTACTAGATAAAGCCCTCAACTAGGAGGGCAAGGCCCAACTTTCTGTGGAGGACCCATTGGAGGCCGCGTTGATTAGTTACTATACAACTGACTCCTTTTCAGGGGAGAAGGAGGAATATGCCAGACTCCTCAATGAGTTTACTGCCTACATGACTAGGCAGTACCGCAGAGAGATCCTTAGTGTGGAGGAGCTCACATCCAAGAAAGAAGAGGAGTGTCCACCGAAGGTAGAACTAAAACCCCTACCTTCCCATCTCAGGTATGAATTTCTCGACTCCTCTCATCAGTTTCCCGTTATCGTTAATGCTAAATTCGATGGCCCTTAGTTGGAACAATTGCTGGATGTGCTTTGTAAACACAGGGGTGCCATTGGATATAGTATCGATGATATTCGGGGACTTAGTCCTTCGTTTTGCTTGCACCGTATTTTTCTTGATGACAATCATCGCCCCTCCCAACAATCTCAGCGTCGTCTCAATCCTAACATACAAGAGGTTGTTAAAAAAGATATTATTAAACTACTTGATGCTGGGATCATCTACCCTATCTCAGATAATGAGTGGGTAAGTCCAGTTCAGGTAGTCCCCAAAAAGAGAGGAATGACTGTCATAAAGAATGAGTGGGATGAGCTTATTTCCACTAGGACTGTGACCGGGTGGCGAATGTGCATTGATTACCGTAGACTAAATCAAGCCACCTCGAAAGATCATTTCCCCCTCCCCTTTATTGACCAAATGTTGGAAAAGTTGGTATGACATTCCTTCTTCTGTTATCTGGATGGTTATTCAGGTTTCTTTCAGATCCTTATCCATCCTGATGACCAGGAGAAGACGACTTTCACATGCTCGTATGGTACATTCGCTTATCGAAGAATGTCATTCGGACTGTGCAATGCCCCTGCCACTTTCCAGCGATGCATGACCGCCATATTCTCCTACCTTATTGAAAACATCATGGAGGTGTTTATGGATGATTTCTCCGTTTACGGAGGTACTTTTGCCCTTTGCTTAGAAAACTTAACCAAGGTACTTCGTAGGTGCAAAGAAGTCAACCTAGTACTAAATTGAGAGAAGTGTCACTTTATGGTACAAGAGGGGGTAGTACTAGGTCATGTCATTTCTGCTAGGGGTATCGAGGTGGATAGAGCAAAAGTTGAGGTCATTGAGCGATTGCCCCCTCCTACTTCGGTAAAAGGGGTGAGGAGTTTCCTTGCTCATGCGGGGTTTTATCACCGCTTTATCAAGGATTTCTCCAAGATTGCTAAACCTCTTACTAGCTCCTCACCAAGGATGCCCCGTTTATCTTTACTAATGAGTGCCACGAGACTTTTTGCAGGATCAAACAGGCACTGGTTTCTGCCCCCATCATACAACCACCGGACTAGAATCTCCCATTTGAGATCATGTGCGATGCGAGCGACCATGCAGTGGGGGCAGTCGTGGGGCAAAGGAAGAATAAGAAGCCAGTGGTGATCTACTATGCTAGTAGAACATTGGATGAGGCCCAGCAGAACTACACCACGATTGAGAAGGAGCTGCTTGCGGTCGTGTCTGCGATGGAGAAGTTTAGACCTTATCTCCTCTGTTCTAAGATCATCATATGCACCGACCATTCTGTACTCAAGCACCTCCTCGGGAAGAAGGATGCTAAGCCTCACCTCATCCGGTGGATTCTGCTACTCCAGGAGTTTGATATGGAGATCAAAGATACGGCGGGGGCCGAGAATGTCGTGGCTGATCACCTCTTCAGGCTCGTTATTGAGAGCCACGACATCACCGTTGATGATGCTTTTCCTGACGAGCATCTCATGGGCATCACCTCGGGACAAGCCCCATGGTTCGCCGACTATGCGAACTACCGAGCTTCGGGGATCCTCTCCCATGATTTATCCTTCCACCAGAAAAAGAAATTCCTCCATGATGTCATGATGCATTTCTGGGAGGAGCCCTTCCTTTACAAGCTATGTAAGGATGGGATTTGCAGGCGATGCCTTCCTGAGGGGGAAATTCAGAGTGTGATCTCCCATTGTCACGACTCTCCTTGTGGAGGACATGCTAGCACTTCTAAGACAGCTGCGGGATTCTTTTGGCCCTCACTCTTCAAGGACATCCATACATATGTCCGCGCATGTGATCGCTGTCAACGGATGGGGAATCTGTCCAGGAAGAATGAGATACCCCTTAACTTCATCCTTGAGGTTGAAATCTTCAATGTTTAGGGCATCGACTTTATGGGACCTTTCTCGTCCTCGAGGGGCAACAAGTATGTCCTAGTTGTCATGGACTATGTCTCCAAGTGGGTGGAGGTAGTGGCTAGCCCTACCAACGACTCTAGGGTAGTGGCTAAACTTTTCAAGAAGATTATATTCCCTTGTTTTGGAGTCCCGAGGGTGATAATAACTGACAATGGGCCACACTTCGTAGAGAAGAAGCTGGAAACTCTTTTGAGGAAATATAGAGTGCACCACAAGTATGGACTGGGCTACCACCCCCAAACTAATGGCCAAGTAGAGATCTCCAACCGGAAAATCAAGTCCATTTTAGAGAAAACGGTTGCGAGATGATGACACCCTTTGGGCCTACCGCACGGCCCTCAAAACCCCTATTGGCACTATTCCCTTTTGACTCATCTATGGTAAGCCTTGTCACCTTCCCGTAGAGCTGGAACACAAGGCTTATTGGGCCATCAAACACCTAAACTTCGATTTGAAGTCGGCGGGGGAGAAGAGGATGTTGCAGTTGAATGAACTCGAGGAGATCCTTTTGGATGCCTATGACAGTTCTCGACTCTACAAGGAGCGAACTAAGCGGTGGCACGATAAGTTTATCAATCGCCGCGAGTTTCGGGAAGGCGACTCGGTGCTGCTTGTCAATTCCCGCTTGAAGCTTTTTCCTGGGAAACTTCGCTCCAGATGGTCGGGTCCCTGCAAGGTGTTCAAGGTATATCCATATGGGGCAATTGAAATTGGCAACGAGACCACCGGCTCGTTCAAGGTGAACGGGTCTCGCTTGAAACACTACATCACCAGTGAGTCACTTGAGGGGAAGGTCACATGCGCCCTCCGCAATGTCTCTTCCCCTTAGAGATCCTAATGGTCAAGCTAAAGACCTTAAACAAGCGCTTCTTGGGAGGTAACCCAAGCTTTATTGTTTTCGGGAAAAAAAAATGAAAAAAAAGGAGAAAAAAGGAGGAGATGAGAGGAAACAGTTCAAGGAAAAAAATGAGCGAGAAAAAGAAGCAACAGATTTGAAAGCAAATGACTTAGAGGGCAGAAAGTTGGTATGGGCACACCCTGCCGTACAGCATGGGCGTGCCACCCCTCCACCAGACTTGAGGGGGAACCCTTTGGGAAAAAAAAATCCCTCCTATGAGGATGACCAAGGCATTGGTGAGCAGTTGGTTGGCATGGTGGATTGTTTGTGGCAAATGCCTTTGGTTGATGATTTTGAGAGTGTTTTGACCAGATTATTTGGTTTGCATGCTTTTTACCCTTGAACTCCCCTCGTCATGATTGATTATTCCTTTTAAGTGGGACACCTCTTGGGCCAGTTGTGTGTTTGGTAGTGTGACCCGTGAGATTTTGAGCCTATAGACTAATTCATCAATTTAGTCTCATATTTTCTTTCTTGTGTATCTCTTCCATGACCACATCTCCAGAACTTGGTTTGATTTTCTTTGGAATCGCATTCAGCAGGTGCATTATGATAATATGATAGAGGCATTCATTTGTTTTTCTAAGCTACATAGCCAAATCTGCCACCCATAATTGAATGTTTTGACCCCTTGCTTACCCCCTTTGAACCTTGTCCGTTTTTGTTGTGAACCCTTTACTATTAGCTATTGGCCTAAACACATCTCCTACCTCTAAACCAAAGCTAGTGGGACAACACTTCGTTATTTTATGGGTAGCTTTTGGGTGCTTTACAACTTGGTGGTTCATTTTGGTATATGCAGGGATGTATCATTGTGATCATTGGGGATTGAGTGTATAGTTATTGCGCATGTCAATCATTCATTTCCTTTTAAAAACCGAAGGAAAACATGTTTCCAAATCAAAAAAAAAAAAAGAGAGAAAAAAAAGGGAAACTTATTGAAATTCTTATGAAAAAGAAAAGAAGTGGTGAATGAGTGTGTTTGGCATGTTATCGTAGTTCATTCCCGATGGTCCATCTGGTTAAGGGTGTATTCCTATTGTGTTTTAAGAAAGTGTGTCGTATAATTGGTTCAATTGTTGATCGCTCACTGGCTTCGGCTGTTAGCTCCTCGTTTCCCAAATTGTTTGTTCCCCTTTTTCCTGTGCCCTTAGCCCCATTACAACCCTGAAAAAGTCCTCTTGATTATTGTTTTGCATATTGCATTTTTGCGGTGGAGAACTGAGAATCTTACCAAGCCTATGGCAGTTTGTTCGATCGAAAGAGAATTAAGTGAACCTTCGTACATCTTAAACACATGTGAGGGAGCGCACTTGCTTTGTTCCCCCTATAAGAGTCACTGCTAGGCCTTCTAGCCCACCACTTATTTGGAGGCGTCTTGATTGGGGAGGGGTGTGATATGGTGTGACTAGATGACAAGTTGAACATGTGGCCTTCCAAACGATTTTCAAATAAGTTTTGAAACTATGTATTTATGCCTTGAATGATCCTGCTAGTTGTGCGCACCTATGGTTGATTTAGCTGGTTTTCCATTTGCCTTACCTGAGGAGCCGAGTAATTAGAGGTCTCAACCCCCTGTCAGTTTAATCGCGCCTTAGTCTTGCTTGGTGACAAGCAAGAAATAAGCACGGGGGAGCTGATAAACCTCTATTTTACCCCTTTTGGACATGATTTTTACCCCTCATTTTGGCGATTTTCGGTAAAACTTCAAGAGTATAGAGGTTGATTAGTCATTCTTTACCCCCAATCTGCCTAAATATTGTGTTTTTGTGTTTTCAGGAGTTTGATTGAAAGAAACGAGGAAAACCAGCTAATATCGCGCCAAATAGGAGCCAAAAGGGAAGATTTCGAGCTAAGAGGAAGTGGCATGGGGGCACCATGTCAGGCAGGGTGACCGTGCCACCCAAGGAAGCAAGAAAACACAAGACAGCAAAGCGCCACGGTGGCACCAGGCCATATGGCGCGACCATGCCACTTTAATTCTTCCCGTTTAATTATAATTCGGCGTTGTAATTCGGGACTTCTTCTTTCCCTCGTTCTTTCTCTCTCGAAAATGGCAACTTTAGGTTTTTAGGATTCATATTGGTTGTTCTTAATTTGAAAGCTTTTGATTGAAATCAATTGTTGAGTCTGGTAGATTATTACTTCAATCAATAGAAAGTACGCTCCTCTACCCTTTTCTTTTCACGCTTTAATTCAAAGTTAGTTTTTTCTATCATGTTCATATTCGTGATTGTGGTTGTGATTTCGATGATGATTATAGGCTAAATTTATTGTTTTGGATTGGGTATAGCCCCTATTGTGCGATTTGGATTCATATTCTAGATTTATGTGAATGAATGCCCATGTTGTAACTAAACTCTCACTTAGCATGCCAGGTGTTCGATGAATTGCCTGATAGGGTTGATTCATGTTTGTAATTGGGGTTTAGGAGAATAACGAGAGTTAAATCCTCTACCTAGAGCTACTTAGTGAGCAATTGGATTTCTTAACATGAAAATAGTTGTGGTTTCAATTGGGAATTAAGGGTTACTCAATCTTATGGTTTCGTGATTCGCGTTTCATGACAATAGATAATTAGGATAGCTTGACCAGTCTAATGACCTTTGAGAGAAAGCGTAGATATGCTTAACTTGTAACCATTCCATTTCAGTTGTCTGTGTGGGCAGATTCGCATGATCTAGCTTATAGTCCAAGGAACACGATAGTGTGGTGAATCCCAATCCAGGACTTTCGTTAATATTGATTTAAACAATAGTAGTAACTTTCAGTAGAATACAGCTGTTATTGAGTAAAACCATTCCCAATAGACTTTGGCCTCAATAGAGTGTTAAAGGTTCGGTCGGTGATTGAAACCGAGTTCCTTGTGGACACGACCCGTACTTGCCGTTGTTAGCTACAACTGGTACCGTGCACTTACGGTATTTTTAATTCAACAAGTTTTTGGCGCCATTGCCAGGGAACTTGGTTGTTTCAGCATCGAAAGCAATTTTAATTGCTTCAGATTAGTGTTAGAATGTATAAGGTTTTGATGATGACAAATCCAAATGTTGCTGTTGCACCAAACAGGCTTTCTAAATAGATCCTTACTGTTGTTCTCAAGTCTTAAAACTGCTTGACTAATGGATTATCAAGAACAGGCACTCAAGTCAGCGATACAAGAACATCCGTAAAGAACAGGTTTTGTGAAGTGTTTGAAGCACAGGATATAAGTGCAGCCGCAGGAAACAGATTCTGTGAAGTGTTTGCAGCAAATTCATCTCTCTACAAGATGACTGGTCGTTACAACAAGATGTCTTGATTTGATTTAGATTTTATATTTTTAGACTCTTATTAATATGCCAATTAGAAAGTCTTAATTTACCACTTACTTGAAACGGTTTTGCTTTTTGGAAAATATTTCGGATCATCTTTCAAAACAATCCTGGAAATAGGGTGGTCAAGGTGTTTCCAGATTAAGCTGCGAAAAAATGATTTCACATGATTTTTCTCTCTCTCTGATTTTGGGCACCTTCTCCAAGATTTGCAAGCAAGATTTTTTTATGTAGTATCTTACCCCTTACCCTAAAACGGTTATCAAAATCTAAGGGGATTTGCAAAATCTTTTTAAATAAAAAGAATCTTCAACTTTTGGCAAGTGGATAAGGTTGTTGAGAAAATCATGGGCTAAAGGATGAAACCGTGTTGCTGAAGAATCACCGCCTTAAGCAATTAAGGAATTCTTCCCAGCTCATGTTACGTCACCCCTTGCGGCTAAAGGACTCTATCTCCTTTAGAAATTTTGGTTTCCAAAAATTCGAGGAATTGTTTTTACCAAGCACTATATAAAGTCGCTTCTTACAACTCAGAAGCATCGGTTTTCAAAGGCAAAAAATTCAATGTTCATGAGCTTAAAAGTTTCAAAAGAAAACCGTGTCTAGCAAGTGAGTTATTTGAGCTTTCAAAGTTGGCATACTAGGACTTCATTATACCCTATATTAGCTTAGTTGAGAAGCATTGTAATAGGGTGTTTTTCTTTATACTCTTCTTTCACAAAAGTGAGTTGAGTGTGTGTCCAAATCAAGGGGATTTTAGACGTGGGGTAACCTGTCTTAGGGAAGACGGTTACGTGGGTTGCAATTTGTAACAAGGTGTATTACTATTGTAACGTGATTAGCCCGTTTAGTGAAGTGTGTAAATCCTACACGAGGTAGGTCGTGGTTTTTCACCTCAGTTGGGCTAGAGGTGTTTTCCACGTAAAAATCCTGTGTCTATTATTTCCGCATTTAATTTTGTTGGATTTTCGGTTCTGCATATCTCAGGAACAGCCTGCGCGAACAGGGTCTAAGATTGTTTGCCAGCATATTGCGAAAATCGGACACCACAATTCACCCCCTCTTGTGGTTGTGTACTCTCGAAAGCAACAAGTGGTATCAGAGCAGGTTCTCCTTTGAAAGGCTAACACTTTGAGAGATCCTTGAAGATGAGTACCTCACAAGGCATGCTTGAAGGTCAATCCATAACTCGACCACCATACTTCAATGGCCAACACTATGGTTGGTGGAAGAATAGGATGGAAAACTACATCCAAGCCGAGGACTATGAGTTGTGGATGCTCATCAAGAATGGACCACTCATCCCTAAGAAAACAACTGAAGATGGAAAGTCAATCCCCAAGGAGCCTAAGGAATTCAATGCTGAAGATTACAAGATGATGGAGAAGAATGCCAAGGCCAAGAAACTTCTATATTTCGGCCTTGGTCCTGATGAATATACTCGCATATCTGAATGTAAGTCGGCCAAGGAGATCTGGGATGCTTTGCAAATAGCTCACGAAGGGACCAATTAGGTAAAGCAATCCCGAATTGAATTGCTTATGAGAAAATATGAGCTGTTTGAGATGGGTGATCGTGAAAGTGTGATGGACATGTACACTCGCTTCACTCACATAATGAATGAGTTGAAATCCCTGGGAAAATCCTTCACCACCGAAGAATTGGTGAGGAAAATCCTAAGAATTTTACCTCATTCTTGGGAAGCGAAAGTCACGGCCATCCAAGAAGCTAAGGACATGAACAAGATCACCCTAGATAAGCTGATTGGAAATCTCCAAACGTATGAACTTAGAAAAAATTCTCAGCAAAATGATGAGACAAAGAGAGATCGAGGTCTTGCTCTGAAGGCCTTAGAAGATGATTCTGATTCTGATGAGGAGGAGATTGCCATGATAACTCAAAAATTTAAGAAGTTCTTCAAGAAAGTTAAAGAAAACAGCAAAAGGAAGGATTTTGTTAAGGGCAGAAACACCTCTCGGGAACAGTTCTCCGGGTGTTTCAAGTGTGGCAAACTGGACCACATTATAAGAAACTACCCACTGCACAAGGAAGAACAAGGACCCGAATATCCTAGAAAACAGGGGAGGAAACAGGGTGTAAGCAGCTCAGCGAAAAGGTTCTCAAAAGCTATGCTCGCAGCCTGGGGAGATTCAAGCGAGGATGAGAAAGGGTCTGAAGCTGGGGAAGCTGATGTAGCACTCATGGCAAGAAGTGACACTGATTCAGATGATGGATCAACAGACAGTCTAACTCAACTCAAGAACAAGGTACGGGGTCTAAATAAATCAACTCTTGAGGAATTAGTGTACACTATAATGGATATATGTGCCGAATTAAAAAGGGATGTTCGAGATCTAGAACTTGAAAATGAAACCCTTAAATTGGAAAAACTTGAAGTTGACAAAGAGACTCTTGGCTCGCATGAAAAGATCAATGTGCTTAAAGAAACTCTACTCATGAAAGAAGAGACTTGTTCCACTAAACTGGCTGAGCTAGAAAAAGAATCCCTTGACTTAAAAGGTAAGGTCGAGTCTTTGCTAGAAGAAAACAAAAACTTGCTTGAGAAAATAAAACAAATGGAATTAGACCTTGTCACAAACAAGCTCTGGAACAGGTCTTCAAGGGCGCTTGAATGGTTAAACACACATCATAGTCGAAATAGAAGAGGACTAGGTTTTGTGCCTAAGATGACCTACCTAGTGAATAGAAAATACGCAGGATTATCTGAGAACATTGTATATTATCACTGTGGTAAAACGGGTCATTATCGTTATACTTGTCCCTCGAGAAAGTATGCTATTAAAAGGAACACAGCTTATGTAAAACAAATATGGGTTAGGAAAGATAAGATTTGTACGTCTAAAGGAATGGGACCCAAGTGGATCTGGGTTCCCAAAACTAACCTATGATCTGTTTTGTAGGCTGAAGTGAGAGAAAACCACCCAGCAAACAACCCAGCAAACAGCGCAGGGAACAACCTAGGGAACAAATGTTGACAGTGGGTGTTCGAGGCATATGACTAGTGAAAAATTCAATTTTCTCTCACTTACAGCTTCAGAAGGAGGGAGTGTGGCATTTGGAAACGGCAAATCCGGGACAATTGTCGGTATAGGTAAGATAGGTGAGTCACTCTCCCATTCAATTGACAATGTTTATTTTGTGGATGGATTAAAACACAACTTGCTAAGTGTGTCCCAACTGTGCGACAAAGACAACCTAGTAGTGTTCTCACCAACACGTTGCTTGGTTGTGAATATGAACACAGGAGATGTTGTGTTGAGGGGGAAGCGACACAAGAATGTTTATAAAGTGTGTATCTCCACTCTTCCCAAAATAATTTGACTTGTTTGAGTGCCCTAAATGATGATGTTATGCTTTGGCACAAAAGGCTAGGTCATGCAAGCCACTCACTTTTGAACAAACTTGTAACCAAAGACTTAGTGGTAGGCTTACCTTCCATCAAATTCAATGATGACAAGGTATGTGATGCATGTGCCAAAGGCAAACAAGTCAAAAATTCATTTAAATCTAAAAGGTGTGTAAGCACTACTCGACCTCTTGAATTGATACATATAGATATATGTGGTCCAATGAGGATCATGAGCAGAGGTGGTAAGAGGTATGTGCTTGTGATAGTGGATGACTACTCTCGTTTCACTTGGACCCTGTTTTTGGCTTCTAAAGATGAAACTTTTAAAAAATTTCTTGCTTTCATTAAAAAGACTGAAATGAGGGTAGGACACTCTTTGGTGTGCCTAAGGTCTGATCATGGTACAGAATTTGAAAATTCGAGCTTTACTGACTATTGTAAAGAACATGGTGTTGATCATAATTTTTCAGCCCCAAGAACACCCCAACAGAACGGGGTGGTAGAACGCAAAAATCGTACTCTAGAGGACATGACTAGAACAATGCTCGTTGCTAGTGGTCTTTCTAGAAATTTTTGGGCTGAAGCCTTAAACACATCATGTTACATTATAAATAGATGCATGATTAGACCTCTTCTTAACAAAACTCCTTATGAGCTCCTTAAAGGAAGAAAACCCAATATTTTGCATTTGAGAGTTTTTGTTGTAAATGTTTTGTGCATAATAATGGAAAGGATGCCTTAGGAAAATTTGATCCAAGGAGTAATGAAGCAATATTCCTTGGTTACTCCTCGCATAGTAAGGCATACAAAATGTTTAATAAAAGAACCTTGTGTGTTGAGGAAAGTGTGCATGTGCTTTTTGATGAAACTAACTCTCTAAGTGAGAATGATGCACAGGAGGAAGACCTTGAACTAGGTCTTGTTAGAAAAGACTTGCTGCTCCAAGATGAACAAGGTAAGGAAGGCACTGAGGGATCAAGGTCTGAAGCTGTTCTTAAGGAAGGTAAGCAAGGAGTGAACCAAACAGGGGGAAACAAGGTGGAACCCTATTCGGGACAACATCAGCCGAATCCTTCAGGGATAAATTCAGGAACAAGTTCCCAAACAGGCTCGAGAACAGGTCCTGAACCTGTTTCACCGAGTATTCCAGCTAGGATGGAGAGCGTGTCTGTGAACCCACTTTCACCACGATCATGAAAATACCAAAGTTCACATCCTCTTGATCAAATTTTGTCTGATATTAATGCAGAAGTTCAAACTAGATCTAGGCTCGAAAATTTCTGTGCTTTCTATGCTTTTCTCTCAAAAATTGAGCCAAAGAATATTAATGACGCTCTTGCAGATTCAGATTGGGTCACAGCCATGCAAGAAGAACTCCATCAGTTTGAAAGGAACAAGATATGGCACCTTGTGCCACGGCCAGAGGATAGAACAATCATACAAGCTTGATGAGTGCGGAACAGTCACTAGGAACAAGGCCCGACTGGTGGTTCAAGGCTACAACTAAGAAGAGGGAATTGATTATGAAGGGACCTTTGCACCTGTTGCAAGGATGGAGGCCATTCGAATCTTGATAGCCTTTGCAGCCCACATGGAGATCAAGTTGTATCAAATGGTTGTCAAAAGTGCGTTTCTAAATGGATACCTTAAAGAAGAAGTGTATGTCAAACAACCCCCCGGTTTTGAAAGTGATGAATTTCCTAACCATGTTTTCAAACTTAACAAAGCACTTTATGGTTTAAAACAAGCTCCTAGAGCCTGGTATGAGCAGTTGTCAAGTTTCTTATTGGAAAATGATTTTAAAAGAGACAAGGTAGATAATACCTTGTTTCTAAAATCTAAAGGGGAACATTTGTTGATTGTCCAAGTATATGTCGATGACATCATATTTGGTGCAACTCATCATGATTTGTGCAACGAATTTTCAAAAATAATGAGGAGTGAGTTTGAAATGAGCATGATGGGTGAGCTTAATTTCTTTTTAGGCTTGCAAATCAAGCAAACTTCAAACGGCACCATGATCCATCAACAAAAGTATGTCAAGGAGTTACTTAAGCGTTTTGGGATGGAGTCGGCCGAGCCCATTGATACTCCCATCTCTCCCTCAACTAGGTTGGTAATGGATGATGGTAGTCCCTCAGTTGAGGAGAAATCCTATAGGGGCATGATAGGGTCACTCTTATACCTAACCGCTAGTAGACCTTACATTGTTTTCAGTATTGGTCTACGTGCACGTTTTCAGTCTAACCCTAAAGAAACTCATCTAAAGGCTGTTAAACGGATTTTAAGATATTTAAAACATACACTTGATCTAGCCTTGTGGTATCCTAGAGGTTGCAACTTTGATCTTGTTGGGTATGCTGATGCTGATTATGCAGGTTTCTTGGTTGATAGAAAAAGCACCTCAAGTATGGCTCACTTTCTTGGGCCTTGTTTGGTATCTTGGGCAACCAAGAAACAACTCTCTGTTACCTTATCCACAGCAGAAGCTGAATACGTGGCAGCTGCATCCTGTTGTGCTCAGTTATTATGGATAAGGCAACAACTCAAGGATTTTTATGTTGACATAGGATGCATTCCTATTTATTGTGACAATACAAGTGCAATTAACATTGCTAAAAATCCATGTCAACACAAAAGAACAAAACATATTGACATTCGTCATCATTTTTTAAGAGACAATGTTGAAAAAGGAGTGATCTCAATGCATTTTTGTGCCACTGAAAATCAAATTGCTGATATATTCACCAAGGCACTAAGCAGAAAACAATTTGAAAGGAATAGACTCGAACTAGGTTTAATTAGAACAACTTAACCATCTTGTTCTCTCTCGTTGTTGGCAATATTCAAAAGCTACGGGTTCAATATGTTACAATATTTGTTTGCCATCAATTTCTGTGCTATGTCTAGCATATGTGAGGTATGCAACTTGCTGACACTCGTTGAGGTCTAATGAGATTGCCTTTATTGTCCCATGTTACCGAGCAAGTAACCTCAAGAACAAGCACCAGGAACAGGTACGCCTCTTGTTTGTCAAATGTGTGCAACTAGCTGATATTTGCTTCACATCTTCCCGAGGCATGCGCGGTCGGATTTAATGATGAAGCTCGTTGCAAAACGGGCAAAATCTTTAAAAGATCTTGCACGCCTCTCCTCTTTAAAGCTTTCTTTAAACTTGCTTCATTCTCTCACCTCCACCACAATTCTTCTTGCTTTCAAATTCCATTCGAGAAACCCTAATCTCTCTCCTCCATCTGAAAAATGGCGTCCCCCATCAGCACCACGAGTTCCGTGTCCTTGACCCAGGGCAACCAGTCACCAAGCAGAGCTTTGCAAACAGCCACAGCCCTGTTTGCTCCCACGCAATTTCTGGCGGCTTTCATGGAAGGTAAATCTATTGAACCATCTCGCCCCATTCTTTACAAACCTTTTGGATTTCTGAAAAGCATAGACCTCAGAACAGTAGGTCTAAAATTGGAAGACATTCCCTATAAATTTGGGTGGGATTTAGTTCTGTTTGGTAAATTGAGTGTATGTCAGAAGTCTGGAGAACCCCAAGAACCTTTTGGGGCATCTGGTAGAGAAATTGGGGCTACAGATGAACTCTTTTTGTTTGAACATGGCCTGGATGATATCAATTCTTTCGGGCTGTTTCCAGAGCAGGAAACAGGGATTGAAACAGGCCTGAGATTTTTAGGGATGACCTAGGAGAAGATTTGTCAAAAGAAGTAGGGGGAAGTAGCGGTCAACTGGAGGAGTCTCCTGTCGAGACTGAACAAGCTACACCGGTACCACAAACCGGTGAGAAACGCAAAAGGTATAAAATTGTAGCTAGGCGCACTAGAATGCCGAGAACAAGACCACCATCAAGGCCTAAAAGCGGCCAAACTGAAGAACCCCCAAAGACTGAAACCCCTGTCAAACCAAAACCACAAATTTTCTCTCCGGTCAAACCCACTACCAGGCCAACCAGAAAATCAGCCTGAATTGCTTTTCAATCCACGTCTTGTCCTGCCAAACAGCCTTCTCCTGTTGTTGAGGAAATTGATTCCTCTTCTGAGCCTTCCTCTGATAGTGACACTGAGAACACCTCCTTCAAACAGGGCACCCCCGTGTTCTCAGAGTCCTCAGAGGACAAGCCTCTGCCTGCACCCAAACCAGCCTCCACTGTACCCTCTAAATCATCACCCACAAAAACCCCCAAGCGAAAAGCCTCTCTCAAACACGCCTCCACACAAGACACCCCTACTGAGCCCCAGCCTAAGAGAGCAAAGAAGTCAACCCCGTCAGCAATTTCAGCCAAACTGACCCAATTGCTTCAGAGACGGGTAGTCAGGGGCAAAATCATCAAGGTCAAGTATTTTGAGGAACAAGGCCTTGGGGTGTTTTTGCACAAGCTGCATGCACAGGGGTGGTATGAGCTGTTTACAAACACCCAGCTGGGGTGTTCTGTACATGAGTTGGCAGAGTTCTATGCCAACGGCACTGTCACCGAGGGAGTTGTGACAAGTATTGTTAATGGGCAACAGCTTCACTTTGATGCGAAGATATTAGGGAAAATTCTGGGGATTCCCTCCACGGGCTTTGATATCTATGTGAGAGAAGACAAGACTAATCTAGGGACAGCCACGCTACTGGAGCTCTCCCAGAAATTTAGCCAGCAACCAAGCCTGCAAACACCCAAGTCCGTGAAGAAAGGGGACATGACATCGCTTCATCAATTGATATTTTAGTTTATTATCAAGAATGTCATTCTTCGGGGCCAGGGTCGCAATCTTGCCGATGCCATGGATCAGTGTCTTATGGACCTGATGGACAAGGAAGAGCAAATCAACCTTCCTGCCATCATGGTTCGACATATTGCAAGAATTGCAAACACCTCCAGGGAACATGACCTGGGGTATGGTTTCTTCCTGACTAGTGTCTTTGAGCATTTTGGGGTGACTCTACAGAAGAAGGTGGGAGCTCAGTTCATCGATGAGATTGGGAGTAACACCCTTATGGGGTGTGGGTATGCTTTGGTTGAGGGGTCTACCTTAGAACAGGAGACTAGAACAACCCGTCCTCCTGTTCCTGGCAGTTCCTCAGTCAAGCTTGAGGCTTCTTCGGAAGAAAACTCTGGACTCAGTGCTGAGCTTACTGCGGTAAAGGCTGCCCTGAACGAGGAAAAGGCTCTCAATGCAAAACGCCATGAAGATATCCTCGCCCTTCTCTCTTCCCTCTCAGCAAAATTTTCCCCTCCTGCTCTCTGATCACCCCCCATCTGTTGTTCTCATAGCCTGTTCTCACTTCTCTTGGTTATCCTCTCTTGCTAGTTATCTTGTTTTTTGATTAGCTTTGCCTTGCTTGCTTTCTGTTGTGAATTGCTTGTGTGTGACTAGGATGGCCAATCTCATTACCGTACCAACACACTTGAGTGTATCGCCTGTTGACTTGCCTCCATTACCCAAGTGGTGGTGATAGCAAACACCCTATGTTTGACTGTTCGCTCCTACTTTTTAATGATGCCAAAAGGAGGAAGATAGGATGACCAATATTGTTTTAGTTTTGCCAAGGCCGTGTTAATTTTCTTACATTTTTTTTCGATACTCACTGCTTCATGTGAATATGAAAAATTGGCACTAATCACTTCAATTGTCCTTGAAAGTCAATATGGTCACTTGGTTTGTCATCATCAAAAAGGGGGAATTTGTTAGAACGTATAAGGTTTTGATGATAACAAATCCAAGTGTTGTTGTTGCACCAAACAGGCTTTCTAAACAGATCCTTACTGCTGTTCTCAAGTCTTAAAACTGCTTGACTAATGGATTATCAGGAACAGGTACTCAAGTCAGCGATACAAGAACAGCCGTAAAGAACAGGTTCTGCGAAGTGTTTGAAGCACAGGATATAAGTGCAGCCGTAAGAAACAAATTCTGTGAAGTGTTTGCAGCAAATTCGTCTCTCTACAAGATGACTGGTCGTTACAACAAGATATCTTGATTTGATTTAGATTTTATACTTTTAGACTCTTGTTAATATGCCAATTAGAAAGTCTTAATTTACCACTTACTTGAAACGGTTTTGCTTTTTGGAAAATATTTCGGATCATCTTTCAAAACAATCCTGGAAACAGGGTGGTCAAGGTGTTTCCAGATTAAGCTGTGAAAAAAATGATTTCACACGGTTTTTCCCTCTCTCTGATTTTGGGCAGCTTCTCCAAGATTTGCAAGCAAGATTTTTTTATGTAGTATCTTACCCCTCACCCTAAAACGGTTATCAAAATCTAAGGGGATTTGAAAAATCTTTTTGAATAAAAAGAATCTTCAACTTTTGGTAAGTGGATAAGGTTGTTGAGAAAATCATGGGCTAAAGGATGAAACCGTATTGCTGAAGAATCACCGCCTTAAGCAATTAAGGAATTCTTACCAGCTCATGTTACCTCGCCCCTTGCGGTTAAAGGACTCTATCTCCTTTAGAAATTTTGGTTTCTAAAAATTTGAGGAATTGTTTTTACCAAGCACTATATAAAGTCGCTTCTTACAACTCAGAAGCATCAGTTTTCAAAGGCAAAATATTTAGTGTTCATGAGCTTAAAAGTTTTAAAAGAAAACCGTGTCTAGCAAGTGAGTTATTTGAGCTTTCAAAGTTGGCATACTAGGATTTCATTGTACCCTATATTAGCTTAGTTGAGAAGCATTGTAATAGGGTGTTTTTCTTCATACTCTTCTTTCACAATAGTGAGTTGAGTGTGTGTCCAAATCAAGGGGATTTTGAACGTGGGGTAACCTGTCTTAGGGAAGACGGTTACGTGAGCTGCAATTTGTAACAAGGTATGTTACTATTGTAACGTGATTAGCCCGTTTAGTGAAGTGTGTAAATCCTACACGAGGTAGGTCGTGGTTTTTCACTTCAGTTGGGCTAGAGGTGTTTTCCACGTAAAAATCCTGTGTCCATTATTTCCGCATTCAATTTTGTTGGATTTTCGGTTCTGCATATCTCAGGAACAGCCTGCGTGAACAGGGTCTAAGACTATTTGTCAGCATATTGCGAAAATCGAGCACCACAATTCACCCCCTCTTGTGGTTGTGTACTCTCGAAAGCAACAATTAGGCTTTTTCTTTTTCTTTTCCACTTTTCCTTTTCCTTCTTGTTCTTTTATTTTTGCTTGAACCTGCTTACGCTTGGTGTAGTTCTTGGCTTTGTATGCACAGGCGCAGTCAGAGGGAGCGACCACTCATTCCCTTTGACCCTGAGATAGAAGCCACTGCGCGAAGGCAAAGCGGTGCAAGGAAGAGGCAATTGCAACAAGACAACACTATGGCGGAGAGAAATCCTAGGGTTCTGCGAGACTATGTCCTACCGTAGGCCACCGGCCTCACCTCTTCCATTGTGAATCCGGCCGTCGAAGAGAACAACTTCGAGCTGCGGCCCGTCCTTGTATCCTTCGTGGAGAAGGATCAGTTTAGTGAGCGTCCCACGGAGAACCCTCATATTCACCTTCGCAACTTCCCAGCGAAGTGTGACACGATCAAGCTCAACGGGGTCTCCGTCGACGCCATCAGACTCCGGCTTTTCCCTTTCTCGCTGACGGACCGAGCCAGTGACTGGCTCCTTAATGAAGAGCCTAACTCCTTCACTACCTGGGAGGCCCTATCGACTGCATTTCTGAGTAAGTACTTCCCCCCGGGCAAGACCGCTAAGTTGAGAGCGGAAATCACCTCCTTCTCTCAACGAGGCGATGAGTCGCTTTATGAGGCGTGGGAAAGGTTCAAGGATCTTCAACGCCAATGCCCCCACCATGGAGTACCCGACTGGCTTCTAATCCAAACCTTCTATAATGGATTAGACCAGTCATTGAAGATGTCCGTCGACGCCACAGGTGGCGGTGCACTTATGGGGAAGTCGATAGAGGCTGCGAAGGCCTTATTGGAGGAGATGGCCTCCAACAACTATCATTGGTCCGGTGAGAGGGCGGCCCCCAGGAGTACTAGTGGAGTTTATGGAGTGGATGCTGTGGATATGCTGCCTTGCAAGGTGGGTGCTTTAGCGCAGTGTTTTGACAGGCTTGGAACTCCCTCCACAGGGAATTTATGGGTGGTCCCTCGGGTGCAGTGTTGTAGCAAGGTGTTCAAGGTATCTTCATGTTGTCATTTTTTTAAAATTGTTCAACTATTGCAATTTTTTTCCCATCCCATGTCAACCAATGTAACTTATGTTTACATTACTATCAGACTCTTCTAATTTCTAATTTCATTCATGTGGGCTTTTTTTCCCCCCAAAATATAGTGTTTTTTTGATAACAATTATGACCCTCTAATTAGTTGTGTATGATAATTATTACGTGCACATTAATTTTTTTTTCAATCCAAGTTAAACCCAAATAACCAACCCAAAAAAAAAAAATTTGACAGCAAGGTAATTATTAGTTGTCTTCATTCATCATCATATTGTAATTTATTTTAAATTGTTCACGCATTGTAATTTTTATTTCGTTTAATGTCAACCAACGCATCTTTTATAATTTATTTATCGAACTCTTGTAGTTTCTATATTTAGACATCTGTCAATTTCTTAATTCAAACTCTTGCACTGTTCTTTTCAAAAAATTTATGACCCTCCAATTTCTTTTGTTACCAAATTATCATATCCAACTTATTTTCCCTAAAAATAATTACACTAAATAACCAACCAAACAAAATAAATAAAATTCAAAAAATTAAATATGATTATGTATGGAGTGCATAGATATTATTTTATTTGGTGAGAGAAAGTGGTGAGCCTGCCATTGCAAAGAGTGAAAATTGTGAGGTAAAAAATTGAAAAGAGGGCTAATGTGGTAATGGTATGGCCCAATTGGTAAGCCAAAAAAAGGGCTCACCATTGTTTTTGCTCTTATTGACCATTGCCTGAGACAAGAGTATCAACAGTCGGAAGTAGTTGCTGCATGTGCAATGCATACAAAGGTGGTCCACATATATTGGAATTTATTAATTAGTTAATGGGCTATAGGTAAGATTTGTAAAGTCGTTGGTTAATGGTAAAGTGCAAATCCGATGCATTACATATACATGTATTCTAGATTTGCGCAAAGTATGAGTTTGGCACATTTGGAAGTTCCATTTATTCATGTTTACATATTTTCTTCAAAATCGTAATTATTCTAGAGGCTTCCACTCAATAGAATTGTTTGTTATGTCTAGCTCCAGGAGAGCGTTAACTGATTGGCCTTCATATGATAATAATAGACACTTCTAGAATTTTTTTTTTTTTTTTTTGGGATCAAGGAAAAGGAGTTGTATTGCTTAATTTGAAACATGTTGGACACCCAAGTTTGATACAGGCAAGTTCAACACCTCTTCCGGACCATCTCCATCTCACCTCCGACAGTAAGGGTTGAATGGTTGAAAATAGACCAAAGAGTGTGCAAGTTTGTTCCCTCCTCTCTTAATAAAACCAAAATCATAAAATTGAAAGCTACTAAGTGCATGGAAAATATTAGATATAATCAAATCCAACTAGTCGTTCGGGTATGATCTACTCTTGAGTTTTGCGATCACATTAGCACAGTTCCCCTTCTAAAATGATTCGCCGCAATCCCCATCATTTCACTTCCTCACATGCTGGCAAGTAGGCTCGAGCTTCCTCATACTCTACCCCACTGAACCTCACTCCGTGCTTAACCAACATCCACTCCATTCCTCCATGGGAATCCCTTGCTACAACACACCACCTGGATCTCCAATCTCCGAGCTTTGCATAATCGAAGTTTGTTTTGTTAATCCGGGAGGTGGAGCTCTCCAAACAGGTTTAACAAGTTCTTCAATAGGGGATGACTTATGTTGAACAAGGCGAAAATCCATAATCAGCTCCAATGCTCTCCTCACTCGACTAGCCGGATCCTTCACTCTGCTATTGAAGATTCAGTCATTTCTTGCAGTCCACCCAACCTATAAAATCGTCACCATATCCTCCGGTCAAGCCTCTTTCTCCATCATTGCTTCACGCTTCAACTCATCCACTGAATCAATCTTCCCCACCCTCTCTCCAAACGGACTCTTTCGCCACATGGTTCTAGTGAGTTTGCAATTGACATGGGCGTGGGTATCCAATTCCTCAAGGTCCCCAAAGACTTTGCACATGACATCAATACTGTGAATGCCGGTAGCTAAGGCTGTTCGCGTTGGAAGGGTTTAGGTGCACAAGCGCCATGTAAATAACTTGATCCTGGAATGGACTTCCAGCCCCAAACTATGGTCCATAGCTGCTTAGTCGTGGCTTTGCTACTTCTTGGGCATGCTTGTTTTTGCTTGTCTGAATAGCATGGTACGCTGATCAAACAGTGAGCTCTCTGAAGTAGTAAAATACCACATAATCATAACTTGAGGCCATAAGGGGCATAACGGCATCTTTTTAACAATATCCGCATCCACAGGTGACGATCAATCATTCGTTCATTCCACCTAGCTTCCTCATGGAGAATTAGATCACCTACTTGAATCAAGGCCGCTTCAGGTTTTTTTGGTGTAATCACTTTGAACAAGCTTGGTCTTGGAATCCATCTCGACTCCCAAATATTTATCATCATCCCATCATCTACCAACCACCTTGTACCTAGCTCTATGACCCATTTAGCCCCCCAAAGGTTGCGCCACGTACAACCTGGTCGAGTTGCACGTGGCATGCCCCCAATATGGAAAACGTACGAAAGTATCAGGATTTTAGGACTTGATACACCAGGAGTTTCTCGAATATTGAAGGTGCCATAGCTTTTTAGCTAATTAAGCCATATTAAAATCTTCAATGTCTCTAAAACCTAGCCCTCCTTCCAACTTGTTCGAACAGAGTTTGTCTTTCTCTAGCCAGTGGATCTTGCCCTTCTCCTCTAGGCCCCCACCAATAACGGAGAATCATAGCCTAGATTTTGTGACACAGGTTTCTCAGGAATCGGAATACACTCATAGCATAGGTTGGGATGGCCTGGCAACTGCCTTTATGAGCACCTCCCTATCCACCCATGAGAGATTCCTTTCCATCCATCCCTGAATTTGTTTTGCAATGCAATCTTTTATTGGGAGAAATGCTCGTGATTTTGATCTACCTGTCACTGTAGGTAGCCCAAGATATTTATCATGAGCCAATACTTTTCTAATGTCCAGAGTTAGACACTCCTCTTCCCTTCCCTATGCTAGGACATCCTTGGTGAACACAACACTAGATTTAGTGCGGTTAACCTATTAACCTGACGCTTTCTCATAACAAGCTAGAATCCCACTGATCATGTAATCGCGCTCCCCATCAGCTTTGCAGAAGACTATCAAATCATCAGTAGACAGTAAGTGAGATATCATGGGAGCTCTTGGACATACTTGATGTCCTATAATTGCGCCCTCAACAACGATCGCAGACATTAGATAGGATAATCCTTCCGCGCAGAATAAAAATAAATAGTCATATAGGGGTCTCCCTATCGAATTCTTCTACTCGGTGATACCCAACCGCATGGTTTGTCACCAAGCACGGAGGAGAAAGTTACGGTTTCAACACACTGTATGACCAACTGGACCCACTCTATTTTGAACCCCATCTTTAGCATCACTTGTTTCAGAAACAGCCATTCAACTCTATCATACAATTTGCACATATCCAAATAGCCATGCACTCTCGAGTCCCCATACTACATTTCATCGAGTGGAAGATCTCAAAAGCCGCTACGATATTATCAGTGATCATGCGACCCGGGGTAAATGCACTTTGATTGTCCAAAATGACATAGGGAAGAAGCTCCCTTAATTTGTTGGATATTACCTTCGTCACCAGTTTATGCGTAAATTTACATAAACGGATAGGTCTAAAGTCGGCAATATCATTAGGCTTCTTCTTTTTGGGGATTAACAAAACATGAGTATGGTTGAGCATGGGCGGCATATCACCTCCATTCTGTATATTAAGAATAGCACTAGTGACGTCCTTCCAAACAATATGCCAGAATTTTTAGTAGAAATAGGCATTCATACCATCTGGGCCTGGTGCTTTTCTTGGGTTCGTTTGCTTTAAAGCAGCGAAGATCTCATCCTCGGTATATGGGCGACATATCCGCTCGTTCATCTCACTGCCTAACGACCTCAATTTGTGAGGGGTTTAGGAGGAAAAGCCTCAGATAAGTAGTGCATAATAATTTGCTCCAAATCATGGTGTTCCAAGTGCATTTCCCCGTCCCGTCCTCGTAGTTCTGAGATCAAGATTGCCCTTTGCCGCTGAGTTGCTCGACTGTGGAACCAAGCAAAGTTCTTACCCCCATATTTAAGGTAGTCCACCCATGCATGTTGCCACTATATAACCTCCTCCTTGTAGCGTAAATCATTGATATGGTCTAAAAATTCATTGCGCTTCGCTATGTCATGGGTCAATTTTAGCTCGTCAATGCACCATTTAATTTGTGATTGATCATGTCCAAACTCCTTCCTATTCCACTCCATGAGCTTTGCCATGCATCGATTGACTTTTACAATACATTCAACCGCGCTAGTCAGCCTATCCTCTCGGTCCAAACTTCTTGAATCACCTCCTCGCACTTCTCGTGTAGGGCCAACATATTCCCGAACCTTTTGCGTCTCACGTTCTTTTTGATATGATTCAAAAACTTTAAGTTGAATAGGTTGATGGTCAGAGAGCTTCTCATCTATATGGAAGAACTTCGCCATGGGAAATAGAGCAAACCAGTTCCCATGAGCACAGTACCTATCCAGATGCTCTTCCACGGCGTCACCCCCGTCCTATCTATTCCACCACGTAAACGGGTATCCACTAAAGCCGAGATCAAATAATCCACACTCTTTCCACCTCTCCCTAAATGTGTCCAGCAACTTTGGAGGTTTAGGTGGTCCCCCTGACTTTTCAAAGTTGAAGGAGATTTCATTAATATCCCCACCTATCAACTAAGAAAGATTAGACCTATCCTTGAAGCCCAATAATAGGTCACAGGTTTTCAATTTATATGGGTCTCAAGTAAACCATATATGCCAGTAAATCTCCATTTAGGGTCCCCTTCCTTCCACTTTATAGCCATGTCAATGTGATTTATAGCGCACGAGAGCAACGCGACCGTAAGAGTTTCAGCACCTTTGGCCCAAAGAAGCGATAAACCACCTGCCCCACCCTTACTGTCAACAAAGAGGCCTTCAAAATTTCCAATGTTAGGAAGGATGCTCTTGTATTTCACTACCCCTCAATTTGGTCTCCAAAAGGAAAACCAAGCTAGGCCTTAACCTATGCAACACCTTGCGTAGGTGCCGCACTACATAAGGCTTGCCCAGGCCCCAGCAGTTTATGTATAGAAGACTCATTGTGCTAGAGCAACCTCTGCCTTTGATATAACGTGAGAGCTCGATTTAGAGTCTTCCCTGAATATCTTTCTCTTTGTAGTCCCCTTTAAGCTTTTCTCATCCTGTAACTTGCGCTTAAACGCCTCGTTCCTGGGAATCACAACCTCATCCTCATCAAGCATCATGTTAGAGGGCTCAGGTATCTCCTTCCCCTTCTCGGTGTGCATCACACAAGATGGCTTTTTGAAATTTAATCGCTTGCACAACGTAGGTGCTGTCAGTTTTTTGGTTCGTAAAGTGACGAATAGCCTTCTCTCCTCTGCTAGGTCTGCCTCAGCATTCCTTCTTCTCGATTTGAGTGAGGAACCCCGCATCCAGGCTCGATATTCTTATTCCTTCTTAGGCATATCCGGGTTTATGCTTTCACACACCCCCAGTACGTGGCCTAGTCATCCGCAACCATAACAGAAATCTGGGATCTTCATGTATTTAAAGTAAATCTAGATCAACTTACCATCCACTTTGACATTAATCCCACGCCTTAGGGGTTTGTGAATGTCTACGTCAACTTTAAAACACAATGACTAGTCTGCTCCATACATGCTATGTTCCTTACACCCAACAAAGGTTCTACTCTTATCCCCCAACACTTTAGCAAAAGACGTTGTTTAACACACCATAGGGATGTCAAAGGCTTTAACCCAAAATCTGGCCATTTGGAATTGGATCTTCGACAGTTGCTTGAGTCCCATCCATTCCTTGAGAAGCCATAAGGATCCATCAGATGCCCATGGTCCCTCGTTCAGGAAAAATTCTCTATCTTTCCTAGAGAAGAATGGAACACGAATAAGTTCTTGTCAAGCTCCCTAACCACCAGGCCCTTTGCCGATTGCCAGATACTTGCAAAACCAATTTCATGGCTTTAACATTTATATTGTTCTGGGTGAAGAGTTTCCCAACCAAACTTACTGCAATTTCCTTTTGTTTTTCTAATGGGACCTCCTCATCATATTCTAGCACCTCCCCTTCCGCCTCCTTCAGTTTCAGCCTATTCCTTGCAACCTCTAAGCCCTCCATAGGGCTACACGAGACTTAGGGTAGACGTAAGCGATACCACCTCCATAATCTTTGCACTTCGTACCAGGGGAAACAACGTCAACAAACATGAAGAGCACCATCTACAAGAGATGATTACCAGACAAGCACTGCCCTACGGATGAGGGCACGAGGCTCACACAGTGGCTAGTGTTCCCACCGGGTAGAGGATGACACTGCTAGAATTGCAAGCTAATAAACGCTTTTTTTTTAATGTATATGTGACATATACTTGTATATATGCCATGTATACTTGCTAGAATCTGCAGATCATATTATGCGCCAAAATGGCCCCAGTGACATACAAAATGTCACAAGGGGGCAAAAAAATAGTCAACATACTGAAAATGATGGGGATTTATTTGCTACCAACGGAAATGGTGCTAGGGTAGTTGCTTTTGGTATCAAACTGGAAGATTAATCATGCTTGCCACTAGACCTGGCAAAAACTGACCGAACTCGAAAATTCAGTCCGAACCTGCCCGAGAATTTTAGATTTTGAACACGATTTTCTCGACCTAAACCTGAAATTAATCGAGCTGGAAAAACCCGTAAATTAAAGCATCAAACCCAAGAATTTGATTTTTTAATTTATTTCTTTGAACAACAATGGTTATTCATGATATTGGTTCCTTTAGAGAGTCATTATATAAATATCGCATCCCTTCATAAATTAAATAATATTATCCTTTTTTTCCAACTTCATTATCAGACACAACTTATTTATAGAAAAAAATTTTAAAATGGTGTAAATAGCGGGAAATAAGCATCTAGTATTAAGAAAATCCACTTAGAATAATACAAGTATTAAAACCGTGCAAGTCATACCGTTATACTTTTAGTGAAATAAATATGTTTCATCATATTTAAAATAATGTTACTATGTAAGTCTAACATTTTGATATTATAATTAAAAGATAATTGTAATATCTTGTGTTTCTCCAATGTCTTTTCATTTGTTTTCAATTCTAATTAGTTTCTAGCCATGATGTTGAGTAATGGCTGACTCATATAAGTATTAGGATCGACCTACTAATAAAAATGTATCTAATTAGGTAATTGTAAGTTAGTTAATAAAAATATCGAATTACTAAATGGGTTATTAGCGAGCCGAACCACTTCAACTCGTGAACATGTTTTAAATGGGCTTACACATTAATGATTCGACCAATCATTAACCTTATTTTAACATGGGCCGACTCGTTGAGCTCGACTCTTTCGTCACTTGTACATGATCGAGGCACATATATTATAACAAAAAGTTTGAATATCTTAATATTGTTTTAAGAATTTACAATTACAATGCTTTTTCATTAAATACGAGCAATTTTAAGTTTTAAATATGTCAAGTTTTTAATTTTGAAAAAAAGCAAATTACCCAAAAAAAAGCATCCTAAACCCGTTGGGTTGACGTGAAACCTGTATAACCGAAATACGCCCGCCCCTATTTTATCTGAACCCAAAATACACCCGACTCATATTTTACCCGAACCCAAATACACCCGTCTTACATTTAATCCATCTGTCTGAACTGACAGATCTATCGGCAACCCAGCTAAAACAATAGAAACCAAGCATTATAGGATGGTCGCCGATTAGCATTGGGAGAAATGTGGGGAAGTGGTCCTATGCAATGTTTCGAGCCTGGACGCAGATCCAAAAGCATGGTTGATTGTATGGATCTTGGTTTGGTTGGTAGTCAATCTAACTTGAAGAGAGCTGACCCCATAGTTTATATTGTGACAGCGTGGGGTACATATGTGCAACTTTGAAAAATAAGAAAAGCAAAATAATAAGTGTTTAGCTACAAAACATTGTCTAAGTACCTTATTTTGACTAAAAAATCATATTATCATATTTTTAAATTGAAAATAATGACATAATCGAATAATGTAAATATATTACAAGTTATAAAGTATCTAAAATCATCTTTTTATCTATATTCTAAAATTATTATAATTTATGTTTGGAATAGCTCAACTGGACTGTAGAAATAAATTCTTTCTTCTAAGGTTACTTATTTTATGAACTGGAATGAGACTTGGGAACAACAGATAGCGCGTAGTAGCCTGAAACCCCAAAAAGGAATTCAAAACCTCATCAAAACTGCAAAGTAAATTGGCTGATGGAACTAGGATTTTCATCTCCATTTGGTCGCTTAGTTGTTGAAACCTGCTTTGCGTCAAGCGTCCATGAGTCCGGTAGGACTAGGCATAACCTGGCCTTTTCTTTTTTTGTCTTCTTGGTTTGGAGAATGCCACAACGGCTGATGATGTTGAATTCAGACATGCAACCATACATAATTGGCTTGTGCGCATAGCTTCTAGTTAGTGATTGTTAGACATATAGGACTGACCTAGAATGCAGAATTAACTATCGAGAATAGTCCACATCGGTCGTGATGCTAGGCGGCTGCTAGAGTCGCCTTTAGGGCTCACGTCCTAAATTCAAAACCCTGGTGGATGGTTAGGTAGCCATGAGAGAAGAAGGGAGGAGACTGTGAGAGTTCCAATTTCTGTAACCCTAATTGATCCCTTAATTCCCCCTTATATAAGTTAGGGAAGCCACCCTAAGCGGCCTCAGTGGCTGTCGGGCCTAAAATATTAGGTCCGGCCAACAGCTCCCACTCGGCCACATAGGCCACAAAACGCATACTCTCCACGAATCACAACTCATCACGCTTCATACCAGGAATAGGACGCGCGTCCGAAAAGTAATAAGTAGTGCTATACTAAGTTACCATCTAACTAACATAACACTTTTACGAAATACGATACCCTAAATCATCCTAAACATCACCAGTGTCATCTCCAATCCCTTATGTCATGATATATCATATGATTATATACTCAATATAATCACCCGGGCTAATATGGTGATGATGGATAGATTTTTTCTTAAACACTCATGATATTGCATCCTACCTTAATTGTTTTCCTAACATGTTCTCGTCGAACTGTATATATCCTGGCCCTTGAGAGACACATTAAAGTAGTAACATCAAGTTTCAACTTCATGCCACAGCTTTAAGTCAAAGGGCCACATCCATAGGTTCACACAGTGACAAAAGATAGGAAAAGCTCAATTGTTACTCCGTATATGGGTCGTCTTTTAGTGCACACTGTATAAGATGTGTGTCAAGACATAGCTCTCACTCAATTAGGTTCATCACTCTATATGCCATGCGAATCGCTAGTCTAGATTTTCACTCAAAAAATCTAACATGAGCTACTAGATTAACATACTAAATGTCAGTCTTGACACCAAAGATGCGGCTTTTAAGGCTTCAATATGAAATCATATCTTATATTCGACTCCCTTGAGTCTCATCTTAGACTTACTAAGGCGACTATATCTTATCACATTTATGCACTTCCAGTATGATAATCAATATTGCTAAACCAATATAATTCAGTTTCATCCTGCCCGCTACTCAAGCGTCAGGACGATTGCCTGTGTGATTAGGCCAATCAGAAGCCTGTGACATTTCAATATGCCTAACGCGTAACAATAAATTATGAGCATTTTGCTCATTGCAAAAGAACCTTGTCCATCACATGACAAAATATATCCCGAACTTGAACCTTGCGAATTCCTAGACTCAACATATGAGTTTTGAACATATCATTAAGAATAGGTTTAGTCAAAGGGGACATGAACACCTTCTTGGTGCACATATACTTTATGGCAATGTCTTTTGTCTCTATGGTGACAAGCGACACAATTTGCCTCCATAGCTAATATTGTTGTGCAGTTTTTGCTTCTTACTACATCATGACATGGCTCTCTCACCTAGGGTGAAGGCATGTCCTAAGGTTAACTTAGACTCTTCCGAGTCACCACCTCAATCAACTTTTTGAGGGTCCTCTTAACTTGAGGTCTCCCCTTAATAGCATAAGACTAAGTCAACTGTACCACGAAGGTATCACTTGATTCTCTTGACAGCTTGCCAATGTGCAAGTTTTGGGTTGCTCTGGTAATGACATACCAAGCCAACCGCAAAGTAAATGTCACGTCCTGTACATAACATGGTGTACATTGAGACTAATAAATAAGCATATCTTTAGGTGATGCTTCCCCCTAGATGTTTTTAGTCATTGAAATTAATTGTAATTTTATTAACGTTTTGATTACATAGAATCCAAATCCATACTTGATATTGCTTAGCAAAGTTCAAGGGAATATACTTAGTAGTTCGATGTAGTCTCTGTGGGATGACCTTAACACAATACATTACCCTGTGCGCTTGTGGTGCCGATCAAACTTTTAATGCCGTTGCGAGGGACGGGATTAAGATATTAAGTTACCCTCAATAAGCTTAACTAAAGTTTTTTCTTTTCTTTTTGTTCTTCAATTTCACTCATTTTAGTGTGCTTTAATTATTTCTATAGGTTGTATTCCATTTGTTTATGTGATCTAAGTTCAAGTGTGAGTTTGATGCCCTATTAAATTTTCAAGAAGCTTGATTTTGGACAGTTGTAACCAACACCTACTTCACTCCAATTATCGGATAATTCCGTGAAGTACCTTTTTGGGTATTTCGGAGGATGTCCCCATAAAAATAGGTGATTTTTGTGTGCTTAATGACTTTCTCATCCTAGATATGGCCGAAGACACCTATACCCAGATTATTTTAGTGAAGCTCTTCCTAGCCACTTCAGTTGCAAGATAGATGTGAAAAGGAAGCGGTTAGCATTTGATGTGGGGAGTGTTATGCTAAGTTTAATTTGTTGGAAGACCAAAATTTTTCCCCATCTTCATTTGTTTGTGATAAAGTGACTGATTCTCACAAGATTGAGAAGTTTGATGATTTGTGTCCTACTGACCCTCCTATGTCTAATTGTGTTTCTACTGAGGGCCCCAAGCTTGATTACACTAAGGTGGAATTTGTTGCCCCTGTGCCACCTAGCATAACCATAGACGAGCCATGTGCTATTAATGAGCGTTCTATGAGCGATTATTGGAGGTTTGCATGAGTATTGATGTCCTTGCCCCCTATAGATGGAGTTAAGTTTGATTTTGATGTAGGGGTGGAGTTTGGTAGTGGCTCGTCTAATGGAGTCCACTATAAGTTCATTCTGCATGCGGATCACACTATTTGGCACTACTTGATGCTGAAGAAGGATTTCCATCCCGATTACTTGAGGTGGTGCCTTCTATTGCAAGAGTTCAACTTCGTGGTTCGCGATAAGAGGAAATCGGGAGATGTGGGAGACCCTATTGAGATGCCTACTACCCACACCCTCACTGATCCTGAGCCGACATGACTATGAAGTTCAAGCTGTTGACCTTAAAAGGGCGGTCTTAGGAGGCATGCCAAGTTCCTTTTAATATCTTTTCTTTTTATTTGATTGTATACAGTGCACCCTTTTCCCCTAAAAAAAAGAAGAACAAACAGAAGGAAAAAAAAACACTAAAAAAAGAGAGAAAACAAAAAAAAAAATCAGAAAAATATAATAAGAGAGTTTTAGAGACTCCAAACAGAAGCTACCATGGACCCCCAGTGGTGTCGGCCATGGTTCGTGGAGCCCCTGCCCAGAAACCTATAAAAATACCAAGGCAGATTGACCATGGACCCTCCATGGCCACTACCACAGTCCGTAACAACCTACTTCTCTGTGGTTAAGGGTTTTTCTTTGGCCTTTGGCCCGAATTTTTCAGCCATTCACCTTCAACCTTGACTCCTACTCTCTCTAAACTCTTTCCTTCTCTCTCTACAACCTCCATAAACATCCACCTTTTTCAATTTTCTACCATTTTCACTCAAAATTCTTCCATTTTTCTCTATTGTCTTCACCTAAGCTTGAAATCTCCCCCAAATTTCCCTTTTCTACTCTTCTTTCTCTCTCATTCATCTCTCTCCATACCAAACATCCTAAACATCCCAACTTCACCTTCTCTTCTTCAATTTTTCATCTTTTCTTTCATAATCTTTCCCATTACCTTTTCTTTACATCAAATTTTTCATTTCCCCTTTGTTTCCCCCATTTCTTCATAGTTAGGATCTTCAAGAAGCCACACCCATTCACATTCCATAACTATGGCACCCAAAAAGAGATTAAGGATTACTCAAGGAGTGGGGACATCAAGTCAAGCTCCCCAATGGGTTTCTCGAACTTCCACAAACGTGAGTAATCGAGAAATATTCCTAACCTGCTTCGTTTAACTAATCCTGAGCATATTGCTAAATATAATGCATTGAGTAGTAAGCTTGTTGTTGCTAGTTGCTACTCGTTATTTTGGTGAAGATTTATTGACTAGTTTGGGGTTGCTTGATGATATTCGTTGGTTATTTGCACGTGGAGGTATGGGTCAATTTTCAGAGAATCATGACCATACATATCATGAACTTACATTGGAATTTTTAAGTATTTGCGTGTTAAAGTCACGAGTGATCCTCGATATCAAGAGGGCTATATTTCATTGTACTTGAATAGGGAGTTTTATGAGTTGAATTTGAGTGCTTTTAATAGCATATTTGATTTTTCACCTAGTTTGGATTTAAACTGACGTCATGTGCCTGAGGAGTTTAATCCTAATGCATTTTAGTATACCTTAACTTGTAACTATCAATATGTTGCTAGTCACTCTAAAGACACCATTATTAGAAACTCCTGCATTAGAGTAGCCCAACATGTTATTGCATGTGGATTGTTTTCTCAGGATGACCGTTTAAATGTGTCTCATTTGTCCGAGTTGTATTTCTTACATGGTACGTTGGAAGGAACAAGTCTTGACCCTAGTTCTTTCTTTGCCAATCAATTGTTGAGTATAACTACTAGGTCTGCCAAGAGGATAGTGATTGGTGGTCTTATCGCCCCTATAGCTAGGTCTGTTAGTATTTAACCCAACCCTCATGATAAAGTGCCTGGGTATAAAAGGTTAGCAATAGTGGCCTTTGAGCAAATGATGTTTTATATGATAGAGGGTGGTCGTATGTCTAGATTTACCCTAGAAACAGGCTCATGCTTCTTCTAAATGTTGACTGAACTACTCGTTTGAACTCAGATAATCTTTCTTGTATGCCCGGTGATGACAAGCTAGTTCATCCTGCACCCCCACCTCCTCTACAACCCATCTAGGCACCTCTAGTTCATCCCAACCTTCCTCTTCTCAGGACTATACTGACATCCACGCTACGTTTCGATCTATCCAAGAGGAGCAACATTCTTTATGCGCTTATGTCCAAACATTAGGCCCGGCCAACAGTGATATTCATAATTGGGTTTGCTATAGAGTCAAATACTAGACAGACAAATATCTCCGAGTAAATATAGATGAAACACCAAATGATAGATTCTATAACTTAGTAGCTTTAAAACAACTCCACAATCTCTTTAACCGACAAATAATTATGCAGTAGTGAGGAGTCTGTTTGTGCTTACATTGGACTAAATCTCAAGTACTTTCAAAATCAAGGTCCTGGCCAGCAAGATGAAGATATACGTGGTCGTAGAATATGTGAATAGCAAAGAATTTTTTGACAAAATAGTAGGTGGTCGGTTCACGTGACAATATAACATATCGTAGGACAGTCTCCCAACCCTTTTATAGCCACTTTGAGTTCCCTTTTCTTGCAGCCTAGTACATTTTTAGAGGCATCCCGAGTGGGGGTGTCAATAAAATCCGTATCCATTTGAAAACCGTAAAACCTATCCCATTTAAAACCCAAATGGGTGGTGAAAATGAGTTTTAAATGGGTATGGAGTGGGTATTGAAAAAGGGGTACAGGTATGGGTATAGCCTTCACCCGCTCCATACCCGCATCCAACCCATATCCGTTTTTATAATAAAATAAAAGAATTATATTGGTTTAACGTTTTCTTGGTTTAAGTCCAATCCAAACTATTGTAACAAAAAATTAGTCAATAATGTATTTGATTTCACATTTCTAAACAATATATTTTCTAAATATTACAACTTTGCAATCTTATAATCACACTAATATATATTGTACTTGAATATGGGTTGCATAGGGGTATTAATTTTCATTCTCAATGTGAACCCGAATAAAACCTGCAAATCCGCAAAACCTAATGGGTATAGGTATAGGTGTGGAATTTATTTTTTAAAACCCGATAGGTGGGAGTATAGAATGAGACAATTTTTGAAAATGGGTATGAGTACAGGTATGGCTCTACCTACCCGTACTCGCCCCATTGCCATCCCTATTCCCAAGAAAGTGTGTCGAAGGCTCTTCGTCTACCTGCCCATACCCACCCCATTGCCATCCTTATCCCTAAGAAAGTGTGTCGAAAGCTCTTCCAATAGTTAATTGATGGTGTTAGCTACTGTCATGACAAGGACATCTATTACTAGAAATATTTGTGAAAAACAATCAAAAATCAGTGGATAACTTTTTTATTAATTTAGGATTCAACATCTAAAAAAATAGGATCATGTATCGACATAAAAATACAATAAAAACATGAAAAATACATCAATACGTCCATAACTATGTATTAGAATCTACATATGATAAATATATAGGTGAGATAAAGATAGAGATATATATAAAGTTTAGAAGTAATCTGGGTCCAAGAATGCCAAAGCACTTTCTTGGGAGAAGAAACGCCCCCACTGCATTGGTAAATTCATTAAAAAGTGCAGCCTCCTCCTAGGATTCGGCAACCCATTGGTTCTATTTGGATGCAACTAGTAGGACTCCAAACAAACCTCTTACCCACATGATCATGATCAAAAAATATGAAATATGGTAAAATGATATTTAATTGTCAATTTGTGCCATCTCTCAAACATAATATTGTCAAAGTTCTAACGATAGGAGGAAATTTTCTTAAAGCCTTTGCTCAATCCACATCCAATTCCCTCTCCCAACCGAGCAACTCATATTTTATAATTGAAAATTGAAAATTGTTCCACAACACCAAACCAATGCATAAATTACTAAGAAATGTCTCTCAATACATAAATTTATAGCTATTATAAATTGTCTCTCAAGCTTTGCTATTAACAACATTATAATAAGGAGTTAATAAAATAATTAAGAAATGTGACTGAAACTTGACCATTAAAATATTTGAGAATTTAATTTTCAAAACAAATAAATAAGTAAATAATTAATTTTAAATTATATTTTCCAACAATCCTCTACATGATTTAAAATTATACACTTTAAAAAATTGAAGAAAATACTTTTATATAACGAGCACATAATGCCATGTAATAGGTGTGTAGGTACCTTCGAGGTCTAGACCTATACTAAGTGTAAATGGTTCTCCATCTGCAGGATAGTACTAACATATAAATGTCTTGAACTAAGGCCCTTGTAGCTAAATTTCAAGCCACCACACACATGGTATAAGTAATCATCATGGTTCTGTCAGCGCCACATATTTCGGTCATGCGGAGTGAATCTCGTGTCATGAGTGTTATTAGGGAGTAGCCCATGTTCCCATAACAGGGACCCCATGACCACACTCACTTAGCTGAATCCTCCAAGGGTGATATGTGACTAAACTACCATGCAAAACATACGCCTTCGGATTCATTAAGAGGAATCTAACCTCAACATCAAACGTCACATAAAGAGCACTTCATCTTCTTAGGAATGAGACCGGATAATCCTGCTTAATTTATATATATACATATACATATATATATATATATATATATATATATATATATATATATATATATATATATATATATATATATATATATATATATATATATATATATACACACACACATATTTGTAAAATAATTGTACTTTTCCAAGTCACCCATATTTAACAACTTCATTATTTTCCGTTGAACTGCGTTCATGGAATCTCCATTCCACGAAGATGGGCATCTACTGTGGTGACTTACTTTTAGGCTTCAATCTCATTTCCCTCAATGATACTATCAACTCAATGTTGTCTCTTTTTGTATAATAGACATCTCAATGATGTAGTTAGACTGATGCCAAATCTTTATGTATGCCCATTTGGCATCATCATCATCATATATATATATATATATATATATATATATATATATATATATATATATATATATATATATATATATATATATATATATCATGCTTTATTTGACTATGTTACCTTCCTCTTGATGCTCACCAAGGCCACCATATGTCTCTATGTCACAAGACCACACAATTCGTATAAGAGATTTTATCTCGTCAATAATAGTATACTTGTAATTGATGAACTCTAAAAGGTTAAGAAACTCATAATATTAACCATAATGGGTTAAATAGCTCTCCTCATTATCCAACATACCATCAACAAACTAAGCACACCTGTTTTTATTTTATATCTTAACTTATATGACCATCTTTATACATGTGTTGGCTTTCATCACAATGCAACAAACTGTCCACCATGCCCTCCTCGAGTATAATGTCACTCAACTATAAAGTACTCATCTGTTAAACATGTAACCAACTCATATAAAATTTACGACCATTTCTAATAAATACATTATGCCTTATATTATAAATACGAAATGTAACTCCCACATTGGTCTGGTATAATCTCAACAAATTTGCATATAAATATTTCCCATCAAAATTCCATTCCATGATATGCAAATACATGATTCAAATGTGGAGAACGCCCACAATTTTAGCATTAATTTAAAAGTCATGGTTCTGACCAAATGGGATGCTAACTCCATTAAAAGATATATGATCATCATAATGAAACAATGACAATGATACAATTAACCAAAACTAATGCTATTTACAAACAATAGAATTTTATAAATTACAAAGCACCCCACATTTGTGACTAGAGATCCAACTTCAATTTATATCATGTACGTTATACCCAATATAACAAATTAGCTATGTTCCTCATGTATAATATGAATGTGTAATATTACCCTCAAAATCAACTCAAATCAATTCATTTAGAGGTTCAGCAATAATACAGTGACACTAATAGAATTCGCATATTAATATGACTCAATCAAATATTCATCTAACCATGCTAATGCATGAATCATCACAATATAGATACAAACCTTGAACATTGCATGTCATCATGTATCTATATAGGTCATCATATTTGTGGGTACAAGTGATCAGAAATTCCATATACGTAAGTGTAGATCACCACCAATAATTTTATCATGATACCAACCATGTTAAGAAATTAAGTTTTATCATAACACAACAATCAAAATGCAATCAGAAATCTATATTCTCATGTATCAAGATAACTAGACCATAAATCATACAAAATGACATATTCACGTCAAAATTTCAAAAGACTAAGAGTAGAATACTCCCTCTTTCAATTTATAGCATGTTATAATGAAGTAGGCAACTGCATTCAGTGCATTAGTTGAGCCCGCCTCACCAGTCATGATTAATAATAAGAGAGAATTCCTCCAATAGGGAAAAATTAAAATGGCGTTAGAACATTGTTGTTTACGAAGTCACTAATCTTTGCCAAGCTTTGTTCTATATAATCACGCCATACAAGATTACATATGTTAAAACTCACGGGAATTACATAAACATCCAACAACAGAACATCAAACACTCATTCCATAACAATCATATCTCGAATATATGTTATGTCTACCACACGCAAAAACATATCGATGAGAATCTATACACAACAATAGCTAGAAGTACAATAGTCAAACCATATTATTCAATATCTAGCCAAGTAACAAGCCCTAGTTACGAACCCACGATAAATAAATTAAAAAAATTTGAAATAATGTTTCCTATATGGTTTTCAAAAACAATAACACCAAAGAGCATATCACATGAGGAAATTAATCACATTGCATGCCTTTCATCAACTCAATGACCTCGTATTTATATCCATATCTTTTAGGTCCTGATTATGGCTTATCATCTGCCAATCATGGCTAGATTAAATGTATCTAAACATAGATTTATGATCATTGTTTATCTAGGCCATGTTCGGCAACGATGTTTGGTGTAACGTTTAGTTTTTGACCAAGTCAATACATTAATTAGTTAATTTTTAGTGTTCGTTAAACTAGTATTTTAACTAGTATTTCAAGTAGCATTTAATATTTTAAGCAGCGTTTTTGAAAAGCTAATAGTATTAATATTTGACATTTAAAAGTAGCGTTTCATATTCTTTAGCCAAAAAATATCCTTTAAAAATTTTATCTTTGGAAATTATCTATATCCTTTTATGTCAATTTACGTTAATAAGCTAGCCTAACAGCTAAATTTATCGAACACATTAGTTTAAACCGCTCATCTAAACAGCTATCCGCTAACAGCTAAATTAGAAATACAATCCACTATCCAAACAGCTATCCGCTACTTGAACTGCTATCTGCTACCTAAACAGCTAATTTTGGCGAACAGGGCCCTAAATTATAAGGAATCAAAAGGCAGCATACTCATGACAATAGTTACCACATGCATGGTAATAAATTCTTTTATTTTTCATTTTTCAGGTAAGACTAACATATTCCCAAATTAATAAAAAAGTAGTGTTTTCTTCTCCAAACTTGTTGAACATATTTGTGAAAAATACTCAAAAATCAGCGGACAATTTTTCTATTAATCTAGAATTCAACATAACAAAAAATAGCAACATGTATCGACAAAAAAAAATACAATAAGAACATGAACAATACATCAAGATTATGTCCAAAACTAAGTATTAGAATCTACGCTTGATAAATATATAGATGGGATAAAGATAGAGATATATACAAAGTTTAGAAGTAGCCTAGGTTGAAGCATGCCAAAGCACTTTCTTTTGAGAAGAAATGCCCCCACTGCACAGGTAAATTCATTAAAAGATGCAACCTCCTCCCAAGATTCAACAACCTGTTGATCTTATTTGGATGCAGCAAATTGGTCCCCGAACCGACTCTGAATCGACTTCTCACCCAAATCCTCACAATAGAAAAGTATGAAATATGATAAAATGATATACTGAAATTATGCCATCTCTCAAACATAATACTTCAAAGATCTAAAGATAGGAGGCATAAAGCCCTTGCTCAACCGACATCTAATTCCCTCTCCCAACTAAGCAACTCATATTTTGTAATTGGAAATTAAAAACCATTGCACAACAGCAAATCATTGCATATGCTACAAAGAGCCAATCAATCAATACACAACAAGCTTTTCGGTTACATAAATTTAAAGCTGCTATAATTGTCTCTCAAGCTTTGTTGTTAAAAACACTACAATAAGGACTAAGGAGTTAATAAAATAATCAAGAAATGTCACTGAAACTTGACCATTAAAATATTTAAGAATTAATTTTCAAAACAAATAAATAAGTAAATACAACAATAACAACAACAACTACTACTCTCAGTGTGAGTCCCGCTTTCGCGGGGTCTGGGGGGATCCAACTGTAGGCAACCTTACCTCTACCAGTATTCCAACCCATAAAGACGCTAATTCTAAGAGACCCATGAACAGAGTTTTGTGGAAATATTTTATAGAAGAAAGATTTTGCGAAAACATTTAATGGGAAAACATTTTATAGAAGAAAGATTCTATAGTAAGGGATGCCCGAGATAAATAAGAGATAAATACAAGATCAGTTGCTGAAACTATGAAATAAAAGGACAATATAATGGAGGAAGGCAATATACTTGGACAACCAGCGGTAAGCAGACGAGAACTCTTCTCGGAAGACAGTACAACCTACATACAAACACCACATACGAAAAAAACCCTCTACCAGTACTAAGCCACAGTAACCAAAAGAACACTACGGAGTCGACTCTCTGCGATCTACGGTCTTAATCCTATCCTGCCACAACTTCTTATCCTGAGCCATATCCTCCGTCAAATCGGCAACTTTCAAGTCCTCTCTAATCACCTCGTCCAAACTCTTCTTTGGTCGTCCCCTTCCTCTTCTGCCTTCGGGGATGTTGATCCTGATGCTCTCACATCTCCTCACTGGAGTATTCACACTCCTCCTTTTCACATGACCAAACCATCGGAGTCTTGTTACTCTTATCTTATCTCCAATGGGAGCTACTTTAACTAAGTCCCTGATAACTCCATTCCTAATTCTGTCTATCCTCGTATAACCACACATCCACCTTATCATCCTCATCTCTGCTACCGTCAGCCTTTGAACATGCGTCTTTTTTAGAGGCCAACATTCCGATCCGTAAAGAACGGTCGATCTAGCCACCATGCGATACACTTTGCCGTTCAATCCAAGGGGCACCCTCTTATTACACAGCACACCTGAGGTATACTTCCATTTTTGTCAACCTACTTTATTTGCTGGTTAATATCTTCGTCAATATCCCCATTTTGCTGAATGATCGAGCCTAGATACTTAAACTTATCGACCTTAGGTATCGGCCTCCCATCCAGGGTGACTTCCCCCCCGCATCTACCCTTCCACTAAAACAACAATGAAGGTACTCCATCTTCGATTTACTCACTCTAAAACCTCTAGATTCCAGAGTGTGCCTCCATCGCTCCAACTTATCATTAACTCCTTGTCTGGTCTCATTAATAAGAACAATGTCATCTGCAAAAAGCATACTCCAAGGTAACTCATCCTGAATCCCTCTTGTAAGTTCATCCATAACTAGAGTGAAAAGAGAAGGGCTCAAGGCAGAACCCTAATGCAGGCCCCTACCAATGAAGAAGTCATTAGTGACCCCTCCTGGCGTCCTAACACTCGTCCTACCTCTCTCGTACATATTCTTAATAACTCAATATATAAGGGTAGCACTCCTTTCTCCTCCAGGCATCTCCATAAAACTTCACGCAGAACTCTATCATAAGCTTTCTCTAGGTCAATGAACACCATATGGAGATCCACATTTCTATCTCTATACAAACCCATAAGTTTTCTAAGGAGGTAAATCGCCTCTATGGTCGACCTGCCTGGCATAAAACCAAATTAGTTCTCTGAAATTGAAACATCCTTTTGCAACCTTCTTTCAATCACCCTTTCCCATAATTTCATAGTGTGACTGAGCAACTTTATACCCTTAAAATTATTACAATCTTGAATATCCCCTTTATTCTTGTATAAAGGGATAACTGTGCTAGACCTCCATTCTTCAGGCATCTTAGCAGTCCTTAAAATAACATTGAAAAGCTCCATTAGCCACTCCAAACCTTCCTCACCCAAACACTTTCACACTTCCACCGGTATTTAATCTAGACCCTCTGCTTTCCCGTTGGGCATCTACCTCATGGCCTCTTTAATCTCGTCTTTGCTGATATGACCACACTCTCACGGATCTGCACTTCTCTCACCACACTCTCGTTCCCTACTTCAGGAATCTTCCATCCCTTCACCATTGAGGAGATTGGAAAAGTATCTATGCCATCTCTCTTTGATCTCTGCATCCTCAAATAACACCTTACCATTTTCATCCCTGATGCACCTCACAACATCTAAATCCCTTGTTCTTCTTTCCCTAGCCCTCGCCTGCTTAAAGACATCCTCCTCCCCTTCCTTGGTCTCCAGTCTATGGTACAACCTATCATAAGGCATGCTCTTAGCTACCGCAACAGCTTTCTTGGCTACCTTTTTTGCTGTCTTATATCTAGCTCTACTAACATCCCTCTCTCCATCTGCTCCGCTGTTCACGAAATCCGCATATGCCTCTTTTTTCTCCCTGACTTTCTCCTTTACCTTCTCATTCCAACACCAGGCACCCTCCATTTTGTTACTACCCCTTCTAGAAGTATTTAAGACTTCTTTAGCCGACCTTCGAATACAATCTGCCATTGCTTTTCACATTGTATCTGCATCCTCTACCCACCTCCAAGCTCCTTCTTCAATAATCCTCTCTGTTAATAACATGGCGTTATCCTTTGTGAGGGTCCACCGCTTAACCCTAGGGTCCCCGACTCTCCTCTTCTTCCACTTTGAACATTTGAACTCCACATCTAACATTAGCAGTCTATGCTGAGCTCCTATATACTCATTAGGAATCACCTTACAGTCCTTGCAAAACCTCCGACTATCCGCCCTTATCAGGAAGTAATCAATCTGGGTATTCACGGAGCCACTCTTAAATGTCACCAAGTGGTCCTCCTTCTTCTTGGAAAAGGAGTTTACCACCAACAATTCATAGGCCACTGCAAAGTCCAGCATAGAAACTCCTCCGTTGTTTTTCTCCTCAAAACCAAAACCCCCATGGGCCGAATCATACCTGCCTGAGTGAACACCAATATGGCCATTAAAGTCTCCTCCTATGAAAAGTTTCTCGCTCCAAGGTATCTCCTGGATGACCATATCCAACTCCTCCCAAAAAAGCCTCTTAATATCGTTCGGCAGACCTATTTGGGGCGTATAAACACTGACTACATTTATGAATTCTGAACCTACCAAAACCTTAATGGCCATAATTCGGTCACTCTTCTGCCTCACTTCAACAACAAAGTCTACCAACTCCTCCTCAATCAAAATGCCAACTTCATTCCTCGCCTTGAAAGACCCCGAATACCATAACTTGTACCCATCAACTTCTCTAACTTTAGCCCCCACCCACTTCGTCTCTTGAACACACACTATATTAATCCTATGCCGATGCAACAACTTAACTAATTCTACAGACTTACCCGTAAGCAACCCAATATTCCAAGACGCTAGGCGCACATTCCGAAACCCTCAACCCCTCCTATCCCCACTTTCCCCCGGAGGACTGGCTAGAACCACTACATTTCTCGCCACTAGCTAACAACCGAAGAAAAATGCTAAAAACAACAACACAAAAGATACTAATAATAAAATTACCAAGAGACTAACCAAGCAAACTAAATAACCAAACAAACCAAGTACTACTAAAGGCGACAATAATTGGAAGAATAAATGGTGAACTCGAAGAAAATAAATAGCAGTAAAGAAATTAACTAGGCAAATCAGCCAACAAAACAAGTAAAGTAGCCAAGAGACTAACCAAAAACAGAATAACTATGCTCCAAGTGAGTAACCTTGAAAGGGACTGAACCAAGTAATAGAATCCCAACTACTAGTCAAGAGCTACTTAAAAAAAACTAAAAGTAGTCGCAACCCTAATAATAACAATGATGCTAATAATGACAATGGTAGAGAAATCCACACAATATACTAACACAGTAGGAAAATAGTAATAAAGCCACGGAGTAATACTAATAAGTAAAAAAATTGCTAAGGGGCTTACCAAAATGTTAAACAGCAAATCCCTCCAACTTGTAAAACAGGAACTGCTACTGTCAAAGGCACCCAGAAACAACCGGAATAGAACTCCAACAGCAACGAACGAACTTGCAAGAACTAATACTAATACTGCCAAAGGCGACACTAGCAAAAACTAATACTACTAATGCAAAAACTAGCAACAAGGGCAGAAATAGAGAAGCTGGGGCTAGCGAAGATGGCATATACAGGGCACCAAGACAGCAAATACAGGACCCCCAAAAACAGAACCCTCCAACTTAGAAATGGAACACTGGAACTCTTCCGATTACCAAACACTTCTAGGGTAACTGCCAAATAGGAACATATGTAGAAATAGCACAACTTTGCGCAAAAATTAAACACAAGCAAGCCACCAAAAAATCGAACCCTCCACTTGCAATTTCGAACGCAGACAAGACCAAACCCAAGCAAGCAATCCCAGTTTCCAGATCAAAAACACTACTCACTGCTACTGACACTTGCACAGGGCTAATAGTAGACAGAAACCAGGACTCTAGAGAAAGGGTTCGAACACAGCTAAAGAAGAAATGGGAAGATGGATAGCAACTCAGCTGAGAACTAACGACAGCCTAGCTGGAAAACTATAATAGCAATTTAAGGAAAAAAGGGATGGAGAGAGAACCTGAGATTAGGAACGCAGCTTGATAGTTCAATCCCTTGGGTCAGCAATGGCGTGGAACAGAACAAACGGCAACAATAATAGCTTCAGAGGAACTAACCCGAGAAGCCGGCTCTGGTCCCGAAAACAGAGAGAACTCAGGAGGGACCAAGGGGTGACTAGGGTATGGAACTCACCCTCTACGGCTACCACTGCCAGCTGCCTTTGTGAAGAGAAAAATGAAGACGTTGCCGGTGACTGTGAAAACATACCACTGGAGCTGGACCACCTTAGCAATAATTTGGGCAAAACCATTTGGTACCGACTCCGGTGTACAGGTCGGCTGAGTGACGCCGGCGAGGCTCCGACTTCGTGCAAGCTGTCGGCACCGACTGCCGGGCTGTCTCCGAGGTCACCTAGGTGACCGTTCTAGGCTCTGTGATCTACAAGACAGAGAAAGCAGCTAGAGAGAGAGAGCAGCTAGAGAGAGGGTTGAAGGGTGGGTGGGTTGTTTAATCTAGAGAGTAGCTAGAGTGGTAAAATTGAGTCTTAAATAAATAAGTAAATAATTAATTTTAAATCATATTTTCCAACATCTATCACCGGGATCTTAAGGTAATTAGATTGCCAGCTTACCATATGATTGAATTGTGCAAGAGCAATTAATGTTAGGCGCTAGATTTTGAAAAGCGTGATTTACTTTTTATAATTCCAATAAGAAAGTCTTGCGCATAAGTCTCTTATGTTACTGTTATGGCAAGGATGTACATTACTGGGACCTAAGGAAATTAGACTCCTAGCTTACAATATGATTGAATTGTGTAAGAGTGATCGTTGCTAGGCGCTAGATTTGAAAAGCATCATTTACTTTTCAGTAATTCCAACATGAAAGTTTTACGCATAATTCTCCCATGTTAAGTGTATTATTCTCTCATGTTAAGTATATTGTTGTGTGCCTGAATCTTTTCTGATATGCAGTCAGAGAACATCCTTAGTGTTAGAAAAGGAAACATCAAAGCATCCGATTTTGACCTTAGTGCACTTCTTCAACATTTTGGAGTAAGCTGCCTGAAAATCGCTGTTTAATCATGTTTTCCTACATCTTCACCTCCTGACTTGGTACCCTTTTCATTATGGTCTTTCCTACAGAATGATGGACTACGACACACAACATGCGGAAGTCCCCACTAAGTTGCCCCGGAGGTACTCACTAATAGAGGATACAATGGCGCCACAACAGATGTTTGGTCTTGTGGTGTCTTTATGTAATACTCATAGGTAATCTTCCGTTTGATGATAGAAATCTTGCTGAACTTTATCAGAAGGTACTCATATTTGTAAATTAACTCTTTAACCCTTTCGTTGTGTTCACTGGGCCTAATGTTTTAGGTCCGACGGCCACCAAGGCCACTTAGGACAGCTTCCCTGATTGATCCCCCAACCTATATAAGAAGGTTTCAGGGGATCAATTAGAGTTACACGAGTAACACAGAAATCACATACTCTCCCCTCCCCTCTCAAGGCTGCCTAACCATCCACCGGAGTTTCGAGTTTAGGACGTGAACCCTAAAGGCGACTCTAGTAGTCGCCTCACATCAAGATCGATGTGGGCTATTCCCGATAGATAATTCTGCATTCCAGGCCAATCTTATTTGTCTAACAGTGGTATCAGAGCCTGACTGACAGGACTAATCCCATTTTAAGTGTTTAAAGATCTGAGTAATAACCATGCTTAATTCTTCTTAACGTGACTATATGGTTCATTTAATTTTTGTAATTATGTAATCAAAAAGCATGCTTCTGTGTTCTCTAAAATCCCAAAATGGCTAAAGATTAGTTTTTTTGGTCATAATGACTGATGAACGAACATGCCCAGATCATTAATTAAATTCACGGTTAATATGTTTATATTTTACAAGTATGATTCTTCATCCGTTTTTTATGGATTATATGTTAATCATGCCTAGATTAATATGTAAGAAACATAATAATAATTAGTTGATTATTGTTACTATGCATCAAAGATCATGATTCTAAGTGCAATTTTGATTAGTCGAATTCATGAATGCATTTATGCAGCTGGTTTTTTTTTTAAAAAAATCCAGATTTGAGAACCAAGAATACATGATATGTTCTGATTCATCGAATGTTTAATTCAATTGATAACCCATGAATAAAACTGAATTCACGACTTTATGCATCCAATTAAACCTAATTTTCATGATTAGTTCACGACTGTCCAGAAAACATGTTCATTTACAATTGTGCAGTTGTTTTAAGCATGTATCTATAATGATAATCGACTAAATATTGAATCTTTAGTCGAAGTTTAAGTCATAAAAGTGTCTGTCGTGTGTAGTTCTTGGTACATGCGGTTGAACATAGAGTAATTTAGCCTTAGACCCATGCGTTTGTCAAACCGCAAACCCAAAACCCCGACCCTACTCCCTCTCCGCTTGGAACTCGACCTCGGCTAAAAGAAAAAAAAAACAAAGGTGTAGAAATCGAAAATAAGGGGACTCAAACCATACCCATCAGACGACACCAGGGCAAGGGTGATGTGTGTGATGCACGCGCCGTCGACGAAGGCTCAATTTTCCCTTATTCTTCCTCCAACCGTGCCTTTGCATGCTGATCTAGGTGACCTCCGAGAAAAACTTGCAAAAACACCGTAACTGGAGGTACGTGTGTCCACGCTCCGCCGCCTCAGTGGCGCGTGGCTGCATGGACCACATCCCCAGACTCGATCTTTGGCCTATCTACGTGGTGATAGCATTTGTTCTTGAGAAGTCAGCTTAGATCGAAGGTGAGGGGGGCGGTGGTCTCACATCACATGGGTGGTTTTCGGGAACTGGAATGGCAGCTGTGGCTGCCCTGGTGGTGGAGTGAGAAAGGAGCTTAGTGCTCCATTTCTCCGACCATAACGTCGAAAAACCGAGGGGTTCACTTTCGAGGTTGAGAGGAGGACAGAGTCAGAGAGAAGAGTTTGGAGAAGCAGATCAAAAAGAGAGAGAGTGATCGAGGGCCAGATAGAGAGTGAGGCACTTAGGGTTAGTAAGGGGGGCTCAGTGAGTGTTGTTCACTTATATGAAGCCCTAGGTTGGGCTCTTTTTAATAAAGGCTCATTTTTGGGCTGATTCCTGGGCCCAACATCATTTCATTTATATCGGGCCGGTTTTTTCTACGCCCGGTTATTTTTAGCCAATTTTGTCTTTGGTTTCTATTTTAGGCAACGTAATCATAATCAATTTCATGTGTTGAAAGTGGCTATGAGTTTTTCCGATATTTTAAGCACTTTTATGCTCACATCATTGTGACTCATGTAGTGATTATTTTATATTATTGTTTATGTAATGATAATATGAAAAATCGGAGGTACGATATATAGCTATGTGTTATGTGTCAAATTTATTTTAGTAATATGTTATATGAATTAGTTTTATAGAACACAAGCTTATGTTTCATATTGCTATTTTTGTAATAATAGTACAGTTAAATATAAATTTATGTTTCACAAAGCTTATGTGAATATGTTTTACATAATTGAAAGTGAGTATCTATGTGGTAGTCACCAATTAATGTGTCAATAAGTTTAACCAAACTTTTATAATTTTTATAACTAACTTAAAGAAACTCCTAATTCACATCCATATGTGATGATAATATGAAAGACATGATCCATGTATAACTACGTGTTATATATCGAGAAAACAAACAAATTGTTCTAGTAACGGAATACAATTATTAGTTTCATATAAAACAAACCTTGTGTAAATATGTTTTACATGGCTAAATGTAAATTTTTGGGCCTATTATAGAATAATGTATTATCACCACTAAATAGGCATATTATATGAATTCGTTTCATATTGATTAAGATTTGTAACATTATATGGATGTGTACTACATAATTACTTACGTGTAATTTCTTCTTTGATATGTCATTAAATAAAATTTTTTAAATGACATATTAGTAATTATATAAATTCGTTGTATATAACTTCGTGTAAATTTGTTTTGCACAATTAAAGCTAAATATCTTTGTGATATTTCTAGATGTGTTAATTAGTTTAACAAATTGTGCACTCCATAAATTTTGTTTTATGGAAAAATGCAGCAATTAAATTATAAAAACTTCTAATTCATGCTTGTATATGATGATTATAAGGTTGGCCAAATTTTCAATCATATAATATGAATGATAGAGTTTTTGATAATTTAATTACCTGAAAATATGCCTAATGTCCATTTATAAATATATGCTTTCAGATATGGCACTTAAAATATGATTGGTGATTAGTTTACCAATGAAGAGTTAGATAGCATCAACTATAATACATTGTGTTAGAAGATTTAGCTTCTTCTGAATAAACTTAAGGTATTAGCACACACGACGGCCTTTAAAGTCTCCTAGAATAGGCAAAGATGTAAATAACATAGATGTAACTGCTTGTGAGCATTATCAAGAGAAAGGCTAATAATATATCATGAATGGCTCGAGGAAGGATCGATCAGCATGCTGGCTATGTGGTATTGCATGCATGATGATCTGGTAAGGGGATTTAAAGGCTATCTCACTGTTGAGCACTTGTGAGATCAGCTTAACATCCGATTTTGACCAGATTTATCCCCTTCTCAAAACTCGGAACCTAAGGATGGTATTACCAAAAGAGTAAACGGTCAAGGTTAATAGAGAGTAGAAGGTAGCGCGTATGAAGTGCTATAATCATGAACAGAAGAAACCCACCTCTTAGGATCGTCCGGAGCTAATTAAGGTACCTTCTTTCATAGTTACACCTGAATAACATGTGTGCTCCTAAGCAGTAGTTACCAAACTTTCTTCCTTAGTGGACTGTAGACATGGGAGCAACCAAACATATAGTTCAGGGCTAAGCTGATTTTATGAACCTTCATCACTACCCGAAGGGTTCACAAACTATTGTCTTAAGGGACGACAGTGAGGAACATGTCCTTGACATAGCAACATGTCAGCTCAAACCCCGTGAAAAAAATAAGTTATTCCTCCACGACGCTCTCTACGCTCTTAGGATGCAGCGTACCTTCGTACCTTTTAGTTCTGATATTAGTTTTCTCACTTGATTTCCATCTGCCTCGACATCTTCCATCTTTGTCGCTTTCTTTAAACTCTATTTTTAGGTGTACTCTACTTGACCATAAGGGTCAAAGTAGAGTAAATCAGCTCACTAGAGATGATCCTTTAGATCAACTCACTAGGGTTAAGTTGCCTAGATGAGTAATGTCCAGCTAGCAAAGCAAAGCCTTTTGGTAAGGCTTCTGGAGCATCTAGTCCCTTATAATTAGTCTACTCGGGCATTTGCGAGCCCTTGAATGTTAAGGTACGTCATTGGGCTATCTATTTCATCACCCTTATAGATGGTTATTCACAACGTGGGTATGCGTACCTACAATCTCAATGCTACGAGGCACTCGATGTGTCCAAAAGCTTCGTAACAAAAAGTAGAGACTCAATTGAAACGAACAGTTAGAATCTTCAGACTGATCGAGGTCGTGGATACCTCTCTGATAGGTTCAGAGAGTTCTGTGAGGAAAAAGGTATACAAAGATAGCTAACGATTCCACACACCCCACAATAAAACAGTGTTGCAGACCGTAGGAATCGTACATTACTTGACATGACCAGGTCCATGATGTCCTCCTAATCAGTTTTAGGGGGATGCGTTGCTTACAGCAGCCCACATCCCTAACCGTGTGCCGAGCAAGAGTGTACCTGCCACACCATATGTGTTATGGTTTGGTAAGAAGCCATCCTTAGACCATTTATGCCTATGCAGTTCGGCCGGCTATGTGCATAACCCGGCCCACAAACATGGAAAACTTGGTCTAAGAGCTACCAAAATGGTATTCATCAGGTATCTCGCACAATCTAAAGGATATGTGATGTACGGGGAACACCCAAATGGTGGCATGATAGAAATAGATTCCCGCAATGTTGATTTTCTCGAGGATGAGTTCCCGACCATTGGTGAAGTTAAGAAAGATGTCGGACTGTTTGAGTTACAGCAAAACATCCAACCATCATTCGGTGAGGGGGAGAATTAGAATTCTAACCAAATCACCGAAGATGGTATGCCTCTCCTATCCAAAGGGAATGGGGGAGACTTATCTGCCTAGGAGAATGAGATTCATCCTCGATCTCCTATGCATGAGGAAAGTCAACCTGCGAGTGAGGTCCGTCCTTTATCCCTAGTTCCTGAACATGCAGTTAGTCCACATGTTTGGGATCCTACACCCCAAAAGGATAGTGGGAGCAACTCTCCACATACTCAGGGTCCCGCACCTCTTAAAGAATGGGGGAGGGATGCCTCACCCAGGCAGACAAACAATGAAGGCCCCCGGCTCTGAAGAAGTGAGCGTGGAAGAGTTCCTCGACGATATTCCCAAATCGAAAAGGAAATATTTCTATGCACTCCCTTGGAAGTTATGGAGCCTACCTCTTATCAAGAAGCAATTGACTCACCAAACCACAAAGAGTGGATGGATGCCATGAGGGATGAGATGGACTCGATGACGAGAAACTAGGTTTTTAAGATAAAACGCCGTGCAGATGGTTCAATCACTGCAAAAAACAGTGCATCCTTCTACACTTACCCCACAACACTTAATGAAATGTGGGGAAAGGAATAACAAATTTTTATGGATTTCTCATTTCCATATTTAACAAGTATGGGGAAAATCATAAAACTTTTCCTCTATATATGTATGCTTATTATAAATTGTTGAGCATTAAAAAGAACTTTAATAATTATTTTTATTATACTAATGAAAGCTATTTACAAAAAAAGTTTGAATATAGAGAATTACCCACGTACCCCTTAATATATAGCTATAGACGATTTTTTTAAAAGGAATTATGTGAATATAATTGGCCCCAACATAGCTAGCCCCATATGCGCGTCTTCATTTTTCTTGGGCGCCCATCCAATTGCAGTTAGCGCACAAGATCATCACTATAGAATCCCTAAATCTTCTATTATTTGTGTTGTTACAAATCTGGGCACGAATTTGCTAGCAATTTCTCCAAAAGCGTATGAATCCTGCAGTGCAAGAGCATTGAACTGAATTAGGCAACTGAATTTCATCCAAAAGCCTCAGAATTTCATCAAGAATTGTTGGAACTTTTCCGATGAATTGAACAACTGACAAGCTTTCGTATTCATACGGCATAAGAGCAAGGTAAGTGAATTGGCAACCTAGTTTCATCCACTTGATATGAAATTACCGAAATTTTGTTAAAAATTAAAACAATTCTTCAATCCTCTAACTCTAGTTATCTTCCGATTGTTTCAATGATTTGTTCTTAATTTTGCTGAACCTAATCTGTGTTGTTGAAGGGTAAAAAGTGTAGGATTAAAGGAATATGATCCTTAAATCAATTGCTTCCAATAATCTATGTTGTTTAAGGGCAATGCTTGAATATGATCCCGAAATCACTTATCATATACGCCTGTAGATTTTATTGGAAGCAAATAAAGGAATATGAACTATTTTTCATTCCTAATGATGTATATTTAGCTATTGATTTTATTGTTTTGGGTTGTTTCAATGATTTGATCAGGAAATTTTGCTAAACCTAATATGTGTTGTTTAAGGGCAAAAAGTATAGGATTAATCAGGAATGGTTTTGTTTGATTCTCCCTTTCTGTTGTGCTGTGGCTGAAATAATTTGTCTGAACCTAATCTTGCAGTCTATGCAACATTGAAATGGCAACATAATATCTTTCTTACTGATGTGAATAATAGTGGGGTAAGATGTATGCTAGTATATATGCCTCAGAGAGTAACATAACAGAAGCTATTTTTGACGAAAATTAGTGGGCTAAGAATTTGTAAAGGACAGGTTTTTTTCCACAAGAAACATAGTTCCATTAATGAAATTGTCAGTATCTTAAGAAAGCTCAAAACAATCATCGTCTAGCTCAAAAAAGGTCACTCAACAGAATCATAAGCTTTCCTAAGGTCCTCTTTGAAAATACACCTTAGAGAAACATTTGCTCTATCATAATACTTTGCTAATTCATATGCTAGCATGATATTATCTCCAATGTGTGTTATGGGTATAAAAGTATATCGTGCCGCACATTGCTTGGAAGCACTACTTTAAACCTATTAGGAAGCACCTTTGATGTAAATTTATAAAGAACTATACAAAACATAATAGGTCTAAAATCACCAACCTGTATAGGGCATGGTATCTTGAGTACAAGGGTAATGGTGTTGCAGTTTATGCTTGTCAACATTCTACTACTGCTTATGAATTCCATTACAATACCCACAACTTCATTTCCCACAGTGTCCCAAGCATTCTTATAGAAAGTAAAGATATAGCCATTAATTCATAGGGATTTATCTTCACCAATTTCTTATACTCCGGCTTTGATCTCAGTTACTGATTTGCATAGCCGTGTTTGTTGTGCAATAGTAACTCTTTTGCCCTTTTAGATTGCAATAGGATCAAACATTTGCATCTCCTCTTGACAAGAGCCCATCATCCCAATAAAGAAGTTACCAAACATGTCCCTTATCTGCTATTGGTCTTGGATTAGAGCCCTTGTCTCTGTTATTATATGTGTAACTTTTATGTGTGCTCTCCTTGCCTTTAGACTCGCATAGAAGAACTTGGTGTTTGCATCTCCAACTGTAATCGATGTTTGCTTTAATTTTTATTTAAGTATCTTTTTCCGTCAATCTCAGTGAGCTTATGTATCTGCTCAAGCAGCAACAGCCCTTTTATAATCAACCCCTATTTGAATAGCTCATTTTGTAGCGTTCTTTGAATGTTATCTATTTAGCATTTGTAGTAGCAATCTGTTGGCTAACTTTAAAGAAACTTATTTTGCCTAAGATCTTTACCGAAGTTGCATATGCTTCACTTTATTCTAGAGTTTAAAACTGTTGCGGCCTTTCACTTGGACCGGCCATGCATTTTGTACTATTTGTTTGAAGTTAGAGTGCTCAGTCCACACATTGAAAAATCTAAAAGGCTTCTTGCCTTGATTTATATCTTCCCTCATCAAGAAGATGAGTTAAGAATAATCAGATGCCTTTGTATGGAGGATGTGGGCCTATTCCATTGAGTGAGTGAGCATCCAATCCACATTTTCAACTGCCTTCTCCAACTGAGTGTACACTCTAGATTCAGTTACTTGTGTCTGTTGTACCATGTAAATTCATTTCCCACTGCTCGAATATCAATTAATCTAATGATGGCAAAGATAGTTTGTAACTCACACTCTAGATAATAATCCAACCCATCTCTTGGCAATCTCTTATCTAGGTGCAGTATTGCATTTAAATCTCCAATAATGAGCTAAGGCCCTATGATCTACCATCCATAAAGGATATCCCATAGTGCTGCCTATGTACTGCTAAATAGATGAGTGAAAATGTAAACTCAGCCATCCCTAATTTAATCTTGCTGTATACATACTGTTCACGAAGATGGGTTATCTGCACATTCGCTATAGTTATGTTCTACAACAGCCACAATTCTACTTTCTACTACAAATAGCAGCATTTATAACAACATTCCAATGCGGTGTAAGCCTCCTTGCTATATGTATGACTTTTGTAAGTCTGCTTTTAGTCTCAACCAGCCCCACTATCCCAACTTTATGCTTTAGGAGTAGTTTTTTGACCTCTCTCTGCCTTAGAGCCTTGTTAAGGGCCCTAAGATTCTAGATAAGCAACGTCATGGGGGTGGGTCCGTATCTACATCCCTCTGCCCCTCAAATGATATCATCATAATCTCACTCCCCCCAAGCACTTGCTCAAGTATACTGAAGGAGTTATGTGCAGCTTGAACAAGTACCTCACTTGATATACAATTAGCCACTAGCTGAATTGGCCTTTGAGTTCTTACAACAGCCCATTCCTCCCCTTGTGTCTTTGATAAATTATTTAGCTATACTATATGCCTATCTTAAGTTGAGATGGTTTTTGATGAGCTCTTGGTATACAGTATTTGTCTCCTATCTCCATACTTTTTGTTGCTTTCTTTTCCTTTATCTTTGGGCCTTTTGATGTTTCACTTGGTCACATTCAGTAGCAGCATGATCCAACCCAATACATTTAGTACAAAAGATAGGTTGCCATTCAAATTGAACCTTCTATTTGATTGTGGTACACTTCTTATCATAATATAAATTAGAAAGATTATTTAGATGTAAAACTAGAGTTTATAATTTAAAAATAGTCTGACCGCATACAACTTTCAAAACATGAAAAATCATAAAATAAATTAGAAATAGGTGTAGATATAATGACGTATCCGCGAAATAAAAAAGACAAAATTTACCCTTAGAGTTTTTTGGGGGGGGTATGCTTCTTTCATGCCTTATAATTGGTTATTCACTAATTCACTTTCTCAAGAATGAGATTTCCATATCAAGAATATAGCTATGAAATAAGTATTTCTAGGTAATCTGTACTTTCAGGCTACTTTTTCAGAAAAATAACAGAATATGTGATATACTTATTGAGCTTGGATGCTTTATATTTACAATATTTATGTCAAACTCCAAATAAACTGGTTTATCAACAAGTTTCAAGGATATGTTGATTAATGTTCTGAAGCAATTCATCATGCATGGACAGATTTTACATTTGTGTTCCCCTCTATTTTCGTTGTCTTCTTACTTCAAGTATCCTCACCGAATGATTTCATTTGAATGAATCTTAATTGTGGTCATGCTGAGATAGAAAAGCTAGTTGATAAGGTGATCGAGGAAAATTCAGACATAGTGCGAAGTTTCAAGAATCCAAAGAGAAGAGAGTTTGCTCATTGTTTTCTAGGTGGCATGGTATAAGAATGTTTGTATATTCTTACATTTAAGGTTTGATTTATCATTTACTGTGGATTAACTAAGTCTAGAAATAAAATGTCATTTATTATAGGCCTATATTGAGGTAAAAAGAAGGTAGACAAGGACTTATTGAGTAGGATTCTCTACGAAAAGTTGTTCGCTACTCTTCAGCAACCTGGTAAGAGTATGCTATTCATTTTCATTTACAGTTTTATTATTAGTTAAACTCAGTTCGGGTTCTACTCTTGGTTGAACTCAGTTGGATTCTATTATCGATTGAACTTAGTTGGTTCTATTGTTGGTTCAATTCAATTGAGTTTTATTGTTGGTTGAACTAATGGTTTTATTATTGGTTGAACTCAGTTGAGTTCTATTGTTGGTTGAACTTACTTGGGTTCCATTGTTGGTTGAACTCGATTGGATTTTATTATTGGTTGCACTCAATTGGTTCTATTGTTGGTTGAATGCAATTCAGTTCTACTGTTGGTTGAACCAGTGGTTTTATTGTTGGTTGAACTGAGTTGGGTTTTATTGTTGGTTTAACTCACTTGGGTTTTTATTATTGGTTGAACTTGGTTGGATTATATTATCAGTTGAACTCACTTGGTTGCAGTTCTATTGTTGGTTGAACTCAGTTGTGGTTGTACCGTTGAACTCAATTTTGGTTAATTCTATTGTTAGTTGAGCTCACCTAGGTCTTATATATTGTTAGTTGGACTCGCTTGTGGTTCTATTCTTACAGGTTCAACTCTGTCGTGGTTCTATAGTTGGTTGAACTCTATTGTGTGTCTTTAAACTTGATTCTGCTGAGTCTACATCTTAGTTAATCTCTTTGTTTATCTTTTCTAAGAATTCAATTTTTTTTGTGTGTTTCAATTGTCTAACAGGTTGCATTTCTAGAGTTAAGATCTCTCGGTGAAGAAAACGAATATGGAGATTTTTTTTATATATTCTACTTGGATGTTAGGCATGTTTTCAAACTGTAGTTTTAGGTAGTATAAAATATTCAATTAGCTACCTACATAAAAAAAATTAGCAGGGTGGATTCAAAACATTGCAAGAATATTTAGTTTTGATTACCTTAGTCTTTGTTGATATGTCTGCAATTAATTTTTTTAAGGCACTAATGAGTAATTTATTTAATTGATGCTTGATCTACTTTAATTTACTGGTTTGTTTATTTTATTCATTTATGTAGGATGATGTACGCTGGTAATTAGTATAAAACTTGTTAATTAAAAAAAAAGAACAATTGTATACAATTGTTCTATTTTTAACTTTATAAGTTTTATATTAATTACCATCATTATTTTTTAAAAAACTAAAACAACACTAGCAACACTTTTAAGTGTGGGAAAAACTATGACTTCTTGCATATTCCAAAGTGGGTAAAGCGTAAAATGGCCACACATAAATTGTGGGCAATTAGTACTTACTCCGCATTTATAAGTGTAGGAAATATAGCTCTACCCGCATTTCCATTAAGTGTGGAGAACACTTCCACACACTTAACCTCCCCACATTTAGTCTAAGTGTGGCTAATTGCTATTTCTACACTTATAAGTGTGGTTATTAGCAAAATTAAATGTGGAGGGAGGTAACCTTTTTGGTGGTGAATCGATAAGTTCAAAGCCCGTTTAGTGGCGAAAGGGTTTACACAAATTGAGGGTGTAGACTATGAAGAGACATTTTCTCCTATGGTGAGATTTGCCTCTATTCGCCTACTCCTAGCCATGGTTGCCCATTTGGACCTAGAGTTGCTTCAAATGGATATAAAGACTACTTTCCCCAGTGGTAGCCTTGAGAAAGATATCTATATGGACCAGCCCATTTGTTTTGTATCAAAGGGACAAGAGGACAAGGTCCATATACAGTCTTAAGTAGTCTTCCAGATCTTGGTACTTAAGATTCCATGAAACTATAACCTCGTTTGGCCTATCTATGGTTTCGGAAGACTACTGTGTGTATGTCAAAATATCAACTGGAAGGATTATGTTCCTTACCCTACACGTTGACATACTACTAGCTAGGAACAACTTGGAGATGATCGAAGCCACTAAGAAGTGGTTGTCTTCTGTCTTTGAGATGAAGGTTATGGGTGAAGCCAAGTATGTCCTAGGCGTGGAAATACTAAGGAATCATCCTAAGAAGCTTTTAGGTACGAGCCAGGAGGCATATACCAAGAAAGTCTTAGAACGATCCCACATGCATTATTCCAAGCCCGTAGACGCTCCAGCTGAGAAGGGTTTAACCTTAAGGCTCGACCAATGCCCAAAAACAGACAAAGTAAAGGAGCCCATGTGCAATACCCCTTACGCTAGTGCCGTAGGAAGCCTAATGTACGCTATGTTATGTACAAGGCAAGACATTTGCTTTGCGGTTGGTTTGATGAGTCGTTACCAAAGCAACCCAGGATAAGCTCATTAGCAAGCCGTCAAGAGAGTCGAGCGATACCTTCATGGTACAGCTAACTTAGTCCTATGCTATTAGGGGAAGATCTCAAGTTGAGAGGATCCGCAAAATGTCGATTGAGGTGGTGACTCGGAAGAGTCTAAGTTAACCTTAGGACATGCCTTCACCGTGGATAGGAGAGCCATGTCATGATGCAGTAAGAAACAAAAACTGCACAACAATGTTAGCTATGGAGGCAGATTGTATGTCGTCATAGAAACAAAAGACATTGCCATGAAGTATATGTATACCAAGAAGGTGTTTGGGTCCCTTTTGACTAACCTTATTCCTAGTGACACATTCAAAAGTCATATGTTGAGTCTAAGAATTCGCAAGATTCAGTTTCGGGACATATCTTGTCATGTGATGGCCAAGATTCTTTTACAATGAGCAAAATGCTCATAAATTATTGTTGTGCATTAAGCATATTAAAATGTCACAGGCTTCTTATTGGCCTAGTCACACAGGCAATCGCCCTGACACTTGAGTAGCGGGCAGGATGAGACTGAATCACATTGGCACTGAGTGTCCAATATTGATTACTCTTACAGGAAGTGTATGAATGTGATAAGATATAGTTGCCTTAGTGAGTCTAAGATGAGACTCGAGGGAGTCGAATATGAGTTATGATTTCATATTAAAGCCTTAGAAAGCCGAATCTAGAGTGTCAAGATTGACATTTAGTATGTTAATCTAGTGACTCAGGTTAGATTTTTTGGATGAAAATCTAGACTGGCGATTCTCATGGCATATAGAGTGATGAACCCAGTTGAGTGGGAGCTATGTCATGACACACATCTCATATTATGTGTGCTTAAAAGACGACCATACACGGAGTGATAATTGACCTCCCTATCTTCTGTCACTGTGTGACCCTATGGACGATGACCCTTTGACTTAAAGCTATGATACGAAGTCAAAGCTTGATATTGCTACTTTAATATGTTTCTTAAAGGCTATGATGTATACGGTTCAACGAGAACATATTAGGAAAGCAATTAGGCTAAGATGCTACATCATGAGTGTTTAAGAAAAAATCTATCAATCATCACCAATATCAGCCCGGGTGATTATATTAAGTATATAATCATATGATATATCATGGAATAAGGGATTGGAGATGCCACTGGTGATGTTCAGGATGATTTGGGGTACCACATTTCGTGAAAGTGCTATGTTAGTTAGATGGTAACTTAATATAGCACTACTTGTTACTTTTCAATCACACGTCCTATTCCTGGTATGAAACGTGATGAGTTGTGATTTATGGAGAGCATGCGTTTTGTGGCCTATATGGCCGAGTGGGAGCCGTTGGCCAGGCCTAATGTTTTAGGCCCGACGGCCAGTAAGGCCGCTTAGGACGACTTCCCTTATTGTTCTCCCAACCTATATAAGGAGGTTTCAGAGGATCAATTAGAGTTATACAGGTGACACAGGAATCACATACTCTCCCCTCCCCTCTCACGGCTGCCTAACCATCCACCGGGGTTTTGGGTCTAGGATGTGAACCCTAAAAGTGACTCTAGTAGCCGCCTCACATCTAGATCGACGTGGGCTATTTTCGACAGATAATTTCGCATTGTAGGTCAGTCCTTTTTGTCTAACATGTTAAATTAGTATAATGAAATTCTAATTCTTTTGAGGATTCAGATCACCCGTGGAAATGTTTACATACCAAAGTGGCTCTCTCCTAGTGCACAGAGAATGATCAAGAGGATTCCCGATCCCAACCCCATTACACGAATTCCAATATCAGAGATTAAAGCAGGTGAGTGTTTTAGGAAAGTATATACTCCTGCAACTCTCGGTGATGGCGAAGATAAAGTGGACATTGACGAAGCCTGCTCAATAAATGAAGTGGTAACGAGAGAGGATTTATTTTGCTTTTGCAAATACATATCTGCATGTCTTCATGTTTCCAAACAACTGAAATTTCCTATCCTTGTAAATGTTTTTGCAGCATTCAGACGATGAAAATGCTCCTTGCTTCCAAGTGCTTAGCAATGTCTTTCAACTAATTGGAATGTCCTCATTCCTTGACCTTTCTGGGTTTTTTGTGCGAGAGGTGGGTTTGCTTGGTGAGACTTAAAAGATCAAAAGATTACCAGAAGAACTTAAACATAATAGTCTTTGATTTGTGTTTGTATGATTACAGGATGTTTCAGAGAGGAAGATTAGGTTTACATCCAACCTTGCTCACAAAAAGTTGCTAGCAAGGATTGAGAACATTGTGACACGAATGGGATATCATGTTCAAAAGAAAAATGGACAGGTAAGGAAAAATCGTTTCATTGGTTGTATCTGGTTGAGCAATTAAGATTGTATATCATCGCACTCACATGCTGGCCCTCAACACTTCACATGATCTTTGCTTTCAGCTAAAAGTTGTGCATGAGCAGATTCGTCAGGGGAGTCCCCAAAGCCTTTCTGTCATAGCTGTGCTAGGATAGTTACTTGATAGCATCCTTTATTTCTTTTTTTTTGGGCGGGGGGGTGGGGGGAGGGTCTACCTACACTTGGAGCCAACTCGAACTTTGTTTATGAAGTCTAACTTTGTGCCTGCAGGATGATAAGTTGAAACATTCTTTCGAGCCTAACTATTAGCACTCTTATCTTTCCATTATATTTCAGGTCTTCAAGATTAGTCCTTCATTATGCATGGTTGAACTAAGGAAGTCTTTTGGAGATTCTTCAGTTTACTGTCAGGTATGCTAGCATCATAACACAGAGAATATAGTGTTCTCATATTCATTTCCATTTTCAAACAATCATACAGCTAATGAAATTGGATTATTGAATTTGCAAATGCAGATGTGTAAAAGATTATCGAATGATCTGGGTGATTTGAGAGGCTAAGAGTTGCTGAGTCAGCGATTATTTAAGAACAGATGTTCAAGAACCAATTTCATCCAAAAGCTTAACCCTAATGGTTGACAGCCCACTCTAACACGCCCCTCATGCTAATGCCCTTTAAGCTTGAAGTGTGGATGCTGCAAAGGCTCTCCTGCCTTGCCCAATAAATCAATATGGGAGCTGCTGAAATTCGAGATTGAGACATCTCGGTCAGAAAGTCTCTGATATCATATTCAAGAACTAACTCAACCAAAAGCTTAAACTAATGGTTGATGGCTCAGGAATAGCTTTATACTCTGATAACAGAGATAGTACCAAGAGTTTGCTAGGCATCCAAATTTGATGTATAGGAAGTTAGTGTCCTATTCTGGGAAGAGCCCAAGGAATTGTTGTTTGTTGATTTTGTTCAAGTGAATGCAGTGAAGTTCTGCTTCTTATTCTTCTGCCTGAATTCTAGAAAATGATATTAGCTCGTTTCTGCAAATGTACATAAAAATTTTAGAATCTAGGTGAACAAGATAGCGGCCGGGATTGAACGTAATCAGGTCTTATTTCATTTTATTTTTTTCAAGTTAGCAGCTTTCATATAAGGCACGTAAGCATTAGTCAATTGGTAAAATTTTTGTATGTTGCTATAAAATCTGTATGTGTGGCTATTTTTCCACCTGATTCAGTCTTTATATGCGTCTTTAAAAGAAAGAAAGAAAAAGAACATGATTGTCTTCGACTAGTTCTAAACTTTCGGTTATTGGCTCTACATCCCAGTGATTGTGAAGCATGATAGGGCTAAAAAATATACATCCTGTTTTTGTGTTTTTCTGTTTAGCTTTCAAAGAATATGACTTGATCTAACTGCTAAGCCAACAATGGAGCTTAGGATGTCATCAATGAGCTGATTGAAAGCATCACTGCTCTAAACTAAAGTTACGCAAATTCACCAACACTCAAGGATACATAGAACAAAATTTCAATTTTTAGAAAGACAGCTCACAAGGTTAATTTTCTTTCCATTATACTCTATAGGTTACAACAAGAGCTAGGAGGCCTTTTATAAGCCAACTATAACTACATCTAGCAAAACAGAGCCGAAACCCGAAACCCGAACCGAACGACCTGGACCCTTACCCAACCCGACATCTAAAATATGCTTACCCGAAAGTGGACCCGAAATCCGAATTGACCTAAACCGAACCATACATGACCCGAAATTTTCCATGAAGTTGCTTGTTTTCGCATGACAAGCATATTTGACCAAAAATTAATTGACCCGAAGCGACCCGAGCCGAAGCGACCCGAAATGTCACTTAACCCGAACATGACCCGACCCAAACTTGATCCGACCCGTAGCCGAATCGAATGACCCATTTACCATGTCTGACTATAACTTCTCCCAATGGCTAATATAGCTAGCTAAAATCAGTGGAAGTCAAAATAAACTTACGGGCAACAAGCTTGCATAACCTGAAAAACTAACCTATGCTTGACATTTCAAATTGAAATAGGTAAATCTCATTTAGATGTTCTTGATGATAAAAAGAATTGGCTGGATAAATATGCTCCTTGCAGTGAAAATTCCATAATTTTATGCCATCTTGATGACATTTCGGCCTAATTTTCAAACTAAGAAACACCCAAAATGGGATAAAATTGGACGCAAAGCGCTTAGACGAAATCTCATCTGGGCACATGTGCTAGCAACTTTCACTATCTGGAGTTTTTCCTGCATATGTCGAGTTAAACGAGTCCAAGTTTGACGAAAGTTAATTCACATGAAAATAGGTGGGTTTGGCTTCATAGCAAAAGGTTCCACGGCTGTTGAGCTATGTCTCATTAAACTCAACCTTTGTGTCCTAAATTTCTACGTACATTGCAAACCTGGTGCGAAATAGGGCCTAAACTTTTATTCTTCCTTACTCAAACTCCAAAAACTGATTTAATGTTCATTTAGAGGATACCTTGACTAATGTAGTACGGGAGTAAAGAATGGGTAAAAATATACAAAAAATTACAATATTTTGATATTGAAAATCTTTTGTATTTTTTATTATTTTCGTAGGTTATTTTTAAGCATATTTTAATATATTCAAAATAACGATATTTAGTGATATTTTATCAAGATTTAGTTTGCTAATCTATTGAGATAATATTAGGTTATATATTTTTATCCTTTCCAATTTATATATTATCATTTAGATTTCCTAATACTAGTTAGCCTCTTGATTATGTAAACTCCTTTATGTAATTGGAGAAGGCAAATTATGAATAAGAATTGATATTGAATTAAAATGAAAGTTCTTGTGAATTTTCTTGGTGTAGGAATTGCTCTTAGAACGTTCTACATCAATTTGGCATCAGAGCGTGCAATCTTTGCCGCTGCCTTGGTATTGTCTTTTCCTTAATGACGTAGGATAAGGATAAAGGAGAATTAAGAAGACATGGGTATGTCTTAATATTAGCATATATGAAGTATTTTTATCCTCATAGGTCACCTTTTAGGAATACTGTCTTTTCGTTTATTCTTTTAGGTAGAGAATAATATCTCTTAGATTAGGTCTCTATTTGTTTCCTTAATGTTTTAGCTTTGTCATCTATTTAAACTCTTTTGTTATGTATTAGGAGGTAGACTTGAATTGAATTAAAATATTGAGTATTCGAGAATTCTTGTGTGAATTTTTTCTCAGTGTAGGAATTGCTCTTAGAGCGTCATACATCAATTCGGTATCAGAGCGTTCATACAGAAAAAAAAGAAAAAGAAAATACCAAGGTAGCGGCAAAGATCACAGGCTCTAATACCAAATTAACACACTGATAAAATTCACATAAGAACTTTTACTTTAATTTAATATCGATTCTTATTCATAATCTGCCTTTTCAGACTACATAAGAAGTTTATATAATCAAGAGGCTAACTAGTATTGGAAAACCTAAATGATAATATATAAACTAGAAAGGAAAAAAAATATTTGACTTAATATTATCCTAATAGATTAGCAAACTAAATTTTGATAAAATATCACTAAATATCGTTATTTTGGATACATTAAAATATGCTTAAAAATAAGCTGCGAAAATAATAAAAAATGCAAAAGATTTTCAATATCAAAATATTCTAATTTTCTATATCTTTTTACCCATTCTTTACTCCCGTATTGCGTTATTGACTTTCCAAAATGACACAGGGAACAAGTCCAAAAGAGTCTTTTTTAATTGAAGCTCTAAAGCCAGATAGAATAGAACACTCGTAGTCTTGAGAACGTAAATGAGAGCTTATGTGGTTTCTTGGGTGTTTGAGCTCCTGCTTCGTCATGTCCATGTTTGAGATTGGATTGCCCCTAAAAAAGAAAAACACTAATTTAAGGGGTATACATGAATCATATCAAATGCTTAACCTGTCCTTCGCGCATTTAAAATAGTTGAGAGTTAAAAGTATTTCATTGTGTATCTCTCTTACTGTTCTCGCTCCAACCCATTTTATTTGATTTTATTCACTTGCTCATTTTGATGCGAGTCAAGTTAATTACAATATATGAACATAACATGGATGACAGAAGATATAGGGTTTTTTTTTCCTCCCTTTTTAGCGAGTGGCTTAAATGAAATTGGCAATCTACCAAAAGAAAAATAATGCTAGCAAAATAAAAATGTTGAACAAGAACATAAAACAAACGAAACAAAACTTTATTCGACTACTTATAAAAGAATAACATTTTTTTCAAGAGATAAGACATTCTATTGGAATATTTAGCTCTCTATTGATCATGAAGCTGGCATAACAGGCATCAAAGTTTTAGAAGCATATTGTTAATTTTTTTTAAATAGTAAAAAAGGTGTACATTTTGAAAATTTTTTTATTCAAGGTTTTAAGTTAAAGGCTATTCGTTTTCTCTAAACCAAGCTTAATTAATTGAAAAATCTTGCAGGGTGTGATGCATGAATAGTTGATGCGTGTTGTTTGTGTTAAAAAAATATTTTTTATAATTTAATCCAAAACAATTTTCCCATTGAACCCACAAATGTCCAAAATTTTAAGTTCCCTCTTGAATCAGAGTTCCCTCTTGATTCAGTGTTCCTTCTTGATTCTGATCTGAATCAAGATTCAGAGTTCCCTCTTTATTATTCTTAGGACTTTGATTCTTTTGACTCTCATTTTTCTTTGTCTTCCCCTTCGTTCTTTTCTTACATTCCAGAATCCACCCGAGGAGGGGCTTGCGTCTGATTAGCTAGTTGGTGAGGCAATAGCTTACCAAGGCAATGATCAGTAGCTGATCCGAGAGGATGATCAGCCACACTGGGACTGAGACACGGCCCAGACTCCTACGGGAGGCAGCAGTGAGGAATTTTCCGTAATGGGTGAAAGCTTTTGTATTTATTGACTCAATTCTTTCATAGGGGCACGGGCAGGCTCATGGCGATACGTTCTTTAAGTAGAGTTTCTATAATGACGATCTCAGTAGACGGAATGAGTCTGGTCAAGCTCTTTTGGCTAGCTCTTGGTCTGGAGAAGGAGTGTACTATAGTCGACGTTGATTTTTCATTTTGAACGTCTCTAATTCAAAACCGAACATGAAACTTTGGTTTCATTCGGCTCCTTTATGGAAAAGGGAAATGTTCCCAGGTTCAAATCTAAGAGATCACATTGATGAGAAGGTTTGGCACCTCGATGTCGGCTCTTCGCCACCTGGGGCTGTAGGATGTTCCAAGGGTTGGGCTGTTCGCCCATTAAAGCAATACGTGAGCTGGGTTTAGAACGCCGTGAGAGAGTTCGGTCCATATCCGATGTGGGCGTGTTGCAACTTGAATTTGGATTGGTTTTATATTTAAATGTAAGCAGTTATTTGTAAGGACCAATGTCCGATGAGTCTCAATTCTTCGGAAATGGTTCGTAGTGTTGGTTCTGCTTCGTCAAGATCTTTTATTTTATTTTTTTAGTTCTTTTTGGAAATAGTTGAATCTGTCATGATAGAATTGGGCTTCCAAGCTCAGGGACCCACCCGCCTTCCCTTTCCAAAAAGTAAGACCACTCCAATTAGGTAACTAGGTTTCTAGCCTAGAATTGCGCAAGTTTTGAAGGTATCTTTGTTTCCATTTTTAAGGGCATGTTCTTTTACGTTTAGCATACGTACTTATTATTAGTATTCAACAAGTTTTAACACAATTCAAAATAACTCAACATTATTCAACACTTGAAAAAAAAACCTTACTAAATTATATGTGATTAAACACAAATCACTTAATCGTCCATTAGTAATTGAATTTATTTTACTCATAATAGAAATGAGTTTTTTTATATATAGAAATAAATAGGTTTAGCATATCAAGATTCTAGATTTCAAAATTATGCTAATATTGTACTGAATGCTGAGTCCTAAATTGGTAATGTTGACTTCCTATGTTCTAACAACTATGTAGTCCAATTTTATATTCTCGATAGTTCTAATTATAATATTTTAAATAAAAATTGTGCATCAATTTCAATTAGGCTCTTATGATAATTATATAATTTTAGTAAATTAATGTCAAATTTATGTAAATCATATAATATTTCTTCAAAATAATATGCATTTCATAATTAGGATAATATTCTTAGTTTTATATTATGAGTAAATAAGGTTTTATTAAACTGTACACATATCCGCAAAATTGCATATAGTGCATATCAATTAGAAATACCCATTCTTAAATTAATTTAGAGCAATCATAGCGTGTAACACACAACTTACTGTAATATGTTTACATTCTTCCATAAGATAAATAAATACATATTTACAATGGCTCATACTAGATGCATGCACATTTAAATAACTTTACAAATACAATTCTTGGCTTAATTATAATTAGGCTATGATAATATAAATCAATTCGATATAATTTAGTACTTGTAATAGCCAGAACCTAAATCATGTTAATTAATTTATTTTGATTAATTCCATTTAAATTAATTAAGTTGAATGTTGCATTTCAATTCAACATTCGACATATTAATGCAATTGCAGGTTGAAACGACGAAATGACCTCGAAATAAAATTTAATCGCGCATGTATTAACTCATTTAGAAATTATAAATGAATACATGAACAAATAGACAAAACAAGCTAGCATATTTATAAAAGTGAGCAATCATGGAATATATAAATATACAATTCACTCATATGTAAAACCATGGTTCTATTAAATGAAATAGAAATAAATGCAAGGAACAAATTAATTAATATAGTTAAAGTTTTCCAAATTAAATATGAAAATGCTAATAATGGCATCGCCCAAATATTAAGCAAAAATTTAGTCCCAAAAAAAATCAATAGTTAAGAGAAAGAAAAATAAAATCTTTATACTATAAATGCTAAAATGTGTAAGGGGCTAAGTGTTGAGTAAATGAAAAATGCTAACATGAGAGTGAAGTTCGGATATATGTTGCTTCACAACCGTTGATCAAAATCTTAGGCAATCTCATCTCTTGGATTTATCTCAATAACCGCCTTAATAGATAGCACATGCAATAATCTCTCTCTCTTTACTAGGCACATTAGGTCTCAGGTTCGATTCTCCCCTTCCTCATTGTATTGTCTTCTTTACTGGGCACATTAGGTCTCAAGTTCAATTCCCCCTCCCTCATTGTATTATATTGCCCTTTGTAGCTCCTATGTACCAAAACGTTTTTGATTTCCATCACTATTATTAATATTTTGTATTTTTCAATACAATATACGATTTTCATGATTATTTCTATTATTACTATTGTTGTTGTCGTCATTATCGTTGTCGTCGTTGTTACCTTTCTATTTAAATTTGATAACATAGTCAACATTAATTATGATCATCTAATTATCAAAGAAAGATTAAGAGATTATAATGGATATAAAAATTTGTATTAGTTCATTATTATAGAATACGTTCATATTTTAGAAGTTTTAACTTAAGGAACCCAAATTATTAACAAGCCATAAAATGTTATATGACACCTTATTATTAACACATAATATAATATACACAATTATAAAGAAATAATAAACATTTTTGATTTTCATGATTATTATTAATATTTTGTATTTTTCGATACAAGTATAAATTTGAGCATGTATTATTGAAGATAATAGAAAAATAAATATGATTTCCATGATTGTTTCCATTATTACTATTGTTGTTATTGTCATTATTGACGTTGTCGGCGATGTTATCTTCCACTTTGAATTTGATAACACAGTCAACATTAATTATGATCATCTAATTCTCAAAGAGAGATTGAGATATTATAATGGATATAAAAGTTTTTATTATTTTATTATCATAGAATAGGTTCATGCTTTATAAGTTTTAACTTAAGAAAACTGAATTATAATTACTAAGCAGGCCATACAACCTTATGTGACACTTTATTATTAACACATAATATAATATACACATTTATATAGAAATAATAAACATTTTTTATTTCCATGATTATTATTATTATTATTTTGTCTTTTTCGAAACAAATATACATTTGAGCATATATTATTAGAGATGATAGAAATATAAATATGATTCCTATGATTATTTCCATTATTACTATTATTGTTGTTGTTGTCGTCATTATTGTTATCATCATTGTTATCTTTCTTTTTGAATTTGATAACATAGTCAATATTAATTATGATCATATATATGTAACGGTTGTGCTGAAAAATTACATATTGCAAGCATAATATGATGTATTGCAGGGGTTGAATGTGAAATATAAAAAAATAAAAAATAAAACACGATCATCATATTAGGCCCGTGTAGCTGAATTTCTTTCACATTTAATATAATCTATTTAACAGAAGGAAATAAACGAAATATTTTTTTTTCTTTCAAAGCATACATATCTTATAATTAAATTTAATTTATGTAAATCTTAAAAGTATAATTAATTTTTTAAGATTCAAATAAATTGACCAAAATCTAATCTATTAACACACAAGAAAAAATGAAATAATTTTTTGTTTTCTTTTAAACCATACAAATCCAATAATCAAATTTCTTCATAAAACACCTAAAATTATAACTATCTATTACCGTTTAAAATAAAATGGCCCAAATCGCCATAACACTTTAAACTAAGAAATATCTCAACCCACAAATCTGAACTTAACCCATCTTTTGTAAGATAACATAAGAGCATTGGAAGTTTATATTAAAATCCATGAAGCTATTGAGTCGACATGAAAATCAAATGTATAAACTATGAACACATAATTATATTAGCACCCATTAATGGACCACTTTAAATAGCCAAAAAAGTTATATATTCATATAAATATAATGTTCAAATTATTTTCGTTGAAAGACAAATTTTATTTATATTACATGCGAAACTCAAACTAAACCGAGTTCAAAATAGTTTTTACCTAACTTCACTAGACAATTATTGACTTCATAAATTTTTTCTCACCAATAAGAGAAGGAGGTGGATTTTTCGTCATCGGCGCCATAGATTGACTTATTATCGACCCATTTAGCGTGCCTTGTAACAAATTCACTATCTACTATCTCCATCATACTTATATAGACTTTTTTCACAATCATATAGTTTTCAATTGTTAATCCCATTAGTTATGCACGAAGTTGTTATATACTTAACTTTTTCATTGAATTTTTCCATTATCTCCTCTAAATTATAATATTAATCATATCTACCATAACTATTTGTTTATTATTTCAATAACATATCTACAAAATGTCTATTTGAATGTACTCTTTACAAAGTACGGGTCCAAACTAGTAAAATAAATAAATAAAATATGTGGAAATATCTAGAGATAAGGGGAAAGGATAATCAAATTGATTTAAAGTAAACATAAACCCCCTTTGCTTTCCCAGGCATCCCCCCTACGACCCCCCATCCCCTTATCTCTGAGCCAGCGCCTAGTGCGGTAGCCCTGCCACCTATTGCCACCATTTTGCCGCCATCTTCCTCCCACAATTCCTTCACTTGTTTCGGTGGTGCTTGGCAAAGTGAACCCTAAATCCTCTTCCATCAATTTTTATTATTTAATCTCTTAATTTAGTTGATAATTATTTTTTTAATTTAGTCAAGCACCAATTTGTTTGAAATTAGAGTTATTATTTGGATTCATAAGGATTTGTGTGTGGGGATGGAGTGGGTGTTCACAAAGGAATTGAGATTTGGGTGTGGTGTTGAAGTTGTTTCCATAAAGATTGAATTGGATGAATTTTGAGAAATTTTGTGTATTTGAATGAGAATTTGCAGGTTTTGTGTGTGTGGGCTTTAGATGTTCATTATGAAGGGGTTGAAGAAAAGTGAACGTCCAAGAGGAGGAGGTTGGACAGAAATGTGATTTTAGAAGGATTTGAAATAACATTTGCCTAATATGAATTTTTAGGAATTTATTTGAGCAATTAAAATGAGGTTTTACGTGAGAATTGAGTGAAAATGTTATTTTAGTGATTTCAACAACAAATAAAATTTAACATGAACACTGAAGTTTAATTCAGGGGGATCAAAATGGATTTAAATGTGCAAATTTGAGTAATAATAGTGGAGAGAAGTAATTGTGGCTTTCGGTGCTTGTACCATAATCAAAATGATGCAAAGAATAAGTTTGGACTAATGTTAATAATTAATTAAGTGTTAATACAACTCAAATGGGATTAATAATGGTTGCATCATGCCTAAGTGGGTTAATGATGACACATCTTTTTGTAGCCTAAAATGAATAAATAGAGAACTGAAGTCTACATGAGGGCTTCCAAGAAAATGCCTTTCATTTTAAGCTGAAGGCATGTACTTGGCATTGAAAATAAGCTTAAAGTCGCAAACCGAAATCTCAAACCTCTTCACGGATAAGTCCCTAAAACCAACAATAGTCCTCTTTTCATAATAATCATTATAACAATGATTACAGTAACTTTAATTATAACAACAAAAATATTTATAACAATAAGGATAACAATATTAAGACGTATCATAGTACAATAACATCAATGTCATTAACAATAATAATAACGAGAATATTACAAAGAAGGCATGCATAATGGAAAACAAAATCGGTTGGTGTGTTTAAATAAACAATTTGAGTACATTGACAATTAAGGTATATGCCAGGGAGAACAATGAACTATTTATTAAGGTTATAACTACTAAAACTATTTGAACCTGCACTAACTATCAAAATATATTTTTAGACAGAAAAAGAGGACATCTTCATCATTGTCAAGCCGCAAACAACTATTTTTTAAAAGGGGAGGAGATTTTAAAAATTATTGGTTGTTTATCGCATGCACATTTTACAAATTCACATATTTTTAAAATACCAAATCACACGATATATAGTTATTCAATGAATTATTTTCAAGCATTGTTTTACTACATAAGCAAGTGGAGCCACCAATGATCAATTATCAGGACTTAGGCCTTTGAGTTCACCCGTGCGGCTTTAGCTTAGGCTTTCCAATCGACCTGTGAGATGTGCACCTATTCAATGATCGCAGTATACATATAAGCTTATTAGTTTGGGTTAACTTTCAGATCATCGGTAACAATTTTAGTATAATTCTCTCTCCCTCTCATTCCGAACTAAAATGAATTGAATTGTGGGTGCCCAACTAAATCATTCGAAAAGTTTATTTCACAGTATGGGAATAAACGGTTCATTTCTCGATATGTTTGGTGTTTTTTGTTTTAGGGGAGGGGTCAGTGAATAATCATCTCCCTAGCAAGCTTGAAGGAAGTAGGGCGTCATGTCCTCAGCGGCGAACACTATTAGATGCTCAGAGTGGCTACAAAGTAGCAGGAAGGTTTGATAAGCCTTAGAATTAGCATGCCTGGTGGAGGAATTACAAGATAACTCATCATGTTGCATTTTAGTCATACAAAGGTTAAAATGGAGCGTGAAGTAGACTTATGCTACGAATTGAACGCTTTGATCATATTTAAGTTTGTATTTATGGGACTACTGTTGCTTAAATCACTTAGTTCTATTCATTGTCTTGTCTAAGTCAAGGCCACAGTAGCACCTCCAATCATTGCAACCATGCTATTAGGTGACCAGATTAAGCTAACTAACTAATCAGAGATCCGGGGCGTTACAATTGTGGGATCAGAGTTAGGTTTTAAGTTCCACTATAGGCTATAGGGTGATTATGAGTTGTGTTGGACCAGTTAAAGGAGATGTTGCCTATGAGTTCATGCATATCAGTGCATAAAGAGTATGCTTTAGTAAACATTTATTAGACCCTCTGCCTCAATATTAAGGCCAATGACGTAGTTAGATAATGCGCTAAGACTCAATCATTAACAAAGTAGAGCAAGGAAACATCCGACTAACCTCCTATTGACATGCATATCTCAGGGGGGTTTGCCAAGCTCATATCAACAATTCTTCAAAGTTTTGGGGAGTTGCCCATTTGTGTGGTGAGGATCAGTTTAAGTTAGAAGTTTCATTAAGATACACAAATGTACTTAATGTTTGGGTAGGGTGACGTTTAAGACATGGTGAGAGGATGTCATTTACAACTCCTTATATGATTAATGGAGTACCAAATTTTCCAGTAAGGGGAAATGCATTATGTTGTAATATGTCTAGGGTGAATGAATACGAAATAGCCACGACAATACTGCAATAGCGTAAATTTCTGAGGGTACATCTCACTATCATAGGTGAGTTGTAATAATAATTTGCTGCGGTGATTTAAGTGGCATCAGTCCAATAGGTTATGCTATGTAAGTTGGTATTATAAGGGTTGTATATGGCAAGATAATGTTGTTACACAAATGAAGTATTGTTACTAATTGGTTTCTAGATTATGTGAACTTATGTTGGTTGTCGTATGTTAGCTGTATACAAGTCATTATACCTTACAACATGTTCTACACTTATGGAAGTACTGAAGAGGCGAAGGATATTTAGATTTGGGTTGTTGGTTGACATTACAACTCTGGATCGTTAACTTACATTTTATAAATAAATATGCCTCAATCGATGCAATAGCAGGTATTGCAAACCTTAAAAATGTGTAGGGAGAAATTCCTGTGGAGGTTAAAGATTGCAAAGGAATTGAGCCCATATTGTCCGTACTCATTATGAGGCTTAAACAAACCCTGAAGGCATTTGGAAATTATTGAAGGCGGACCTTAGTGCCAGGACATTCATAAGATGTTCTAAGGAAATGGTATAAGTCATTCCTTATCTAATTCTGGTAGTGAGGTGAGGGGTGATATAGGGTCACGCTATGCTTATTAGATTATGGGGCATAAATTATATGGAGAAAATTCTATTTCAAAAAGCAAACTCTTTGGCGTTACAAGCGATTAAACAAAATCAATGAAAAAAAAAGAAAGAGGGAAAAGAGAGAGTGAAAAAAGGAAATACTTGTACGTTGGATTCATAAAAGAAACAAGAGTTGCAATTAACAACTTTAAGGACACTCAATTTGTGGAAAATGATTATTCAAACAATGAAACCATATAAAAAGGCTCAAGAATGCATGAGTATAGATTCTTTACTTTTGCATATCCAAAATTCTAGACGTCATAATTTATATCTTAGCTAATGTTTGGGCAAGGTTCATGGATAAGATTTGGGCTATAAGAAATCTATGGAGAAGCATAATATAGTACAATAGTTTTATGGACGTAACTCTGGGCACTTGATTTTGAGGCGTCACAACTCATGCTACTAAGAAATTGGGTTGTGGTGAGCTAAGTATATATTGCATGGGCTCTACAAGGTTATTACTAGTGATTTTATAACATTGAGGAGTCAAATACAAGAGGGTACTGCCAAGACATGACTCCAGGTACGACAACAGAGGATTAAAGGAAAATACGACATGGGAGGTGTCTAGATAAAGATTAAAAACCCAGGTGACTTTCTTTTGAATGCGTCACACCCATGTAACTTTAGTTATGTGAGTCCTTGGGTTGATCTGAAACAGTCTATAGTGACATTTAGCCAATTAACAATAACCTTTTTTGTAGGATACCATTACATGATGGTATGTTCTTGTTAGGAATCTTAGATCTCTTGATTACAACCTACAGATAGCTATACTCGTAATATACAATAACATAATCTAACTTTTACTTCTTAGTTGAGTGACATTAACCCCTTTGCTTAAAAAGATAATAATAAACTGTTTGATCACAATAGCAATACTCCCCTATGTATCTTTTCCATCACTGAATTACTTCACGACATTGATTTCTCTAAAGGTGAGATCTGTCCCTCTTGCCTTCACTACTTATCCCTGATTAGTTTACTTCTCACCATCTTTCATTAATTTCTATGGGGAATCCTTATCATCAAGGTGAGATCTGTCCCTTTTGCCTTCACTACTTATCTCTGATCAGCTTACTTCTCACCATTTTCCTTTTGATAATAACATGGCCTTTCTTGCTCATAACCGACTTCTATTCTTATTATTTCATTTTTTTAGTATTCATGAATCTGTTACATTCAAAAGAGGTTCCCCTTTCCTACAAATGAGTTCAAATTATACATGTTGATAATTAAAGCCTTTCCCTATCCTTGACGCTTTGAACTCATTTCTTATCCTTTTAAGAGTTGTTAACTACTTGTCTTTTTTGGTGTCACTTGAACTTTTATGATAACTTCTTGCTATAAGATCACCTTGTTCCTTACTTCATTTGCCGCATTCTTATTCATGCTTTTGCAAGTTCTTCATTTAACTTTCTAACCTTGACTTTTATTATACCGTCGTGGTCCTTAGGGATCAGTTAGGAGCCACTGTGACATTTTTCTCTTGTAATCACATAAACTTACATTAGATTCCTACCCAACTAGTGAAAAGTACCATTGATAAAGCCTATTTCAAATATTACATCCCAATTTCTGCAAATGGATATTTTCGTAGTATGACTTTAAGTTAATACCATATATATACTATCTTTTGCAAATAATGATATTCGACTTGTCGTTAACGTTCAATCACCATAAAGATTGTCTATTTTTGTTATTGTTTTTCTGGCTTTTAGATTAATGCCGAATGTTTTGCTCCTATGTAATTATTGTTTGGGAGCTTGACTCTTATTGCCCTCCATTTCTAAATTGCTTATGCTTATAGTTATTTTCATTTTATTTGCATCATGGTACTATTTTCGTTACGCATCATTTTGAAATATGCCATATGTTCCTTTCATTAAAATCTTACATCAGTAACATTCTCATCAATTTTCAATTATTACTCTACTCCTCCCTTAATCATCTTAACTTGTTTATTGGCATCGTCTCTTTGCTATTTTATCTCTCTTGAGCCCAAGCATTTGTTTAGAAGATCTTAATTGACATACGAATCTTGTCTACAGTGTGCGTTTTGTATTAATGCCATAATTTTTATCATTTCTCATAATTGTTTGATTTGTCTTATCGCTAAAATTTACTTCCTCCCAATGTTATTTAATTTTCTTCTTCAATTCAAACCTTTTGAAGTTTATGGGCCCCCAAGCGACTTGTTATTAAACATTGAATACATTTCTATTCGACTTTAAATGGTTGTCGACATTATGATACCTTTGAGTTTCATCATCTTCTTCTTCATTCCGCTAAAAGCATTTTTATACATATATTCAGCATCTTGTCTATTCATGGAAGTAATCCCGTATAGCTTGCTTTGAATTGGAGATGCAGTTAAGCTCTCACTAGTGCGAGTGAATGTTGACTATTGTAACCCCACCAATCATCTTGCTTTTAAATCCTACTTCTGAAAATATGAACTCGGCCTTTGTTTGTGTAATCTTGTTGCCTTACTTAAACTTACTTCATATTGATTCTCTTACTGTTTGCTTGTTCAAATCCAAATCTATCTATGGTCCTTATCATGTTGATTATGACTAGACGGACACTTGGTTGAAACTCCGTTGCTACTATTTTGTTTGTAACTCATTAGCTAAACCTAAATGTAATTGAATCACCTTTCTTTTTTGAAATGAGTTGAACTTTTTCTTTCAAAATTCTCTTTGGCCGCTATTTATTGTCCTATGTTGGATGTCATGATTATTCTATTCCCTACAACATCAACACTATATTTAGGATTTAGATATTTAACCATACCTAGGTGCAAACAATTGAGGTGCAATCCACGTCTTATAACTTATAGGGCTCCAATAACCCTAAACTGCTTCCCATTTTGGATGCTCTAATCTTTTCTTATCTTATGAACAATACAACTCGATCTATAGTTTAACTATCCAAGTTGAGATGTTGTAGCATACTCATCATTTCTGTTGATAAGACTCAAGAGTGTCGCACATCTGTTGGTTTCTCCCGTGACCATACTTGCAACCCATGATTCTTGTGGCCCTCTATTGTTTTGGATCCACTCATAGCTATCTCGTTGTAGCTATCCCATGATAATCCCTCTTGTATCAATCACTTTTATTTTCGCTGTTTATTCCTATATGTGAGTAATCACTCACTTGCTTCCCATTTCCTCATTCTTATCCCTAGATATGTTCATTTTAAATGCTAATTGAAACCTAGAGCAAACCTCTGACAAGGTTCATGAAGGAATGTTACGTAAGTAAGCAAGATAGAGTTGCAACATAGAATTCGAAATATCCCATTAAGGTTAGCCTAAAATGGATCATAGATTTAAGTTGTAAGATGGCATCAAATCTCATGACATAGGCAATAATTTATTCCTCAGTGGGCATGCAATATGGTAAAAAATACAAAATGGGGGCCCTTTTATTAGTAGTAGAATCTCAAACAATGCCTAGTTGATTGGAGTGAGTTAGATGAAGCATTAATTATTAAGATCGAAGTTAACCCAAGCAGCTACTAAGGAGCTAAGGGAGGTTTAAGAACACTTTAATACTGCTCAGAACACACAAAAGAGTTATGCCAATAAAAGGAGACATTAGAGTATTCAGTGGAAGACAAAATATTCTTAAAAGTTTCTTCAGTCAAGGGTGTTAGGAGGTTCAATGTCAAAGGAAAATTGAGCCCTAGTTATATTAGGCCTTATGAACTCTTTGAAAAGCAAACCCAATGGCTTATATTTTGGACTTACCAGCAGAACTCGAGCATAGCAAAATATGTTCCGAACCCAACCCCTGTCTTTGTGACGGAGCCTATGGAAGCAACTTAAAACTTGGTTTCTAAAGAACCCCCAGTGCAAATACTAGATTTCAGAGTTAAGTAACTTTACAATAAGAACATCCCTCTAATTAATGTTCTATGGGATAACCATACCTCATCTAAAGCTATATGGGAGATGGAAAAAGATGTGAGAAACAAGTACCTATGCATGTTTGAGGTAAATCTAAGGTTTCTTTCAAATTTACAAGTTTTGAGGACGAAACTTATTTTAAGGGAGAAGACTATAATAGCCCGGACCTAAACCATATTAATTATTTTATTTTGGTCAATCTCCATTTAAATTAATTAAGTTGAGCATCACACTTCAATTTAGCATTCCACATATTTATGCAATTGTAGGTTGAGAGGATGAAGTGACCTCAAAATAAAATCTAATCATGCCTATATTAATTCAGAAATTATAAATGAATACATGAAAAAATAGACAAAACAAATTAGCCAATTTATAAAAGTAAATATTCATGGACTATATAAATATACAATTTGCTCATCTATGAAACTACGATTCTAATAAACGAAATAAAAACGAATGCTAGGAACAAATTAATTAGTACAATTGAAATTTATAATTTTCCAAATTGAATATAAAAATACTAATAATAGCATAGCCTAAATGTTAACCCAAAATTTGGTCCAAAAAAAGAAATCAGTAGTTAAGAGAAAGAAAAAATAAATAAATACTTGTGCAAATATCTAGGGATTAAAGGAAAGGATAATCAAATTAATTTAACTAAACACAAACCCCTCATGCTGTCCCAGGCATGCCCTCCGCACGACCCCCTATCCCCTGCTCTCCATGCTAGTGCCCAGTGGTCTAGCCTCGCCACCACCCACCAGCCTGCCACCTAGTGCCACCAACAATGCTGCCATTTTCCTCCTATACCTCATTCACTTGTTTCAGTGGTGCGTGGGAAGGTGAACCCTAAATCCCCTTCTATCAATTTTTATCATTTAATCTCTTAATTTAGTTGATAATTATATTTTTTAATTTAGTCAGCACAAATTTGTGTGAAGTTAGAGTAATTATTGGATTCTTGAGGATTCATGTGTGGGGTTGGAGTGGGTTTTCATAGAGGAAGTGAGAGTTTTATTTAGTGTTGAAGTTGTGCTCATAAAGATTGAATTGGATGAATTTAGAGGAATTTTTGAATATTTGAATGAGAATTTGGAGGTTGTGTGTGGATGTTAGATGTTCATTATGAAGAGGTTGAAGAAGACTGAAGGTTGAAGAAGAGGCAGTAGGAGGGAAATGTGATTTTGGGAGGAGTTTGAAAAAAAATTTGCCTAATATGAATTTTGGGAATTTATTTGAGGAATTTATGAGTTTTTATGTGAAAATCTAGTGGAAATGTTATTTTGGAGATTTTGACAATAAATAAAATTTAACATGAACACTGAAAGTTAAATTAGGGGGATTAAAATGGATTTAAGTGTGCAAATTTGAGTAATAATAGTGGTGAGAAGTAGTTGTGGCCCTTGGTGCTTGTAGCATAATTGAAGTGATGCAAAGAATGAGTTTCCATTAGTGTTAAGTGTTAATACGACTCAAATGAGGTGAATAATGGTTGCTTCATGCTTGACTGGGTTGAAGATGACAAATCTTTTTATCGCCTAAAACAAATAAATAGAGAACCAAAGTCTACATGAGGCCTTATAGGGGAATACCTTTCGACTTAAGCCGAAGGCATACACGTGGAATTAAAAATAAACTTAGAACCACAAACCGAAATCCCAAAACCTCTTCGTAGATAAGTCTCTAAAACCAACATTAGTATCTCTTCTCATAAAAATCATAATAACAGTGATTATAATCACTTTAATGATAGTAACAATAATATTTATAACAATATAAATAGCAATATTAGACCTATCATAGCATAATAACATCAATACCATTAATGACAATAATAATGAGAATATTACTAAGAAGGCATGTATAAATGGAAAACCAAAATTAATTGGGGTGTTTAAATAAACAATTTGAGTGCATTGATAACTAAGGAAAATGCCAAGGAGAAGAATGAATTATTTATTAAGATTTTATCTAGTAAAATTTTTTGAAACTACATCAACTATCAAAATATATATTTGGAGTAAAAATAAGGTCATTTTCATCGTTGTCAAGCCACAATAAACTATTTTATAAGAGGGGAGGAGATTTCAAAAATTCTAGGTTGTTTATTACCTGTATCTTTAGCAAATTCACATTTTTTAAATACCAAAATCACACAATGTACAGTTATTCAATAAATTATTTTCAAGCATTGTTTTACCACATAAGCAAGTGGACTAACTAATTATCAATTATCAAGGCTTACGCCTTTCAGTTCACCCGCGCGACTTTAGTTCAGGCTTTCCAATCAGCGTAGGAGGTGCACACCTATTCAACGATCGTAGTATACATATGAGCTCACCAATTTAGATTTCATTTTCAGATGATAACTGGTAATAGTTTTAGTATAATTCTCTCTCCCTCTCATTACAAACTAAAATGAACTGAAATGTGAGCACTCAACTAAATCGTTTGAAAAGTTTATTTTACAATATAAAGGTAAACGTATTGGGATTCAATGCATTTTGCGATATGTTTGGTGTTTTATGTTTTACTTGAGGAGTCATCCCTATCAAGCTTGAAGGAAGTATGGCTTCATGTCCTAGGCGGCTGACGCTATTAGATGCTCACAATGGTTATGAAATAATAGGAAAGTTTGACGAACCATAGAATAAGCATGCCCAATGAAGGAATTAGAAGACAAGTCATCATGTTGCATGTAGGTCATAATAAGGTAAAAATCGAGTGCTAAGTAGACTTATGCTTGCCTTAAACGCCCTAATCATATTTAAGTTTGCATTTGTGGAAGCAACGCTACTTAAGTGACTTAGTTATATTCATCACCTTGTCTAATTTAGGATGACAGTGGCGATTTCAATCAGTTGTTGAGTAGATTAAACTAATTAAGTAATTAGATATTGGGGCATTACAATGCTGTAACACTTTTCAGCAACTTCTAACCTATTTTAGCAAGAAACACCAATAAAAACTTTTGATAAGTTTTAAAAAACAAAGCCCTAAATTTTTTAGAGACTAGAGTCACTAGTGAGTTTTGTTAGAGAAAACTAACAAAACTACTTTACTCATTTCTCTTATTGAGTCTTAATGAAGGGATGAAGGCTGACTTAAAGAATCTTTTCAAAAGGTCCCTACGTAGTCCCTAATTTGGGACTATTTCACTCCATTGGTGTACCTTAAAGGAATGTAGATTTAGGAGTGAAGATATAAGATACAGGTGGAATGCATCTAGATACTATCTATCATCATCAGCATCTTCTACTATAAAATCAAAAACGTTTGAAGTTACACTATTAAGAATCAAGCAGGCAACACAGTAATTTAGTAGCTATAATGCATAGAATAGTGATAAGTGAAATAGCGTAAGTAAAAAAATATCACAATGGTTAGGGTATTAGATCAATTAACCAAAATTACAACCTTCAAAAAAATAAAAAGTCTAAGCACAATAAATATAAGAAGAGTAACAATGAAAATAGGAAAGGTAGCTTTGAAGATATGCCATCTTATTAATGCATATGATCTCAAGAACCTAGTAGAGTAGTAGTACAGTAGAGTCATGATTTAAGTAGAGTGACATTCTCAACTCACTTTGGTTTGATCTTTCCTCACACTTTATTTCTTCTATATATTTTTCTACCTCTGAACCATAGTGATAGCCCTCTATTCACAGCAGCATAATGTGCAAAACCAAAATTGATTAGGATCATAATTGGAGGACATAAACATGTTTTTATCTGAACCTAACTGACATTCCAAACTTGAACAATTGTTGAGTCATGCTCTTAGTCCATTTCTCTTTCAAATTATGATTATTTTTTTTTTGAACTTATGCTAGCCCCTTAAGTATATAGACTAAGTTCAAAACATTATCATTGGACATTTTATACAAAGTGAGCCACTTTTTAGGTGCCTACAATGTTATATGAAACTAAATAATTAATTTCACAAGATTCTCAATCCATTTTGATAAGGCACCTATGAGAAACATCTTCTCCATCCGTCATAGTGCCTTGCAAGATCTTCAGCTTTCATACCAAAAACCTTGGTATAAACAAATAGTATCCTCTCTAGGCCCCATGCCACAGACATGACAACAAACGCATTATTTGTCCCAAATAAACTTAGTCACTCTAAAAAGAGGTGATTAGGGTGATAACAAATATTTGCAAACTAAAACTTAAACATATAGTATAATAGATAATAACAAATTGGAGGATGCTAAATAATAAAGTCAAGGACACTAAGGCTACAAATCAAGAAAGTTGAGCAAGTTCATAGTAGAAGGTAAAGCACACGATGTTCTTTTAGCAAGGTTCATCCCTTCATTAAGGCTACGTCCCCACCCAAGGTCCCTTCCTTAGAATTGAACCAGTTGTATTAATCTGTTCCAAAACTTATATGCTTTGCAAATGTCAAACCAAGGACTTTGACTGCAAAACACCCTTTAAGACCACTCTTCAAGTGATTTCTCCTAAGTCCCCACTGAGGAAGGGTGATGCTCTTGGTCAACCTTCATGTTTACAAGCAGGATTCTCACAACCACCTTACCTCACAAAGAATCTCAAATGTGTGTACAAATGTTAGATTGATTTGAGAATGATCACTTAAGAATACAATAACACTTTTGAATGGGAGCTAACCTCTTTGTTTTTGAGCACTGTGTACTCTCAATCTTCATCAAGGTCTCTATTCATAAGCTATGAGAATAAGACCAGTGGATGATGCTAAAAATGTAATTGTTGGATGCTCTAAAATGTTCTGTTAGATGCTTATATCTAGTGGCTACTAGTGAAAATTATATAATAGGCCTAGGTCTATATACCTCGAGCCTACCACATTACTATTTTTAGCTTCAGTTAAATTTCATGCACACATGCAATTTTTCTTTTTCTTTTGTTTTATTTCTCCTTATTTATGATATATGAGTTGTCTTCTCTTGTCTGTTCTAAACCATGTCTCTCTCTCTCTCTCTCTCTCTCTCTCCCCCCCTCGTACAATTGTCAGATGTCTTTGTTTTATCTTCTTTGATTTGAAGTTGATAGCTATCTATCTACTCTATATTCTCTCTCTCTCTCTTTGAGAAATGGCTTTCAATCTATTTTCTCTCTCTCTCTTTGAGAAATTACTGTGTTGTGGTTTTTGTTGTTTAATTTACTTGAAATTTAGAGAAAGTTTGTTAAGGTTCTAAAATGGTTTCTTGTGATGGAGGAACTTTGGGAAAAATGACAACGGACTATAGTAAAAAAAAAAAAAAAAAAAAAAGAACTTTTGAGCATTTGGTTATTGGTGAATGTTAACTTGTATGTTGTTATAGAGCATCCAATTGGTGTTGAGTATCTAAAGTCAAACTGCTGCCATGCAAAGCCTTGGTGTAGCATGTATAAGTTGTCCAAATTAAGCATTGAAGGTTAGCATGTTGAGTATTCTGCCTGATGATGTTAATCACTTGGGCTACTAAGGTAAGGGTGTTGAACATTTACATTTGCGATGTTGAGCATCTAAGGCTAGATATTAAGCATTGATGTTAATAGTGTTCAGTATTCAATGTTAGGATGTTTATAATGTAGTCTGATAGTATTGAACATTTAGGGTTAGTTAGTTGAGTATTCAAGAATTTGGTGTGAGCAATTTAGGTTGGTTGTGCATAGCATTCATGTGAGTGACGTTGGATATTTAAGAAGCTTAATTTTTCACATCAGTATTTCAGACTTTTTAGTCGGATTGGTTTTCATATCTAAATATTGGTCAAGATATGAAATTAGCATATATAATAGGTTTCATAAAATCATGTACTTCTGTATATTTTTATTGTTTTAGATTTTTAGAATCTTTAAGTTATTGCTCAAATCCCTAATTTTTTAGTTGATTGAGTTCCTTTTTCCCCCTCAAATCCTTGTTAATTTGATTTGGAAATTATAGTTACAACAATTATTGCATGAGGGTTATGTACTGACTTTTTATCACGTTCACATCATTCTTTGGCCCATTTGCTTACATGGCTTATTTTCTTACGTGGCTTCCTCAGGATCTATGGACCCCTGACTTTAATATTGGCGTTACGCTACTAGTTAGTTCAAAGCCCTAATGTCATGTGCTGATAATTCACTCGAACTTAGACCGATGCAGCCTAGCAAACTCTACTTAGAACTCTTGCTTAACTTAGACGTGAGAGGCTAAGTAAGCACACTCACACTCTATGGGAACTTAGAGAGAGAAAGTAGAGAAGAAGGAGTTTGGGAGAATGCCTTGTATATTGCACTTGAATGGTTGATGTACAAATGAGCCCCCTGGGGCGTATATATACACATCCACCTCCTCAATGAACGGTAGAGATCTATTTGATCCTACGGCTAAGATCGCACATCTAGAATATTTCTATACAAATATCTAGGATTTTACATAAGTGTGGAATTTTTTAAATCCACTAGAGCATACTCTAGAGAAATCTAATGAAGTACAGGGTATTCTAAAGTATTCTAGAGCGGTCTGTGACACTAGGCTTCTGTTCACCTTTTTAGTAACTACTCAGTTAGTTCTTGGCATCTTATGCCCTAGACATATGGTTCTTTAGCCTTCATTTAATGTGTTAGCTAGTGCATTCTTCTTTTAATAGGGTAGAAACCACTCTTACGAGTTTTGTTATTGACATTCTCCATTTTAAGTGTAGATGACCTACAACTATCCCTTTCAATAGAAGTCTTTGCTTGATTTGAGATAAATTTGAATACGCTTTCTAAGCATCCTAAACATTAGGAGCAATTATAAAACCATAAACCTAATCTTGCTTCTTAAAGATGGTTCAATAGATAATTAGCAAGATTACTGATTAATTAAATTCTAGATACTTTAGTTAATATAGACTAACATAATGTGGTAAATTCCCTCTTAAAGGGCAAAGCACATAGCTAAATTTTAAGTATGTAATGAACATTCACATTATGTTTCCTTATTAAGGAACCACATATTTACGGATAATTTAAATGTCATTGCACAGTCATAAATTATAGATTAAATAAAATAATCAAAGTATCATAAAATTCTTTTATAGCTCAATTCAAGTTGTACTAATTTTTTTAGCTTTGACGAGGGTTAAATTCTGATAAACATGTCAAGGTCCTTAACAAGCCCAAGGTAGTTGAACTATCTTGTTAAACATATTACTTGTAAGCAATTAAGCAAATAGAGAGGATTCAAGTAAGTGTTCAGACAACATCTAATCATCCTTAATCTTTATGACAAATGTGCCGTGAAATCAAAATATATATAAGACATATAATCACATAACATCAAGGTGATTCTTCAATCTCCTCCTTTTTGATAAAAAACAACATTTGTTATATATATAGCATAGGGGATTAAAGATATAATTAAAGCATAATGCTTCTTCCAAGTTTAGCAATTAATGAATGAGATAAGCCACTTGTACATCACATAATAACCTCCTCCTTAATTTCCTAAGTGAAGCAATAAGTAAGCATAGAGAACCAATTGAGCATATTAAGCGCTATGTAAAAATAAGTATAAGAAATCATAGTCAAAGACATGACAAGCAAACATTGTCACAAGATGAGCGACATTGAGAACATAGATAACATATACATATATATCTTCTAAGGTGGTGTTTTTTCTTTCAACTATCCCATTCAATTGTGGAGTACTTCTAGGCCACAACCATGCATTATCATTAACAACCTTAAACCATGAGAGGTTTTTGGAATTGATCTAGATGTAGATAGAGTAATTTCTCTAGTTTCAAAGCTAAAGGCGTCACATTCAGCAGAATTGAAGGTAACTTTGTTCTCTTTATAATGCTAACTAAATTTACCTTAAGACTATCTGTCAAATAAACATTCTCAATTAAGTTAGATGAATTTTTACCGACTTTTTCAACTCCTATGATCTTTCCAAGCATTTTGTCTCCAAATGTAATTTTGCCTTGGTCGGATTCGTCAAGTTTAGAAAACACTGAAGCAGCACCAGTCATATGCCTTGAGCATTCACTATGAAGGCACTATAGATCAGTGTTTGACTTGAAGCATACCTTCAAAACAAACATCAAACTTCTCTACTTACTTTGAGTAAAAATATATGTGTAGGGCTTCTTATCATGTTTGAGGGCCTTGTACCTTTAGGTACCCACAACTAGAATTGAACAATTCTAAGACTACATCTAGGGTAATCCTTAGGATACACAAAGTTTTTCTGCCACCATTTATAGTTATGGTTATTTTGGTATACTTTCTTCATTCTCAAACGGTCAGGGTTTTAAAAAAATATTTTTAGTGTGCCTTAACTAGTCTTCATGAACAGGTATTACTTTAGCAAAGAATTTATAACGTGATTTTTTTTTCTTAGTAGTATCCTATCCAAGTCCTTCTCCCCTGAAGGACACACTGTGAAATTCAAGTAGTGCGTTTAATTTTCTTGTCTTTGGTATGCTTGGAAAGAGATTTTTGTAAATCCTTATGCAGCACTTTGAGCGTTTCACTCTTGTCTTCAGTTCATGAAACTTGTCAACTAGCTCAGAGTTAAGTTTGAAAACATGCACTTTTGGATTTTTCTAACAAAATTCTTCCTTTAGAGTTTTATCTTCCTTTGAGAGCCACTCCTATTCTTATAGAATTCCCAACAAAGCTCTAAAAACTGTTTGTTTTCATCCTTGAAAGACTGGCATTTTTGTAATAATGAGCACAATCATCTTGCAAACTATCCTTTTCATATTTAAAGAGGGAAATTTCATCATTAACCAACTTGATCATAGCATTGTACTCTTCTTTAGTACTCACACCATGCATGTATATAACAACAACACACCATGTGAATCCTACTTTTATGGGGACTGACAACAACCAGATGTAAGCAACTTTATCCCTGCAAACACTTGTGCTTGTAGAGAAACCAATTCTAAGAGATCCATAAAAGAATTTTATGAAAACATTTTGTTTAGATGCAATCATTTCAAGACATAATAAAACAAGTAATAAATACAAAATGGCGAGGACCATTAATATAATTACAAGTAAATTCACAATATTCAAAACTAAGTGCACATAATAATAGCAAAAAAAACATGGAAAGCTATAGGACCACCTTATAACCTAGTAAACAAGGTAACAATGTCAATTTTCACTGTGGGCATAAAAGCTAGTGTGTGAGCAACTGACTACTAAAATCTACCACTTTAATTTTAAACCTCCAAGAACTTCTATCTAGAGCCATGTCCTCTGTTAGTCCCAAGATGTCTCATATCTTGTCTAATCACACCATTCTAGTTCTTTTTTGATCTACCTCTACCCCACTTATATTCAGAAACGTCAATCTTCTCACAATTTTGTATAGGTGCATTTGTATCTTTTCTCTTAATATGACCTGACCGTCTGAGTTATGCTTCCCTCATCTTATCCTCTAACCATTCCTAGTTATCTATGATAAACTTATTCCTACTCCTATCCAAGCTTGTATAATCATACATTCATCTAATCATCCTTATCTTAGCTACCATCAATCTTTGAACATGGGTCTTCTTAATCTACCAACGTTCAGATCCATACAATAGTGACACTCTAACTATCACATGGTGAACTTTCCCTTTCTAGCTTTATAGGGATCTTCTTATCACATAGCACTTCAGAAGCATATCTACATTTTTGGCATCCCTCCCTTATCGTATAACTAATGCCATCATCTATCTCCCTATTGCCTTATGTGATTGAACCCAAGTGTTTAAACTTCTAAACTTTCAATATCACCATATCATTAATGGTGACTTCCTATACTGTCTCTTCTAGCCCATCATTGAACTTACATTCTAAGTACTCAAACTTTGACTTACTCAATTTAAAAGTTTTTGACTCCAAAGTATCTATATACTTTTCTGACTTACTATTAACTCTATTTACAGTGTTATAAACTAAAATAATGTCATCAACAAATGCTATACACCACAACACCTCATCTTGAATGCATTTTGTGAGCTCATCCAATCATGAAAAGAAAAAGGGCTTAAAGATGACCCTTGTTACAACCTAATTTTAATATGAAAGTCCTCTATATCTCCTCCTAACATCCTCATCCTTAACTTCAATCGCTCATACATGTATTGGATAACCCAAGTATACTAAATGGTACATTTTTCTTTTCTAAACAACCTAAAGCACTTTTATAGTACCCTATCATAAGCCTAATCAAGATCCATGAACACCATATATAAATTTTTTTTCCTATCCCTATAAAATTACATAAGTCCTCTTTCAAGATGTATCGCTTTATAATATGGCTTAATAACTTAATGCCTCTATAGCTATTGTAGTTTTAAATATCATGTTGATTTTTGTATAATGAAATACTAGTAGTAGTCCTTGGCTTCTCTGGCATTTTATAGTCCTAAAAATGACATTAAATAACCTTGTTAAGCAGTTAAGTCCTTCTTCACCAAAGCATTTCCATGTTTTTACAGGTATATGATCTGGGTCGATTGCTTTACGAGCTTTCATTTTTCTCAATGCCTCTCAAATCTTGTCTTTGGTGATGCTATAACAAGTCCTAGAGTTTCGATGCCTCTCATGTCCTATTTCACAATGATTGTAAAGTGCCCTTCTTTTTTTTACGTCCTTAAAAAGTTTGTAAAAATAACTTTGCCATCTCACCTGTAGTTTAGCTTCATCCACTAAAGCCTTACTTTTGTCATCCTTGATACATATTAAATCTCCAAGGCCCATTTTTTTTCTTTTCTATTGATCCAAGCTTGAAAACACCCTTCTTTCCATCCTTAGTCTGTAGTCTTTGATATAAACTTTTAAAAGCTTTGTTATTGGGTAATGCAACTGCTTTCCTTACTTCCTTTCTTGACCCACTTAAGCTTAGCTCTATTAGCCTCTTCTTCCTTATCAAAGGTGCTATCCCTTATAGCAATAAATGTCTCCTGTGTTTCCTTAACTTTGTCCTTGACTTCATCATTCCACCATCAAGCTCCCTTAATTTTACTACCACCTTCCCAAGATAATCATAAGACTTCTTCAGCTGAAGCACACATGCATTACGCCATTGTCTTCCACATTGTATCTACGTCCTCACCTTGTTCCCATAGTCTTTCTATTTTAATCTTTTTGGACAGCTTTACAACATTATCTTTAGTTAGATGCTACCACGTAAGTCCAGGATCAACAACACTACTCCTCTTTCTCTTCCATGCTTTAATTTCTGTATCAATAACTAATAATCTATATTAAATCAGCAATCTTTCACTCGGTGTCACCTTGCAATCCTTACATTATATTTTAGGAGTCAGTTTGAGTAAGAAGTAGTCAATCTTTGTCTTTGGAGTACCACTCCTAAACGTCAACCAAATGTTTTTCTACCTTTTTAAAATAAGAGTTTGCCACCATTAACTCATAATTCATAGCAAAATCATCCCGCATTTCTCTCTTCAAACCTAAAACTGCCATAGGTCATCTTTGCCTCCTATATGACCATTAAATCACCTCTTATGAAAATCCTCTTAGTTTACTGAATAGATTGAATAATCTCGTCTAAGTCTTGCCAAAACTACATCTTCACTTCCACTTCAAAGCCTATTTGGGGAGTGTATACAATAAACACGTGACACACCAGTGACCCAACACTGACTTAATCAACATAATTAAGTTACTCTTATGGTTTGCTTCAATAATCTGATTAATTAACACTTTATCAGTCATGATACCCACACCATTTTCTTACTCTATTATAACCTAATTACCAAAGTTTATACCCATCAACTTCTAGTGCTTGAGCCCGTACCCACTTAGTTTCTTAAACATAAGTAACCTAATCCTACAACTATGCAAAATCTTAGCTAATGCTATTGACTTACCCTTGAGAGTCCTAATTTTCCAAGTCTTGAAGTGCAAATTGATAACCTCTTTCTCTTCCTACCCTGTTTCTTCCCTGGAGTGCACGCTGTCAATCCCACATATTCATAGGAGAAGCCACTAAACTAAGATAAACAAAAGAAAAGAAGCACATAAAAAAAGAGCAAGCTAAAAATTACAATACCAAACTATTACTAAAATATATATGTACGTGCAAAAAAGCAAAACATAAGAACATATACACAAACACACACATATATGTACATGTATCTCCCTCTCCCCCCTCTCTCTCTATATATATATACACACACACACACACACAAATATATATATATATATATATATATATATATATATAATATATATATATATATATATATATATATATATAATATATATATATATTATGAGTTAAAGGCTAAGAACTAAGAACACAAGAAAAATAACAACTAAAGTAAGAGAAAGTTTTAATATATGAGGTTAAACATCCAGTAATAAAATAATTAAAGAATAATTGAAACACAACAACTTAAACAATGATAAATTGATAAGTCTGAAGTGAGTTAAAGACCTATAGTAGACCTTCTATGATAATAACAAGTGAAAGAAGGCCCCTAAAGAATAACAAGTGAAATGGAATGCTAGGATAACTAGTAGGGCAATGATAAGGGATGGGATAGGATCGGGCAGGCCCACTAACAACGGTAGCTACTAGAACTGAGATGGAGGTGGTTAAGGGTAAGATCAGGGGTTAAAAAAAGCCACGAGACTGGCTAATGGCTAGCGTGAAAATAGAAGAGCTTGATGAGGACTCAGACCCCATCTTTAATCCCCAAATGTATTAGAAAACACCAGCAATTGGAAAGGAGCTATTAGGTGTCATGTGGAAAAGTTAGACAGCAAAAAGTAGAGCTGGGAAAAGTTGACCCAACACGATTACCGACCCAAAGCCGATAGGAAGTTAAGCAAGTTTGGGTATGGAGTTTGAAGCCGTTTAGTTAAATGGGTTGACACAATAAACCTATTTAATTAATTTAGGTTGAGAATCTCAACACAAAAAAGTACATATTTGATCCCTTTAATTAAATGAATTAAATAGGTCAACCCATGTAACGTTTATTTACCGTTTGTTGTTTACATTTTTTGTGGGAATTAGGCTTTGGAGAATTAGGATTTGTGGTCTCTTTTATGGACTTATTGGTTGTTGACTTACTGGGTATGTTATTAAGAATTTATGACAATTTGAACTTTATTTGCTGTTGTTTAATACTCGACTTAGACATGGTTTGTAACTTAAGTAGTTGGTTCTTACGTGAACTTTCTAAGCTGTGAAGTTATGTTGTTGCTAACTGTTTTGCTGGAATAGGCTCTGAATATGCTGAAGCCTACAAGTTAGCTATTATTTTGGTGTACTTTTGAAAGCAGTTCTGCCTCTTATGAGGCTGAAAAATATGGAATTTGTTTGGTAAATTATCTTCGGGTTGAAATTTTTGTTGTAATTAAATAGGTTGGTGGGTAAAATAGGTAGCCCGAACCTAACCCAGTTTACCCATTCAGGAAAACGGGTTAGGTTTAGGTCAATCGGTTTAAATGTTAAGTGGTTTGGGTTGAACTTTTTCAACCTATTTATTAAATGGATTGAGTTCAGGCTCGGGGGTTTTTTTTACCCGTTTAAGTTCGACACGAATATGAACCCGATCCGACACGACACATTACCTAACTCTAGTAAAAAGGCAAGAGTGGTTGTATGTGAGGAGGTGTGGGTGGACGGGAAATCGAAACAAAAACAAGAAGGCAGAGGAAAAAGTGTGTGGGGAGTAGGTTGACCCGAAGCTGGTACAAATAGGGTGGTGGAAGCATATATTGACTAAATAGAAATTTGTACTACCTCTAATGTCCATAAAAGGGAAACATTTAATCATTAACTCACTAATGGTCAAGAAAGGCATCTCAAACAATAGTTAGGTTAGAGTCACCAGTAGCCTCGGAGTCCAGCCTAATGTAGGTAGTGCCGAACTGTTCACCGGTGAGATGCTGACAGGTGACTATCGCCTAACGCTGGTTGTTTCTGCTGATATGATTCCTTTGCATCTTAAAGGACAGTCGTTGTTCTATCCCTGAGACAAGTTTTGTGTCGTTTGACTTAGTTAGAGAGGAGGGGGAAAGAGAGAGGTTTTTAAAAAAGAGAGTTTTCACCAGTTGTATGGATGTACCTTCAACTCTCTTTAGTGCTAACTTAAAGTACCTAGAGAACTTATATTTGTAATCTGATTTCTGTCCATTTTAAGCACAGGTTGGCAATGTCATCCTCTTCATCTGGGCTATCAGCAAAGTCACTGTCACCCTATGCAACTATTATAGTCTTTTTACCCTTCCCCTTGGGTTTCTTCTGTTTAGCTTACTTTTTCAAAGACTAGTAATCTTTCATCATGTGTCCTTGTTGGCCACAACAAGCAGACGATACTGTTAGTTACAAGGTTTGAGACAGGATCTTTATACCTTTATTGCCTTTTGAGGATGGTCCTCTTGAAAGCTTCTTGAAGTCCAAATTTTTCTTTTTAAGCATTTCATAGAAGCCATGGGCTAGCATGAGAATCTCATCGTCTAGTGCTTTAGATTCTGAGTTACCTTGACTTTTAAGGTCTTCAACTATATTCTTTAAGGCTACCACTCAGTTAGAAGTTTCTTCTTCCTCTTCCTAGGGGTGGATCTCATATGTTAGGAGCTTTATAACCAGATTCTCCAGCTTCAAGATTACGAGGTTTAGAGACTCTTTAACTATCATTTTCTTGACTCCCCAATGGTTATTTGGGAGGCTTCTGAGCAACTTCTTTACCATCTCTTCATTTGAGTAGACTTTTCTTAGAGACTTGAGGTTATTGATAATGTTAGAGAATATAATGTGCATCTCCTTTACACCTTCATTAGGAAGCATTTTAAAAAGTTCATATTGGTGTACATAGATGCTTACCTTTAATTCTATGAATTCACTTGTTCCTTCATATATGGTAATTAAAGTGTTCCACACTTCAGTTGTTAATTCACAAGCAGAAATTATATTAAACTCATTACTATCTAAAGCAGAGTATAAAGTATTAAAGGCCTTGTAGTTTTTCTGTACTCCCTAATGCTCTTTAGAGGTATACTGGTTGATGGTCTTTCCTAGCTCTTCACTGCCAACTGGGTGTATGATTTGGGTTGGAGCACTTGACATTATGTTTCATATCTCATAGTGATTTATCAGCCAGATCTGCATAAGTCTCTTCTAATAAGCAAAGTTAGGTGTAGAAAATAACGAAGGTATAGACACATGTCTACCTTGATTGATCCCAGCCATCCCTAAGGAAGACATGAATCTTTCCTCAATTAATAGTTAAGTCACAAGAGATGAGATAAACTCTAATACAAATTGTTAGTTCTAAGCAAGCTTAGTCACCCTAGAGGGCGCAAATAGGGTTAGAATAAATATTTGCAAATTAAAACTTAATCACTGAATATAAGGGAGAATAGCAAACTCAAGGATGTCGTACAATAAGGTTAAGGACACTAAGACTGCAGATCAAGGAAGTTCAGCCAAAAGGAGCAAAATAAAAAGTAGAGCACGCAGTGTGTTTTAATGTGGTTCACCCATCCAACTAAGCTACGTTCTTGCCTAAGTTCCCTTCCTTAGGATTGGACCACTTGTGTTAATATGATTTGCGGTTTATACAATTTACAAGAGCCCCCCCTAAGGACCTTGACTATAACATCCTTCAGAACCACTCGTGAAGTGATTTCCCCTAAGTCTCCAATTAGAAAGAATGATGTTTTAGGTCAACCCTCCTGGTTACGAGCAAGATTCTCACAACTCTTTTTCCTTAGAAGGAATTGCAAATGTGTGTACAAAGAATATAAGGATTTAAGGATGATCAGTTAAGAGTAAAATAACACTTTTGAATAAGAGTTAAGCTCTTCATTCTTGTGTGTTGTCTACTCTCTATCTTTAGCAAGCTCTCCATTTATAAACAGTGAGAATAAGATAATTGGAGGATGTTGAAGATGTATTTGTCGAATCTATAGAATATTTCATTGGATACTTCTCCCCAATAGCTATCGATTAGATGGTTAATGGTTCTTGATGTCCGTTAACTTTTTTGACAGCTGCTCAATCAGTTTTGGGTGTCTTATGTCTTGGTGAGGTGGTTCATCATCCTTTGTTTATTGTGTTGGTCATTACATCCATCTTTTGATACGATAAAAACAACTCTTTCAAGATTTGATGTGGACATTCTCTATTTTCAATATAGTTGACCTATAGCTATCCCTTTCAATAAAAGTGACTTTGGTCTTTGCTTGATTTGATTTGAATATGCTTTCTAAGCATCGTAAATGTTACTAGTTGTTATATTCGAAAAACCACAAAATTAATCTTAGTTCTTGTAGATTATTCAATAGACAATTGACATCATTACTCATTAGTTAAATTATAAATAATTTAATTAATTCATATTAGCATAATATGCTAAATTATTGCCTGTTAAGGGGAAAAACACATCCAAATTTTAAGCATGCAATGAACATATTTTGTTGCTATATTTCTTTATCATGGATTACATATTTATAAATAATTTAATTTCATTAAACAGATACTCAAATTCCAAAGTAAATAAAATAATCAGAGTATCATAAAATGTTTTTTAAACTCAATTCAAGCTACTCCAATTTTATGACATTGACAAGGATCAATTTCTAATAAAACTGTCAAGGTCTTGATGTTATGACTGAAAAGGTAGTTGAACTCTGGTTTTGAAACTCTGCATAATTAATTATCTCATGATCTTGTTGAGCGTGTTACTTGTAAGCAATTAGCCATATAGATAAGATTCAAGCAAGTGTTCAAACAAGATCTTAATCTATATGGCAAATATGCCTTAAAATCAAAACATATTTAAGGCATATAATCACATCATATTGAGCTGATTCTGCATGGATAACCCAATTGGAAAAAAGCCATGTGTGCATATAGAAATGAGTATTAGGTGTGTGCATATCTAAACAACATAAGCAATAGGTACCAATGGTTAAGAGTTAGGCTTTGATTCTCTAGGTGTCAAATTCAATGTACACAAATAACAAGTTGATTTTACCTTCCTAGACTTTTTCTTCCATTTGTCTTTTTGCAACATTTACTTAGGTTTTTTTTAAAAAAATTTGTACACTAAAATATTTTGTTAGTCTAATTTTGGTTGTCAACTAAATTGTGTACATTAAAACATTGTTCACTAATGCCATCTTCATTTCTCCATACAGAGAGCATTTGGTTATCGCTGCATAGTACTAAATACTCCCGGATGCTAGTAACTACTAACTGCTAATCACAACTGCTAGTAAACACTGGTAACGGCTAATAAATGCTGGCTACCTAGTATTTATTAGCTCAAAATGTTATCCATAACTACTATTAAAGACTAGTAAGTGTTGGTAACTGCTAATTGCTATCATAATTGCTGGTAGACTGCTGCTTAACAGTTAATCAGTAATTTTAGATGCTTTAAATGAATAAGCCTTAAATGGTGATCTATTATTCATCAAAAACTAATTGCCAATAAAAAAAAATGTTTTGTTGTTCACAAAAGGTTAAGCTATTGTTCATCAAAAGTTAACCTAATGTTCACAAAATATACACCTATTGTTTAAAATAGAGGTTACGAGAGATAATGTTGTTGACAGAATTGAACCAAGTACTAAGAGCTAAAAATTAAGGGTTAAAATTATTTTTAAAAAAAGCTAAATAATATTGTAAAAAAAAAATGTTGTATTGTCCATAAAAAGATCACTTGTTCAAAAAAGTTACTCATTGTTCATCAAAAATTAACCTATTGTTTTCACAAAAACTTAACCTATCGTTCATAAAATGTAAACTTGTTGTTTACAAAATAGAATTATAGGCTAGCATTGTTCTATTGATTGCTAAAATTCTTCTTTTTTAATTTTAAAAAATATTTTCTATTAGTCAAATTCCAAGAATCAACACAAATAATTTTTTAAGCATCTTGGTTTGCTTCTTTTTCCTATTTTCCATCACAGGAGTTTTCACGGATGAAATCAAGAAGTGGCCATTGACCATATGCTTAATACTTACTTAGCATACAGCCAATGTTCACTAAATATAACATCGATACTTGTTGCATGTAAGAATTACATACACATTTGGTTTACCAACATATGTATGTATTTAATTATCATATTATAATATATATGAGTAATTCTATACAAGCAAACGAAAAAAAGAGAGGGAAAAAAAGACAAAGTGTTTGATTGAAAAAAATGAGAAATATAAGTACCCAAACAGGAAAAACGTCAACAACATAAGAAATTTTAAAAAAATGCTAGCACTTCTTTACTCATAATGAAGCCCTTGAAATAGTGCCATAGTGAGCTTTTGAACAAAGGGGTGTTGAGACTAGGGTTTGCATGTGGTTTGTTGAAGAAGATTTTTCGTTGGTGAGAAAAGGGAATGTCATCCTCTGAGACGATGGAAGTTTACTTTGTTGACTTGATTATAGAGGTAATTAAGATGTGATAAGTGCTTAAAGTGTATATCGCTTTAGGGTTATTTTGTTCCATTCTTAGATAATTCATGAGCTTGATGTTATAACGCATACCCCAAATTCCCATTTTACGCTTGATTATAGTTCTTTGATGATTTTTGTAGGTTTTGAGACCTTTTTGACCAAGCATTGACCCTTGAAAGTCAAATTTGTGACTCGCCACGGATGTCCCCCAGTAGCTACACTCGTGGAGAGAAAGAGAAGCAAGAATCATTCGAGTTCGAGGCCCACACGGACCATCCATGGTGGATGCCACAATCTATGGCAGGCCTGTAACTACTGCACCTGTTCGTTTTCCTTCGCTTTTATGGCTGAGAATGAAGGGGGTGCTATATCTAGACATACTTGGCTGCTTGAATAGAAGACCAATCTATCCTACCCTAGAATTCTCTCAAATAGTTTTGCATTTTTATCTGTTTTGGAGCAAAAAGGGAGATTGGAAAGAAGATAAATTTATAGGTTTGAAGATTGAAGAATTGCCAAGAATCTCCATTGTTGTTAAGCGAACTCTCTCCCTTACTCTTTGAACTCCATTGGAATAGTTCTTGTTTGTAGTTTTGATGTTTAAATTGAACTCTTTTGTTTGTTTCATTATCATGAGTGAGTAGTTTCCTTTAGTCTAGGGATTTGATAGCCAAGCAATTAAACTTGATGTTTAAACTCTATCAAAATTGTGCTTTATCTGTTTCGAATGTATCAATCTATCTTACGCGGGGATATTATGAGTGGTATCAGCCAAAATATCTTACAAATTATTAAATGGTTAGGTGAAGTACTGAAAGGTGAAATCCATTATTAGATCAACAACAATAGACGTAACAAAGTAATTTTTGAGAGAAAATTTCATGTTGGGAGGAAATTTGACAACTTAGACTTTTAATTTTAGACTAAAGTCAAGAACACTTTGAAAGAATGGTAATTTGTTTAGTCTAAACAATTTAGTTCATTTTGAAAGAAAGAACTGAATACTACATGATTGTCATCCTTGGATTCAACCAAATTTGAGTAAGCATATACTTTATTTATTGGATCTAGTTTATTATTGGTGAAACAAATCCTTTAACATTTTAAATTGATAGAATTCATAAATATAAAGCAAGCATTCATCTAGTAATTGATTAGTTTTGGAAAACAACCCCAACTTGATATATTTCACTTAGCATTTTAAAAAGGATTAACTCAGTAGATTGCATTGGTCTCTCCGGGAATGTTATTTAAACTAAACTACAACACTCGTGTGCTTGCACAGTGCAAAGTTTTTGGTGCCGTTGTTGGGGACCAATTTGTGAATATTGAGTTCGTCCTTTATAGATTGATTAAGTGTTTTTCTTTTTCTTGTTCCTTGTTATTTTTTATTTGCTTTCGCAGAGGTTGTGGTTGCTTGTAGGATTTCCCCACTTATATGTGAAGTCCCTTTCCTTTTGAATTCGATCTAGAAATAGAAAGGACTTTTCATTCTAGATGAACAAGCTAAGATTAGAAGAGCAAAAACTCAAAGCCCAAGAAGCTTCTTCAACAATGGTAGGAGGTGGAGGAGATCAGCATAGAACGCTTCGGGGGTTCATTAGCCCAGGTGTTCATGGTATCACTTCAAGCATAGCGAGGCCAAATGTGGAAGCCAACAGTTTTGAGCTCAAACCAACCTTCATTTTCATGTTGCAACAAGCCCAATTTGGACGTGGAGGTTCCCCTGAAGCTCAATGGAGTTTCAGCCGACGCCATACAACTCCAACTATTTCATTTTTTATTAAGGGATACGGCATGAGCGTGGCTCTATTCCTTACATCCGGGGTTGATTACTACATGGGATGAGCTTACTACGACTTTTATTGTGAAGTTCTTTCCTCCTAGCAAGATAGCAAGCCTTAGGAATTAAATGAGAAGTTTTATCCAATGGGAGGATGAGACACACTATGAAGCTTGGGAGCAGCTTAAGGATTTAATACTGTTATGCCGACATCATGGACTCCAAAGGTGGATGATTGTGTAAATGTTCTATAATGAAGTCACTCAACCAGTGCAGTCTATTGTAGATGCAGTGGCAGGTGACGCCTTGATGAACAAGATAGAGGATGAGGCCTATAACTTGATTGAGGAGATGACGCTCAACAACTACTAATGGTCCAATGAGAGAACTCAACCTAAGAGGGTTGCATGTAAGTTAGAATTGATACTATTACTTTGCTTTCTGCTAAAGTAGAAGCAATGACTCAAAGGTTGGAGCATTTGAAGGTGAATTCTATTAGCTTAAATGCGCCTCCCCTATCATGTGAAATACGTGGGTTTGTTAACCATTTGATTGTGAATTGCCAAGTTGGGAGTCTATTTGCCCAAGATGCTAGTAACCAAGTCAATCATGTTAATAACTATAACCCTAGACTAAGCAATGACTCTTTTTCTAACACCTACAGTCCGGGTTAGAGGAAGCACCCTAATTTTTCCTATAGGTCTAACACCCATCCTATGCCGCAATCGAACGCTACATCACCCCCTGGGTTTCAAAGACCACCCTACCCTCAACAAGCCCCTCAAAAGTCCAACTTAGAGACCATGATAGAGAGTACACTTTTAGCACAACAAAAGCAAGATGAGTATATCAAGTAATTAGCATCTAAGGTTAATGTGCTAACTACCAATAATAAGATGTTAGAAGCTCAAATTTTGCAACAAGCTACCTCTTTATCAACCCCTCAGGTAGACTTTATAGTAAGCCTGAGCCTAATCTTCATGAGCAATGTAACTGTGTTATCTTGAGAGGTGGATTAGAGGGTCCAAAGGGTGTGAGGCTTGAGGAGGGTGGAAAGGTGAACAAAGATGTGAGTCAGGGCAAAAGTGATGACCTTAAGACTACAAATTTTAGAGAGGAGAGTAATCTAGATGTTCCTAAAGAGCTTCCCTATAAGATCAAGGATCCCAATAGTTTTTCTATTTCCTGCATGGTTGGAAATGTGAGTATTGCTAGGGCTTTATGTGATCTAGGTTCAAGTGTGAGTTTGATACCCTATTTCATTTGCAAGAAGCTTGATTTAGGATAGTTGTAACCAACGCCTATTTCACTCCAATTATCGGATAATTCTATGAAGTACCTTTTTGGGTATTTCGGAGGATGTCCCCATAAAAGTAGGTGATTTTTGTTTGCTTAATGACTTTCTCGTCCTAGATATGGCCGAAGACACCTACACCCAAATTATTTTAGTGAGGCTCTTCCTAGCCACTTCAGTTGCAAGATAGATGTGAAAATGAGGCGGTTAGCATTTGATGTGGGGAGTGTCATGCTAAGTTTAATTTGTTGGAAGACCAAAATTTTTCCCCACCTTCATTTCTTTGTGATGAAGTGACTGTTTCTCATAAGATTGAGAAGTTTGATGATTTGTGTCCTACTGACCCTCCTATGTCTAATTGTGTTTCTACTAGGGGCCCCAAGCTTGATTATGCTAAGGTGGAATTTGTTGCCCCTGTGCCACCTAGCATAGCCATGGATGAGCCATGTGCTATTAATGAGGGTTCCACGAGCGATTATTAGAGGTTTGCATGAGTACTGATGTCCTTGCCCCATGTGGATGGAGTTAAGTTTGATTTTGATTTAGGGGTGGAGTTTGCTAGTGGCTCGTCTAATGGAGTCCACTATAAGTTCATTTTGTATGCGGATCACACTATTTAGCGCTACTTGATGTTGAAGAAGGATTTCCATCTCGATTACTTGAGGTGGTACCTTCTATTGCAAGAGTTCAACTTCATGGTTCATGATAAGAGGAAATCGGGAGATGTGGGAGACCCTATTGAGAAGCCCACTACCCACACCCTCACTGATCCTGAGCCGACATAACTGTGAGTTCAAGCTTTCGACCTTAAAAGAGCGGTCTTGGGAGGCATGCCAAGTTCCTTTTAATATCTTTTCTTTTTATTTGATTGTATATAGTGCACCCTTTTTCCCTAAAATGAAGAACAAATAGGAAAAAAAACACTAAAAAAAGACAGAAAACAAAAAAAATCAGAAAAATATAATAAGAGAGCTTTAGAGACTCCAAACAGAAGCTACCATGGTCCTCCAGTGGTGTCGACCACAGTTCGTGGAGCCCCTACCCAGGAACCTATAAAAATACCAAGGCAGATTGACCATAGACCCTCCATGGCCACTACCACAGTCCGTGACGACCTACTTCTCTGTGGTTAAGGGTTTTTCTTTGGCCTTTGGCCCGATTTTTTCAGCCATTCACCTTCAACCTCGACTCCTACTCTCTCTAAACTCTTTCCTTCTCTCTCTACAACCTCCATAAACATCCACCTTTTGACCTTCAATTTTCTACCATTTTCACTCAAATTTCTTCCATTTTCCTCTATTTTCTTCACCTAAGCTCCAAATCTCCCTCAAATTTCCCTTTTCTACTCTTCTTTCTCTCTCATTCATCTCTCTCCATACCAAACATCCTAGACATCCCAACTTCACCTTCTCTTCTTCAACTTTTCATCTTTTCTTTCATAATCTTTCCCATTACCTTTTCTTTGCCTCAATTTTTTCATTTTCCCTTCGTTTCCTTCATTTCTTCATAGTTAGGGTTTTCAAGAAACCACACCCATTCACATTCCATAACAGTGGCACCCAAAAAGAGAATAAGGACTACTCAAGAAGTGGGGGCATCAAGTCAAGCTCCCTAACGGGTTTCTCAAACTTCTATAAACGTGAGTAATCGAGTAATATTCCTAACCTGCTTGGTTTAACTAATCTTGAGCATATTGCTAAATATAATGCATTCAGCAGTAGGCTTGTTGTTGTTAATTGCTGCTCATTATTTTGATGAGGATTTGTTGACTAGTTTGGGTTTACTTGATGATATTCGTTGGTTATTTGCACGTGGAGGTATGGGTCAATTTTTAGGGAATCAAGGCCATACATATCATGAACTTACATTGGAATTTTTGAGTATTTGCGTGTTAAAGTCATGAGTGGTCCTCGATATCAAGAGTGCTATATTTCATTGTACTTGAACAAGGAGTTTCATGAGTTGAATTTGAGTGCTTTTAACAACATATTTGATTTTTCACCTAGCTTGGATTTAAACTGACGACATGTGCCTGGGGAGTTTAATCCCAATGCATTTTGGTATTCCTTAACTTGTAACTATCAATATGCTGCTAGTCACTCTAAAGACACCATTATTAAAAACCCCTACATTAGAGTCACCCAATGTGTTATTGCATGTGGATTGTTTCCTAGGGAGGACAGTTTAAATGTGTCTCATCTATCCAAGCTGTATTTCTTGCATGGTACGTTGGAAGGAACACGTCTTGACCCTAATTCTTTCTTTGCCAATCAATTGTTGAGTACAAGTACTAGGTTTGCCAAGAGGATAGTGATCGGTAGTCTTATCACCCTTATAGCTAGGTCTATTAGTATTGAACCCAACCCTCATGATAGAGTGTCTGGGTATAAAAGGTTAGCAATAGTGGCCTTTGAGCGAATGATGTTTTATATGATGGAGGGTGGTTGTATGTCTGGATTTACCCTAGAAATAGGCTTATGCCTCTGCCAAATGTTGACTGAACTACTCTTTTGAACTTGGATAATCTTTCTTGTATACCTGGTGATGGCAAGCTAGTTCATCCTGCACCTCCACCTCCTCCACAACCCCATCTAGGCATGTCTAGTTTATCCCGACCTTTCTCTTCTCAGGACTATACTGATATCCATGCTACATTCCAGTCTACCCAAGAGAAGCAACATTCTTTATAGGCTTATGTCCAGACTGAGCATGCCGCCCTCCGTGGCTTTGTTCAAGAGCAGCATGATGAGCATCGTCGGAGGATTGCTTCCCAAAGTAAACATTTCCATTACTTTAAGGCTTGTCTTGAGACTTAACATGATTGACATATATCTCAACCCCTCTCCTTCTTCTCCCCCTTCTCCTCCTTTTTAGTTTTCCATCTTCCTTCTTTTGGCACAAATCTTACAACGTTACAAAGAACTTCCCCCTAATATGTGCTTGCATTGAGGACAATGTTTTGTCTAAGCATAGGGGAGTTGTGTGTTCATTTGTGAATTTGTGTATGATGTGGTTGTATGAATAGTTTGCATATTGCATCATGCATTTGGAGTTAATTAGAGCATGTTTGGTTGAGCATTTAGTTTTTTTCTTTTCTTTCTATTAAAGGTTTCTTTTCATAGTTTGACTTTTATATTGGCATTTTCAATTAGTGGCATTTTAGGTTTGGCATGCATAAAAAAACCAAAAAAAATTGAAAAAAATGAAAAAAATCCTCCGATGATGAGTCTTTGCACTAAGTAGCGTTCTTTGGCTTAATTTTGACCTTATTAGTTATGCCCATTTGTGAATAAAAATATTTGTTAATGAGGTTTTAAAAGTGTGCTTCTTGATTTGACCATTATGTTCAATACGAATTGGTTGCTTAATGTCATGCTACATGAATATTTGGCATATGAGGTTTAATGAGTTAGTTGAGCTTATGTGGTTGTCCCGTGGGGCTTTGAGCTCAAATAGAGTAATACTTCAATTTTAGTCTCTTATTCCTTTTCATGTGCGACTCTTCCTAGACTCTGAATCTCTAGAACTTGCTTTGACTTTTATTTAAGATCACATTTAGTATACACACTTAGGCAACACAATTGCAACATTCTTTGAACTTATACGCTACATTTACAAAATAGCCACCCTTATTGTGTATAATTTATCTCTTGCTACCCCTTTTGGCCTTGCCAATGTTTATTGGTGCAAACCTATGCTATAATCTTTGTCCAAAACATGTCTAACCATTTTAGCCAAGACTATAGAGTTTCATAGTTTGATTGGGAGTAGTTTATGGATGATGTTTGGTGTGGTTTGGTTGGATGTAATAATGGATTTATGCAAAATTTCCCTTGGTGACAATTGGATTGAATTTTATGAGTTGTTATAAAAGTTTTGAAAAGTGCCAAATTTCCTTGGCATAATCCTTCTATTCGAGGAAAAAAAATGTTAGGAAAAAAATGGGACACAAAAAGTGTTCAAAAATGTTGAAAAAAAAAAAGAAATAAATGAAATAAAAGGATTTGGTATTGGTTTCGTATTGGATGTACTATGACACTTTCTCTTATTGTGGACTAACTAAGGGGATTTATTTGTTTATTTAAGATGTATCGATATGAGGAGTATTTTTTTGGAGAGTTGAGAGAAGATGACTTATGCTCTTAGTCTTTGGCTTTTTGCTCCACAATCCCAAAATATTTGTTCCCCTCTTACCCTTGCCCGTAACCCCGTTACAACCCTATTTAAGTCCTTATGATCGCTTAGTGTGTTTTGCACTTTAATGATGGCAAATTTGAGAATCTGAGTAAGCTTATGGTACATTTGATTCTTTGGAATGAGATTTAAGAGAGCCTACTTATACTTTAAACATGTGAGTGATGAGTGTTTCATTTCTAAAGTGAGCATCCATCAGTTCTTCTAGCTCTACCTATTGTATGTGTTAATATGAGTGTCTAAGTTAACTTAAGTGATGTATTTTATATTTGATGTGATTGTGTCAACTTATATTTCAAAAACTTCATTCTTCTATCTGTTTATAATGGTTTAACTCACCCTTGGGCTAACTCTTTGGGTTGATTTGGCTATTAATCATGCTACTATTGTTTACCCAAAGAGGTTCTTCATCATAGTTCTAGTTTCACAGTTGCTTAGGGACAAGCAACGGTTCAAGCATGGGGGGAGTCTTATAAGTGCTTAAAATATATATCATTTTAGGGTCATTTTGTTGCATTCTTAGGGAATTCATGAGTATGATGTTATAATCTATATCCCAAATTCCCATGTTACACTTGGGTATAGCTCTTTGATGATTTTTACAGGTTTTACAACCTTTTTGGCCAAGGACTGACCCTCAAAAGTCACATTTGTGACTCACCCCAGATGTCCCCCCAGCACCTATGCCCATGGAGAGAAAGAGGGGCAAGAATCAATCGAGTCAGAGGGCCCCATGGACCATCCATGGTGTATGCCATGGTCTGTGATAGGCCTGTAACTATGCACCTATTTGTTTCTCTTGGATTTTTTGGTTGAGAATGAAGGGGGGGTGCCATACCTAAACATACTCAGTGGCTTGAACAGAAGATAATATATGCTGAACTGTAAGCTTAGAGAGGAACCAAACCTAGCAACTCAACATAGAAGATATAGCCTGATATAAAGGATTAAATCCACCAATCAAGACTGAAAAGGGAGCTCACCACCAACCTCCCTAAAGCCTTGGCTCCAGAAGATTAGATAAAGAACCCACTCACTAAACACCACCTAATGCAGGGTAAAGTTCAGAGAGATTTTTGAGAGAATTTGCTTGAACCAGTAACTGAGGTTTTCATTTATCATTAACTGCTGCTTACAATGAAAAACAAGGCTTTTATCCTCAGCCATTCATACAAGATGGACGACTAAAACAGCTACTAACTTAGAACAAAAACAGCTAAAATAGTTTGAATGCAAACTGCCTAAAACAACGGGTGACCCTTGATCTTTGACACATAATGCTCTTGTCAATCTCCATTACTAAGGTGTAAAGCTAAAATCACTTTCAAGGACTGCTAACGATGGCTTTGGAGGTGATTTGTAGCTGCTTACATCGAGATTAGGCTGGCTAGCCAGCAAAGTACAACAGCCTGATATCCATTAGATCAAAAGATATTTCAGGGATGTTTGTGCTAGTTAAAAGCTGATGTTGAGTGACCTGATTCTCTAACTTTAGAACCTCACTTGATAATATTTTTGACACATTTCAATGTCCTAAAACAAGCCAAAATGATCTGCTATGCTGAGTCTAAAATAATCCTCCAAAACTACTACTGCTGCGGGACTGATCTGCTGCTATGGCTGGACTATTTTTAGTGAAACTTAAGTAACCTTTATCATTTAGTAGTTGATTTAAGTGATAACAAATGAGCTAGGTTACTATCTAAAAGGGATGATACTTCTTAACTGAAAATGATTTAGCAGTGGCTGTTAGAGCTAATAAAAATGTACTAAACTTTAGACAATCCCTATTGAAACTGAACAGAACTAAGGCTGCTAGTTAGCCTCAAAATGACTTCTATTATAAAAGGACTTAGCGTATCTAGCAAAGCAAGTACCTCCCCAAACAAGCAACAAAATTGCATTGCTTTCCTTCCTAGAATTAATCCTTAAGATGATTAGTGAGCAATGATTCCCCTCCCTCAGACTAAATAGCTTGAATTTGCCTTTGGCCTGCATCGAAACACCCATCTATTGTACCACAGAATTCTCTTAAATAGTTTTTCATTTTTATCATTTTTGGAGCAAAAAGGGAGATTGAAAAGGGGATCACTAGCAATTTGGAGGCTTAAAGATCGAAGAATTGCCAAGAATCTCCATTGTTGTTAAGCAAGCTCTCTTCCTTGCTCTTTGAACTCCATTGGAATAGTTCTTATTTATAGTTTTGATGTTTAGATTGAACTCTTTTGTTTGTTTCATTATTTTGAGTGAGTAATTTCCTTTAGTCCAGGGATTTGATAGCCAAGCAATTAGACTTGATTCTTAAACTTTATCAAAACTGTGCTTTATCTGTTTAGAATGTTTTAGTCTATCTTGTGCTGGGAATGTTGTGAGTAGTTTAGGCAAAAATTGCTTGCAAATTATTAAATGGTTGCATGGAGTATTGAAAGGTGAAATCCACTATTGGATCAACAGCAATAGACTTAACAAAGTAATTTTTGAAGGAAAATTGCATGTTGAGAGGAAACTTGACAAATTAGACTTTTATATTTACACTAAAGTCAAGAGCCCTTTGAAAGAATGATGATTTGATTACTCTAGAGAATTCAGTTCATTTTGAAAGAAAGAATTGGATATTATATGATTGTCTTCCTTGGATTCAACCAAATTTGAGTAAGCACGTACTTTATTTACTTGATCTAGTTAATTGTTGGTGAAACAAATCCTTGGGCATTTTTAATTGATAGAATTCATGAATCTGAAACAAGCATTCATCTACTAATAGATTAGTTTTAGAAAACAACCCAACTCAATATATTTTGCTTAGCATTTTGAAAAGGATTAAGTCAATAGATCATATTGGCCTCTATGGGATTTATATTTAAACTAAACTACAGGACTTGTGTGCTTAAGGATTGTCAAGATGATAAACTACCCTAAATTGCTCTAAAAAGTAAGTCTAATAAACTAAACTACCGGAGATTCTAAGTTGTATTTAATGAAATTAATCTAATCTAATCTACTAGTCTCAACAAGCAATTAACACACAAAAAACGTAGAAAAGGGTGATCATAGGGCTCAGTATGGCCGTGGTATGACATAGACGCCAATGTTTTCTAACAATCATCAATAGATCACCTCAAAAGAAAATTCTTACTTAAGATTAACGATTGTCTAATCTAATAATAGGTAACAAAAGTGAGAGAAAGAAAATTACCCACTAATAAAATTCATCTTGATGATGGTTTTACTTACTCTACATTCAATCAATCACCAATCAAAAACACTTGAATATCAATCAATTCTAATAAGCTTTCATTAATGAACCTTAAAGCTTGGGCCTCCATATCCATAGTTAAATCAACGAAGGAGAGTTTTAAAGAGGAGATGACAAGCAAAAGGATGATCAAAGTTTTAAGGAGTGCATTAATGATTCAAATCCATTTAGATAGTACCAACAACACCCCCCAAAACAATCTTTTGTTCATCAAAGCCTGCTGATTTGGGGATAAGAATAGGGGTTTCAAAATAGAAGATTGTTAAGAGTTTATGAGAAAGAAAATGAAATTAACACTAATTTGAGGAAGAACATTAAATTAATGCAAGAATTAAGGCAAATGATTCAATTTCATTGATGGAGGTTTTTGAGAATACAATGAACAGCTAGGGAGAGAAAAGCTACTGAAACTAAGACAAAACTAGGGAAAAATATTTTCTCCCTCTTTTTCTTTGGCCTAAACACTATTTGAGTAATCATGACCTAATAAAGTGGCATGGGCATGCCATATGGCATGGTTAGGCCGTGCCATTCTTCTGCCTTTAGTTTCTTCGGCATCTCTTCAAGTTTCTTGAAACAGAAAGGTGGTACAGCATGCCACATGGCATGGGCTTCCCGTTCCACTTTGCTGGCCCTATGTTCTATGCTGTTTTCTGGTAGGGCATGGCTGGAAAACGTTTGGCATGCTTGTTGCTCTGTTTTTAGCACGTTTATAGCTTTAGACTTCTAAATGGGTGCAGGTTGCTACAACTTTGGACTTCTCTATTTCTAAACCTACCAAACACAAAATGTAAGTAAATCGCTACATTAAGAGTTATTTATATGCTAAAATCATGTATGAGAGATGTAAAAACCATTTGGTTAGAAACCGAACAAATATCCCCACACTTAGATTTTGCTCGTCCTCAATTAAAACACGAGGCGCTCACCTTTTATAGGTATAACGATTGCATTTAACATATGCAACAAGTTTTTTAAACCCCTTGGCCCTTAAGTAGACGCGTGCAGTCTCTAGAGGCTTTATAGGAGATATACCCACAAAGTCTTTGATGAAGAAAAAGTAAACAGAAAGAAAAATAGAAATTTTTTTCCCTTAAAAATTTACAAACCGATACCCGTGGTGTAATAATGCACCCTCTAGTCTACAACTCATCATATTAAAACAGATGCACTTAGCACATGCATAGGGTATGAAATTAAGGTCTTTAGTCCTCCTAAATGTTAATGATGCAATTATACCAATCTTTTCAATGATAAGCAAGCAATGGTTAACTCACTTTATATTATATTAAACTATCTTTAAAGATGATATGGTTCAGCTCAATCTCAATCCAAAAGGAGCTGTCTACCCTAAGTTTGACCTAACTTTCATTCTCCACCACTAAGGTGCATATGCAAGTTGATGATCAAGAGGCTTTGATAGGGTGTGATGAGGCTCGATTAAGAGTCTTTTGAACAATAAGGAGCTAACGAGCCAAAAGCAAAGGGGCATGTTTGCGCCAAAAGTATGCTATTTATACGATACCTTTATACCTAAATTATGCTCATAATAATTGTTATTTTTAGATTTTTAATTGATTTTATTTTGTTTGTAGATGTTGAATATTTCGGGAAAAATACCGAAAAAAGATGAAGAGATGCCAAAAAAGAGCCAAGCCGATTTAACCCCAACCCTTTTACCCATTAACCCAAAAGAAAGGTGTTGAACTAACTGTATAAAGTTTTGATGATAACAAATCCAAGTGTAGCATACTTGCTTGAGTAATGTTGTTTCAAACAAGCTCTCCAAACAGGTTCTACACAGTTGTTTGTATTGATCCTACTTACCTGTTCTGTCTACTAAATGTTGAGAACAAGTTTTAAGAAAAGGTTCCAAGCTTCAGTGACACAAAGATCCGCACACAACAAATCTCGACAACAGCTGACTAAGTCTTAAAGACCAAGTTCCTACATTCAGCGATACAAGATCACCCGAATAATCAAGGTGACTAAGGTGTTTGGAGTTGCACATCCATCCTCGACAAGATGACTAATTCTTACAACAAGAAGTCTCGATTTGATTTAGGTTTTATCTTTTAGATTCTTGTTAATATGCCAATCTTGAAAGTCTCAATCTAACACTTCTTGAAACGGCTTTCGAGATTTGCTTCAGAACACCATTTCCAAACAACCCTGCAAACAGGGTGACTAGGGTGTTCCTGAAACTGCAGCGGCCACATCCGTTTTACCTAAAAATTTCTTTTGATTGGCTGGCTGCTCTAAAAATCCTTTTATGAAATCCTAGGCTGATTAGTTAAGTCCTAAAAGGATTATTATTTATTATATATATATAGCAGATTGCAAAACCATTTTTGCTAGAGATTTTTTCAAAATCCGAAAAATCTTTATTCCTTATTTTTAGGCCTTGATTGATTCAAATTTTGAAACCAAGATTTTTATTCTTTTTTGGGCTAAATTACACGGCTATATTAAGTGGCTAATCAGTTTTTATCCCGTGAGTATCAAATCCCTATATTTTAGGAGAATCTTATCTTCTTTGTTCCTAGCCGTTGGAAATCTGAAGAAATCTTCTAAGCTGCTAAAATCAGAAGATTTTTATATCTTTTTTGAAGGGGTTAGCCATTGGGTTTGCTCGCTTAAATAAGAAAATCTTTTCACTCCTTTCGGCAGAGATACACAAGGGAAAAATCGATTTCTTTCACAAACACATTGAGATTTCTGGAGCTACATTTCAAAAGAAAAAACCGTGACAAGATTGTGCAAAAATTGAGCTTTCAAAACTATTAGCATACTAGGACTTCATTGTACCTTACATCTGCTTAAGTCAGAAGCACCCCAGTAAGGTGTTTTGTATCCTTGATCTCAGATCAAAAGTGAGTGAGTGTGTCCTTAGTCGTGTGGACTTTGGACGTGTCCAATCTAGAGAGATTTGGACGTGGTGTAACCTGTCTTAGAGAAGAAGGTTACGTGGGTTACAAGTTGTAACAAGGAATGTTACTTTTGTAACGTGTCCAATCTAGAGGTGTTTTCCACGTAAAAATCGTGTGTGCTTTATTTTCGCTTTTATCTGCTTGATTTTCGCTTCTGAAGCAATTGGAAACAGCCACTGCAAACAAGGCCCAAGACTGTTCGTCATTCAGAAACAGTCTCTGCAATCAGGGTCTAAGGCTGTTTGTCAGTGAATAGGCGAAAATCGGACACCACAATTCACCCCCCCTCTTGTAGTCGTGTACTCTTAGAATTCAACAAAAGGAAAAAAAGGACAATAAAATAAATCCTAAAAAACCTGTATAGCCCATGCACACAGACAGTGACCTTCCCCCTCACTTATCTCCTTACCTTCTCTCTCCTCTCTCTCGGCCCTCATCCACCCTTATTCGTATGCTAGCACATCATCATCCTCACCATCCAGGCCATCTAAAATCAGCAGTTGAGATTGACTGGGCTGGGTATAAATCGAAGCCAGCGGTGCATTTGAAGGCAGTCAGGTATATTCTAGGTTCAAGTTTAAGTTTCTGAGGTTTTAATTTAAGGTTTGGGGTAATTTCAATTTTAGTTTTAGAAGGTTTTGCTTTATCTCTATTTTCGAATTCTAGGGTTTAATTCTTGTTTTCCATATTTGGCTTCAGAGTTATTGCTATTGCTCTTTGAATTTTAGTTTTTTCTCTGCCTTACAATTTTAAATACTTGAAGGTTGAAATTGTTTGGTTTTTGAGCTGAATCATGTAAATCTTGGGTTGTTCTTGGCTGAGTAGCATTTTTCACCATTAATGGAACTCGACTCCATCTCCTCCATGGCCATAAAATCTGGATTTGTTGGTTAGATTTCCTATTTTGGATTTTCTTGATTAATTTCAGCTCCTCCTCCCCTGTTTCTCTACTGCTTTTGCTCTATTTTCTGTTTTTATCAATTCTGTTGGCTAGATTGCAGTTTCTAGGTTGTGGTTGTTGTGAATGTTAATGTGGATTTTCTTGGTATGGACTAATTTGGCTAAACTTCCTTCCCCTATTCATCCTCTCCATTTCTGATTGACACAAGGATATATTTCCATTTACGTTGAGTGTTTGGAAACCTCCAATAATGAAGGTTGAGTGGAGGTAGGGGCTAAGTTCAAAAAGAGCAGCGATGGCCATGGCTGCCTCTACTTCGTTGCTTTGATTCATTCGATTGTGGTGTGTAATTCATGGGCTTGTGAAGCTGGAATGATGGTGATGCTTAAGTAAAATTTGATCATTCTAGTGCAGCTTGGAAGGTGTTTCGGTTAGTTGTAGTCTTCATTTAGTTTACTTAATCTTTTGCTATGTATTCTATGTTACCTCATGCAAAGTTGAATGGTGATCTAGTACAGCCTCTTAATTTGTTGGTTTGGCTTTGAATTATTTCATTTATAATAGTCAAAATTGCATTAGGTTCGCAATCGAGTAGTTCATTTAGCCTAATTTGAAGCGAAATTAGTAAGTTAGATGACCTGATATCATCCTTGTCCATGTGGAAGCAACGCTCAAGTACTACCACGATAGTCGTATACCTACGACATATATTTTTCACTCAAAATTATCCAACAAGTTTTTAGCGCCGTTGCCGGAGACGGTGCCGCGACATTAAGTCACTTCTTATAAATATGACCCCCTTTAGTTCAGTGTGTGCTAGTATAGTTTCATTTATTGTTTTGTTATTTTTTCTCTTGAGTTATACAGTAGCTACTTACTTGGAGACATTGAAAAACACAAAAAAAATTAGAAAATGCGAAAAATCCCAAAAAATTAAAAAAATTGAAAACCTAAAAAGTTGTGGCTAATTGAATGTTAATGATGGGCTTGGGAATTTTGAGGAAATAAATGTGGTTAATGTTGAGCTCAAGTCCACCAAACTTGGTGAGTCCATTGTTGGAAGAGTAAAACCCGACCCACCATGTTGATTGAGGGATCACTTCTATCCTCCTTGAACTTCCCCTTAATCATGTTTTAACCTCCTTCCCATTCCTAAGGATGTGACATTTGAGCTTAATTCGGATGATGTTGGCATGCTTCCTAAATTTATGAGCGTTGAAGATCCTTAATTGTTTATCCGTGAGTTGGAGGAGGTGTTTTCATTGATTCACAAGCCTAGGGTGCCAAATGATGTTGTGAGGATGAAATTCATTCCCTTTACTCTCAAAGATGATGTTAACGGGTGGATGTATGGTCTCAAGGTTGGTTCTATTAAATCTTGGGATTGGTTTGTTGATATATTCCTTAAGAGATACTTTCCCACTAGCAAGACCATTAGGCTTAGGAATGAAATTCTCTCCCTTGTCCAGCTGGAACAAGAATCCTTTTAGAGATATATGAGTATGTTCAAGGAGTTACTTACCTAATGGCCTCGCCATGGTTTAGAGAGAGAATTTATGCCAAATAATTTATGAGGGTTTGCATGTGAGTACTAGGACAATGGTTGAATCTATATGTGGGGGAGAGTTTCTTTGTAAGAATGCTAATGAGGCTTGGGAGTTTCTTGAGGATTTCAATGATAAGACATATGAGTGGGAGATAATTAGGGAAGCCCCTAGTATTGCATCTAAGATTTTTATGAATAATGAGGGCAAGCCATCTAATGACTTCATTGCTTTGAAGGACACTATGCTTCATTATGAGCATCAACTTAAAGTTCCTTTATTTCAACCACCTAAACCTCATGATTACATTCCTCCCTCTTATTCTTATGATTTTCTCTTGGACTACGGCGTTAGCTCGTACTTTCACTCTTTTAATCAAATGTCTTTTGAGGGCATGAGTGATCCGTCATTGCATTCCCTAATGGTCAACCCTCATCTTAAGACTAGTGATACTCTTGGGGATGATATGGGTTTTGATGATGCACCTTTTCTTTTAGCCCCTTTAAGAGAGAATGATAAGAGTGAGAGCTAGTGGTCAAGGCTAGTGATGAGTTTGAGCATGACATGATTATGGTTTCCAAGGACATTTTTGTTAAGGAGGAATATTCGCTTGAGGAGACTCATTTAGAGGAGGCTTGTGTTAAGGTCATGCCTTATGATTTGGAACTTGTTGAGCCCGTCTTTATTGAGTGTCCTCCTAAGTACATTCTCACTTCTATCATCTTGCCCCCTTCTTCACTATTTCACTCTTCTATAGATCTTTTAATGTCCACCTCCCCAGAGTCTAACACTTACATGATTTATGCCCTAAATTTAGACTGAACTCATGACCTTGATGTAACTATAGGATTTGAGGATTGGGTAGAGGACTTAGGATTCATGCCTAATTTGTGCATTCTAGTTTTTTATGAAACATCTATGCCCTTATCATCTACATTGGGTGATGTTGGGCATGTGTGTAACTCCTATGATTGGGCCCAGAGCTTGGATAAGCTCAAGAGAGCTCTCACTTCTATTCTAATGGCGTACTTTCTTTAGAACATCTTCCTTTTTGCTAATGGTTTTAACTTTTTGGAGGATTATTCAAGTTTATTTGATATGTTGCTTCAGGCTTTGATAGGGATTGATATACGTGGCATGATGATGATAAGATGGAGTGGCTGATACTCTATGGACCTACTCGACATCATCTAAGTGAGGCATGGCTTAGGTGCACTCAGCACCTAAGTTGGTATGATCGTTCTAACTCTTCTCTCATCCTCTTTTTATCTTCTTTCTTTCTTTTTGTACATAGTTGTGGATAGCTAGAATTATAATTTTCTACGAGTGATCAATTTTAAGGTGAACTTTGGGATTTGTTGAGCTGAGATGGCTATGATCACCCCCGTTTGATTTGTGTATTTTATTTTATATGTGTTTTTGTTGGTGGTGTATTTTGTTTTGTAAATACTTATTGGTGTTGTTTGGTTTTGTGCTTGTTAGTGGTGCCATAGGTTTTTCTATACTTGTGAATTTGTGTTTGGTTTATGGTTGGATTGGTTACGTGCTTGTTTTTTGGCACCTTAATTCCCACAATGAGGACATTGTGGAGTGTTAGTGTGGGGATGAGGTGTACATTTGTACATATTTTTTTCGTAAATTTTCAAAAATTCAAAAAGATTTTACTTTTTCTTAGGGTTTTGTGTGCTTCCTTTGGTAATTGTGATCCCATGTGCTAGGTTATTAAGTTATATATAAATAGAGTTTGTCTGATGAGATGTCTAGTTGAGGATGCATATTTGATTTTTCATAATAACCTCGTTTCATTTTGTGCCTAACTTGCTAATTTTTTCGTCAATTCTTGGGGTCTTATTGTTAACTTAGCATGTGAGCTATTTGTTTGTGGAAATTGCCTTCTAAATCTTAAAAATGCGAAAAGAAGAAAAAAAGGAAGGAAAAATCTAAAAAGTGAATAAATACCCAGGCACCAATGTTCATAGCCACTATCTTTATTTCATATCTTTAGTTAGCTTGAATATGTACTATTTTACTTGATTACACATCTGTTTGGGCAATAAAATAAGTATTTTACTCAATCGAATAAAACTCGTTTTTAAGGAAGGCCCAAATATTTATAAGTCAACCGGGTTTAGGATGTGTACGTTATTATTCTTGAAGAAAAAAGGAAAAAAAGGAAAAAAAGGGGAGCAAATAAGGCAATTAAGCAAGGGAATTCGGATCGTGTCGATGCTAGCAACTTAATCCATTAGGATTGATACACATTAGCACATGCACCAAGGTATACATATCATTGCATATTGTGTGTAGGGTGAAAAATGGGAGTCAGGATGCTTCTTTTTGACGTGGATATCTCTTGATTGTAGATTCTATTTGTATATACTTTTGTGACTTGGTTACTAGGGTGATACAGTTGTCCAGATCGTGTACACAATTTTTCCATTACTTGTGTATATGTTTATGTTTTGAAAAAAAAAAATCAAAAGATTTTCTTTTGCTTTTGAAATGATTTTTGTGGGTTTTTCGCTTAAAAACCCTTGCGAAGCCTCACTTGTCCACTTAGGAAACTGATGTGTTTAAAGGGCTCGTTACATACGCTGAAGGCAACCGTGATTCCTACGAAAGTGAGTTAGGATTTTCTTTTCTTACTTTCTATTTCTTTTTAGGTAGTTTAGTTGCTTTACTTGAGGACGAGCAAAATCTTGGTGTGGGAATGTTTGTTTAACCAAAAATATGCTATGTATACTATACCTTTTTATCTAATTTATGCTCATAATAATTGTTATTTTTATATTTTTATTTGATTTTATTTTGTTTGTAGATGTTCAATAATTCGGCAAAAATGCAGTAAAAAGATAAGAGATGCCGAAAATGAAGAATTGGGCCAAGTTGATTCAAGCCCAACTCCTTTTATCCATTAACCCAAAGAAAGAGAAGAAAGGAAAATAAAATGAATCCTAAAAAACCTACCCAGCCCACGCGCGTTGCACATGACCTTCCCCCCTCACTTATCTCCTCACATTCTCTCTCCTCGCTCTCAGTTTTTAGCTGCCAGAAACCCTGACAACCTTACCAACTTCTTCCTTTCTCTTCGAACTCATCTCTCTTTCTCTCTTGATCTCGCTCTCAACCACACAGCAGCACCATCAACACCAGTAACATCTCCACCATCTACATCCTCATCCTCCCTCATTTGCATGCTAGCACATCATCATCCTCACCATCCCCGCTATCTAAAATCAGTAGTTAAGATTGACTAGGCTGAGTATAAATCGAAGCCACCGGGACATTTGAAGGCAGCGAGGTATATTAGAGGTTTACATTTAAGTTTTTGAGGTCTTAATTTAGGGTTTAGAGTAGTTTCGATTTTAGTTTTAGAAGGTTTCGATTTATCTCTGTTTTCGAATTCTAGGGTTTAATTCTTATTTTCCAGACTTGATTTCAGAGTTGTTGCTGTTGCTCTTTGAATTTTAGTTTTATCTCTAGCTTGCAATTTTAAATATTTGAAGGCTGAAATTGTTTCATTTTTGAGCTGAATCATGTGAATCTTGGGTTATTCTCGGTTGAGGAGCATTTTTCACCATTAATGAAGCTCGACTCCATCTCCTCCATGGGCACAAAATATGGATTTGTTGGTCAGATATCCTGTTTTAGTTTTTCTTGATTAATTTTAGCTCCTCCCCCCATTTTTCTGTTGCATTTGTTCTATTTTCTGTGTTTTTCGATTCCGTTGGTTAGATTGTAGTTTCTAGCTTGTGGTTGTTGTGAATGTTAATGTGGATTTTGTTGGTATAGACTGGTATAGCTAAACCCCCTTCCCCTGTTCATCCTCTCTGTTTCTGAATTATACAAGGGTATATTTCCCTTTATATTAAGTGTTTGGGAACCTCCAATAATGGAGGTTGAGAGGAGGCATGGCCTGAGTTTGGGAAGAGCAGGGACGCCCATGGCTGCCTCTGGTCCATTGCTTTGATTCATTCAATTGTGGCATGTGATTTATGGGCTTATGAAGCTAGAATGATGGTGATGCTCAAGTAAAATTTGATCATTGTAGTGTATCTTGGAAGGTATCTTGGAAGGTGTTTTAGTTAGTCATAGTTTTCATTTAGTTTACTTAATCTTATGCTCTATATTATGTGTTACGTCATGCAAAGTCGAATGGTGATCTAGTATAGCCTCTTAATTTGTTAGTTTGGCTTTGAATTATTTCATTTATAATAGTTAAAATTGTATTAGGTTCACGATTGAGTAGTTCATTCAACCTAATTTGAAGCAAAATTAGTAAGTTAGGTGACCTGATATCATCCTCGTCCCTGTGGAGACGACCCTCAAGTACTACGACGATAGTCGTATACTTGCGGCATATATTGTTTACTCAAAATTATCTAACAGGCCACAACAAATCCCATTCATAGACATGATCCCATGCTTGGAATAACTAATGCAAGCTAATTTCTTTCCCCAAATATACAAGTTGGTGACTTGTGTGAGCTGGACACACAATAGGACCTTTATGACAAAACCTTTGTTCTTTTTTTTCCAACCTTTTTCCCTTATTTTTCCTAAAGAGTGGAACATCAACACTTGACATGAGCTTTTAAAAGAACTATTAATCAAACGCAAATCACTAAGTTCTCAAAACAACTCTCACAATTTATTCTTTTTCCACCACAAAACATCCTCTCCCAATAATAACCCTTTAAATTAGCACCTCTTAGTCTTAGCTTAGGGTTGAAATCATGTTCAGCTATGGGTCAAAGAAAATGATTCACGTAAAGAAAATAGTGACAATTAAGGCTCAAAGGGGCAATGAAGGGTACCATAAAGCACAAGGAAGGCTTGTTGGCTAACATGGCTTCATTCTTGCACAAAGAATGCCTTTTCCTCTTATTATTCATGCAAATGTAACGTGCGGTTTTAAAGAGGGCTAGAGCAAATTTTAGAAACTAACAAATTTGGATGAACCTCTCATAAAAAAAAAAGCATATGACCACAAATGATGTAGTGGTCTAATTAACCTGAAAACCTCACGGGTCCACTTGTCATGCTTTCTCTCATCTATTAGGTCGAAACATTGCATAAATTATCCACAAATTTGGACTTAATAACTATCACATGCTCCATACTTACATGCCATTTGAATGAAATGCAAAAGGGATCATTACTGATTAAAGTTGCACATTTTCCCCTAAAAACTAATTATTTACAAGAAACACAAAAAATCTTTTTGAGTTTTCAAAACTTTGTCCCTTTATTTTTTCATTTTTCAAAACTTTTTGACGAATGGCCTTCTTACCCCAACATTTAAAATGTATAATGCACCTATCGTGGGAATAGGAGTTTGAACAAGGACAGGAAAGAAAAAAAAACGAAAAAAGTATGTACAAATGAGGAAGAGGCCCAAACATGATATTAGTCATCAACCATTACAAGTAACAAGTGTTGATATTTCATATATTTGTGGTCTTCGCTTTTTTACCGAGGTCTTCTAATCCTATCAATATATGTCTTGTGCTTGGAAAAGTAATGCTTAACCAAGCGGGATCGGGTTTCCATCGATTAGGAACATATCTAGAGGCATCATCAATATACAACAGGAGGTGAAGAAGCTTACTAAGGCCTCTCAAACTCATTCTATGATCAATATTGAACATGTAAAAAGTGATCAACACCTCATTGCCCCAATAAGACCTAGCCTAATCTGCATGATGAGAACTCAAGAATTCAAGCACAAGCCTATCATATGATACACATTTCATTTCCACATAATCAGGCTAACCCAAATTACCAAGGAGGACACCCAATCATCCAACATTTGCAAGGCCCTTAATGATTCTAAATGCCAATTTTTTTCCCTCACAAGTTATCATAGTACTCAATTGCTCATATTTAACTCTTTGTTCATAATTAGCAAATCGTAAGCGTTGAGTACTTGAAGGAAGCATTCAGGGGAAGCCATTAATTAGCTTTACTCCTTGTAGCTGAATTTGAAGAAGAAGAATCCCTTGTTGACTTCCTTTAGGGTGAAGGATGTTGCAGAAGCTTCACCCACTCTCTTTTTGCCCATCATAGGAATGCTTGCTTGGATGGAATTGATGAATTTAGCTACTTGTGCTACAAATTGCTTTTTCAAAGCTTGATTTGTGTTAAAATGGGGTCAAGTGACGAGCTTTCTTTCTCTGTTATCTTCAACCTCAACAATAGAGGTTAGGGTTTTAGAGAGTAAAACCGGCTAAATGGGGTAGAAAAAAGAGATTAATTTGGGTAGAAGTTTTTGTGGGAAATAGAATTTGGTGAGGAAAATTAGAAGAATTTATGAAGAAATGGAAGGATTTGAGATTTCAATGAGGAGTGGGAGGGCAGTTGAAAAGGGTTTTGGGTAGAAAGAGAAAGGGGTAAGAAGAAAAGAGGAAAAATGAGGAAGGAGAAAGGAAAATCGAATTTTCGATGCAACCCACGCCATGCGGTATATGCACCTTGTGCCATTTTTCTGTCCATCGTGCTGCTAACTTTGGATCTAGCATGTCCGTGCTAGGTAGCACAAGCTCACCATGCCAATCCACTGTTTGGCGTTTTGCTCTGTTTTTTATATGGCACGGGAGTCCACTTGGCATAAGCTCCTAATGCCATTTTTCTGTCCATCCTTTTTCATCATCTCCTTTTTTTTTCTTGGATTGCCGTTCCTTTTTGCTTTCTGTTCTTGGCTTTCTTTTCACAGTTTTTTCTATTGTTTCCCTAAATTTTTTTGCTTTTTTCATTTTTCCAACAGACATTCCATACATATTCACAACTATTCACATATATACATCAAGATGAGACATTGCCTACTCCTATTAAGAAGCCTAATCAAGAAAGAGACATTCCACATCCTCCTCACTAGGCATTTCCAAGAATACCTTTAACCTATGACCATTGACCTTGAATGTGTGGTTATTTGTGGAGTTCTTGATCCTAATTAATCCATGATGAAATACTTTTACAACCTCGAAAGGATGGTCTATCTAGACCTAAGTTTTCCAGAAAATAGGCGAAGTCTAGAACCATATAAAGAACTTTTTTCCCCTCAGAGAACTCTTTTCTATTAATGCGCTTATTATAAAATATTTTGGTCGTTTCTTTGCTCAATTTAGTGTTCAACTAAGCTTCCCTTCTATTCCCCTTGAGTACATTAAGCTTAACTTTCTCTCTTCACCGGCAGTATTCAAATCATAATTGAGGTTTCTAATTACCCACCAAGCTCGATCCTCAAGCTCAATAGGTACGCCCTATAAGGTGACATGCCTAATGAGTCTTAAAGGGCATTTGATAGGTCCACAAAGCGTCAATCAATTTATCCGTTTAATCCCTCCTATTTTTGGTCATAGCCTTCTTTAATATTTGTTTGATTGAATAATTAGACACTTCCACTTTATCGTTGGTTTGAGGATGTATAGGGTAGCCATTCGGTGAATGATGGAAGACCTTTAACAATTTGTTAAAAGATGTATTTTTAAACGGGTTCTTAGTCACTTATAATAACACAAGGTATCCCATAATGGACAATGATATTCTTCATAGAACATAATGACTGCTATAGTCTCATTTATTCTTATGGGGGTAGCCTCAATCTACTTAGATAAGTAATCGACACATAAAAGAATATATTCATTCCTAAATTACTTGGAAAACAACCTTATGAAATCAATTCCTCACACATCAAATGTATTAACCACAATAATGGGGGTGAGGGGCACCATATCCTTCCTACCAAGTTTTCCTAATTGTTGATAGTGCATGCAACATTTAAAATATTCATTGGCATCCTCAAATAGCATCAGCCAATGTAAACCGCATTTGAGAATTTTTACAGTGGCCTTCCTTCTACTAAAGTGCCCCCACATGCATAGTTATGACAAAATGATAGGACACTAAGAATTTGGATATTAGACACACACCTTCTAATGATTTGCTCTTGGCAATAGTTGAACAAATAGGGATCATCCCATATAGAAACCTAGCCAATGCAAGGAAATGTGCCTTATCATCTTTAGTCAATTCCCTAGGCATTCTCCTGTCACCAAGTAACTGAAAATGTTAGTATACCACAACTCTAATTGATCCCCAAAAAATTGCTCATCTGAAAAACATTCACAAATAGGGGTCTCACATGCATCACCAATCACAATCCTAGAAAGAAGGTTTGCTACAGGAGTTTGGACCCTTTCGATCTTTGCTTTCACAATCAAACTCTTAAAGTGGTGTGATCCTTGGAATAAGTCTAGGTTTGGCATCTTTTAATTAAAAAGGTGTTTCAAAGTGGAATCATTGTAAAAACAACCACATCAGTCCCTATAAGGTGGGGTCTAAACTTTTTAAAACCAAAGACTACTGCTAGAAACTCCTTCTCGATCACGATGTAATACCCTTACACTACATTCAAAGTATGACTCGTATAGTCAATTACACGGGACTTCTTATTAATTCTTTGACCCAAAACTACCCTACTGCATAGTCAGAAGCTTCACACATGAGCTCAAATTAGTGTCCCCAAATGGAAGGATGCAAAATGAGAGCGGTTGTCAATGCCTCTTTAAGCTTTATAAATGCCACCTCATAGTCTTTCGAGAAGTGAAAGAGCATATCCTTAGCTACGAATGAGGATAAAGGGTTATTAATCTTGCTAAAGTCCTTAATGAATCCCTTATTAAAACTAACATGTCTAAGAAAAGATCATTTGTCTTTTGCATAAGTAGGAGGGGAAGGTTTGTAATCAAATCCACTTTGGCCTTATCTACGTATATCCCCCTTATTAGAGATAATATAACCCCAAAGAATCCCCTTTTTTAATATAAAATGACATTTTTCCAATTAAGGGTTAAATGCTTATCCTTGCACCTTTTTAACACCTTTTGAAAGTTAGTCAATGTAACGCCCCAACTCCTAATCATGTAATTATCATCAATTAATTAGTTGTTAATGGTCTATAAGGTGGAAAAGTATCTAATTAGGGCATCACCACTATCCTAGAAAAGATAACGCTTTATCATTTAGAATGCTCAACACTAATGCAACAACGTTTATACAATGCAAGGTAAGTGGTGTATAGACTGCATATGCTTGAACCCAAACGATAGATTCATAACCCACCTAGTTGCTTACAGGCACCACAAGACTAAGAAAGATGACACTATAAGCTTCATTAATTCCCATTGATTAACTACTTGCCTCGCTTGCGATACCCAATGCATAACTTTTCAATGCCCAACATAAAACATGAAAACACAAAATGTTCAAAGGGTGAGCTGATGCTGAGTACATTCACCACTATGTTTTAAAGAATAAATTTCATTTTCTTTTCAGAGAGCCATCGCATTTCAATTCATTTTAGATCGAAATCAGGGAGAAGAGAGAATTATATTAAAATTATTATCGGTTATTATATGAAATTGAAATGCAAACTGATGAGCTCATATGTACATGACGACCATTGAATAGGTTTATACCTCCTAGGCGATCGGGAAGTTTAACCAGAGGCCATGGAAGGGTGAACTGGAGGGCATAAGCCCTCATAAATGATAATTGGTGGGTCCATTTCATTATGTGGCAAACCCATGCTCGAAAATAATCCATTAAATAATTGTACATTTTGATATTTTTGATTTGTGTAGAAATATATGAATTTTCGAAATGCATAGATAGTAAATCTGTCTGAATGTTTTAAAATCACTGTTCCTTTCAAAAAAATTCATTTTGAGCTGATAACAATGAAAGTGGCCTTACTTCTGCTTCAAATATGCTTTGTATCATTAGTAAAGTATAAACAGCTTTTATTATTACAATTTTTATATACAATCTACAATCTCATTGCTATATTCTTGTTTTCGATGTCTTGCCATTAGCTTACGTAAACAACAATTAAATCTTCATTTTTTTCATTCACCACTGATTCATGAAATTTGCTATATTATGTCCCCTACTTTGTACTATTGTCGTTATCACCATTGCTATTTATCTATTCATATATTTATTTTCTTATTTTTCGTATTAATGTTAATATTGTTATTATTGGTGTTAGTGTTATTGCTGTTATTATAAATATTAATATTAATATTATTATTATTAGTATTATTATTATTTTATTCTTTATAAATCAATAGCTTGCAAGCAAAAATAAGGTTAGTCCATGAATGTCTAATTCATAAGCACCCTTGTTTGCAATGTGTAATAGAGATTCCTCGAAACCAAATCGAGGTGATATTGTTTACAAAATCTCAACTAACTCCCTTTTGTTTGGGTTGAGTGCAACGGATAGACCATTCTCAATGCACTTAGGCATGAATCAAGCCACACCTATTCCTTTTAGGTTACATTAACATTTAAATCATCATTGTCGCTAATTCTAAACTATTAACTTTATCCTTTGATTAATCCACAAAAATCAAGCTCTACAATTACTTTAATTCATTAGTACTAACATACTCGACATCCAAACACCCTCCAATCTACCTAAACGTACAGTCCAGGACTTATATTAAATTTACAAGTTTTGAAATCTCAAAATTATCTTCTTCCCTGTTTCCTCCATCTTCAACATCAATCCCCTTTCATGGTATCATGCAACACCACACATATAATGTTTAATTCTTTTCAAAATTCAACAAAATCCTTTCAATCTTCACCCAATTTAACTCATATGAACTCAATTTCACATCCCACACACAAACTCAATCTTCCATGGATACCCCCCAGCAACTAGCCACTCAACCCCCAAAATCATCATAATAACATTAAATTCACAACACAAGAATACCTTCAAATTCAACCTAATCAACTTTATGAGCATCCAATTCATAACTGACCCTTATTCTTCATTCGTCCATGGCTAGCTACTAGCTCTCAACCATGTCAATCCTTTAAATTACTTTAATGACACTAAATGCGCATAATTTACAATTTAATCGAGCTAGAAAACATAGTTACTAACCAAATTGTGAATAAAATGGAAAAATCAAATGCGAAAAATTTAGGGCTCAAATCCAATACGCCAAACATGGCCAATGTGGAAGATGATGATGGAGATGTCAGTGATGATACTAGCAATGGCGACGTGTGTCACCCAGGTCGGCGACAGTAGCGGCGAAGCTAGGAAGGGAAGTCATGTAGGTAGCTGAATAGGAGGGCGTGTCTGTAGCAAAGCGGGGGAAAAAGGAAAAAGAGCTTGGCTAGAAAAAATGAAAGAAGAAGGGTGTGTTGATGTCGGTGAAGGGGAGGTGTTAGCTTGATTTTTTTTTTAAAAAAAAATTCCTTTTTATTTTCATCTTCTTTTCCCAGCCATTTTCTCTTAAAAGGAAATCCCTCTTCTACTATGCAAATGGGCTTGGCCATTTTTAGTAATCTCTTGATTTTTAAGGAGAAAATTGTCTATTCCACCTACACTTAGTAATATATGTTTTTACATTTATTTATTCATTTATTCGCATTATTGTTTGATTTACATACCATATATAAATATATCATAATAATTATTTCTCACTATTGTCTTCCATGAGAATATCACTTTAAATCATTTTTATGAATATGCTAATTTATTTTTATTTATAAATATCGAATAATTTTATACGAACCCTTACTGAATCTTATTTTAAGGCTGCTTTGCCATTTCAATATGAAATCGCATAAATATTTCAAATGCCGAATTGAAATGTAGTGCTCCACTTTATTAAATTAAAATTAACTAGAGTAATTAATGTGGATTAGTTTTGGGCTATTATAACCTTCCCCTTTTAAATTAAGTTTTGTCCTCAAAACTTAGAAGTTTAAAAGATGTACTTGATTTATATCAGAACATGCAGGGATTTTTGTTTCTCATTTCTTGCTTGGTCTTCTAGGAGCATTGTGAGTCCAAAGCACTTTAACCAATGGTATGATCTTACTACAAAGCTGCTTGATGCTATAATCTAGTGTTTGTAGAAAAAACATTCCTTGTATGACAAGCTTTAAGTGAACTTTATAGACTCTGTCACGTTGTTGTGATTTGGACCAAGAACACATTTTTAAGAAGTGAAATCTGGAAAACACTATACACGCACTCAATCTCTGCTAATAAAGGTAGACTATAAGCCACTAGGTTTAATTTTTTAGTGATGTTAGAGGGTCTGATGTACTTAGAGCACATTTTTTCCTTGGCATTAGACTTCTTGACATCCTTAATGGTAATACCTTAAAAAAATACTTTATTAGTCACTTGGATCTCTAATAGTCTCCCCTTTATCAGCGCAACTCTTTTGTCAGCTTTAGGTAGTCCTAATATGCTTTTGTATTTTCTTTACTCTCCTTCTTGTTGCTTGGATTAACTCTAGCACAATAATCAATGCTTCATGTCCACATTTTGCATTCTTAATCGAAACATGTGCCCACTGAGGACAAGGTTATCAACAATGTAATGAGACTCGATCCTATCCTATGACTTGAGTCTGTAGTACCTTTTGGCCTAATTATCTTGTGTTCTATCTTATGGCTCCAATTTTTTTTTTTCCCCCAACAACCTCCATTATCAACCTAGGCATAGATTTACTGGATCTAATTTTGACATTAAAAATGAATGCTTACAAGGATAGGGGTCATGAAGATGATAACCAAATAAGTCATTACTCTTAAAAGAAATGAATAGTACAGCTAGAAGTGATTAAAAAGAAAAGATTGCCGTGGGATGGCTAGATTAAGGGAGCTGTGAGTGTACTAAGAATTTAAAATAGAAGGTCACAAAAATAACAGCATGCATATATATATTGCAAGAGAATTCACTGTCAAAGATGAACGTTCCATGCCATCTCAAGTAGAGTGCGCGGTTAAAAAGATGAATAATAGGTTAGTTTATGTTTTTTGTAAAGAGAGAAGATTTGAGTATTCAAAATAAGATGGTAAGATTATTCACTCACTTAATGCTATTTCTAATAGCAACTCTTATCCCTCGATTAGGTTTTAGAACCATCATATAACTAGAATTGAATTACGAGCATTTGAGCCATCCAGGCGAAAAGTGGACTGCTCAAGTAGTCTTCATGCTAAAGGTGTGGTTAAATATCGAAATCGCAAATACAATACTGATATGCTAAAGAAAGAAATGGTTATGATGTCCAATGTAGGGCATATAAATGACGGCCAGACGGAGGTTTGAAGAAAGGAGTAGAAAGCAACTAAGAAGAGGATGACATTTCAGTTATACTAGAATTTAGTAATTGAATTACAACCAGAATCATAATAGTTAAGTTTCAACAGGCATCCCTTCTGACCAAAGTCCATAAAGTAAGTGCAATAGATTCCTTTGTATAAGCAGTGTGTATGACATCCTAGATTTAATACATAATAGCTTTGCAAAAATAAGTTATGTTTGTATGAAGCAAGTTCAACTAACTTGACGAGATTAAATAGATTAGAATGACGATCATTTCTAGGGTAGAGTCTTGAAATTAGCAGAATGGTGGTATCGTAATGATCACACATCCACCCATATTTGTGGAAACTGCATTACATCTTTAATTCGAGACACGCAGTATGGGCAGATGACTCTGAATAACAGGATGCAAGCTATGTGCATAAATGTGCTTTCAGTGAAATAAAGAAAGAAATGATGAAAATCAAAAGTTTTAGACGGTTGACAGTCATTTAAAGGCTGAATAAAAATGTATTATGTAGTTAACAATCATATTCAAATACATGGTTAATCATGCAAGATGAAAGGTATAAGTACTCTTGAGGATCAAGAAGTTTGGAATAAAACAACCATATTAAATAACATTGAAAAGAACTAACTTTGGAGATAAGACAGATTAAACAAATATGAGAAATATTAGAAGAGAGGGCATCAATGCGAAAGGCAAGCTCTAATTGGCAATGTTTGGATATCACCAATAAACCACTAAATGATCTGGATCAAAGAGCTAATGCAATAATAAGGAAATAAGGCAAATGAACAAATCAAGATGACCAAAGGAGAAATAAGTCAAAGACAAAAAGTGGCAAGAATATTGTTGATGTAAAATTTTTTATTAAAGGACGGATAATTGATCATGAAATGATGGGTAAGGAAAATGATAAGATGAGACAAGTACCATGAAAATAATTATAAGCATAAATAATTCAAGAATGGGGGTATTAAGAATTAAATGGTTGCAAGCATTAGTTACATAGGAAAAGAGCATTTCATATTAATTTAAAAGCCAAATGAATAATAAAATAAACGCTCTAGATAATGCTTAAATGGTTGAGGGTAGGTCAAGTATCGCTAATGCAAAGAATAAACTTATAAGTTACTGACCCAGGATTAGAGTATAGCTTATCTATCTTTATTAAAATGACTGAAAGTCACATAATTAAAATGTTTGGGCAGTAGGAATTGATGTGATGGTGATGTCATTCTTTTTCCCTTTAACTTATGGTGAGGATCGAAAGTAGGAACAGGTGTGATTACATGTAGCAAAACTTCTACAAGGGTGTCTTTCAATAGTTATGAAAGAGTTCACATGTAGGTTTCTGTGACCACAAAGGACAAAAGGTCGCGATGGTTACTAATTTATTCATAAAAGTGAAAAGAACATACCAAAAGATCAAATTTTTGTTTTTCTTTTTCTTTTTCAAGTTGAATGGGTTATAAGAGTACTAGAATGGAAAGCAAGGATGTAGGAAACAAGCTAGCCTTACATTCAAAGGGTAACTAGAGACATTTGAACAGTGCTCATAAGAACATTGGTGGGTAACTCTAAAATACTCAAGGAAAGGGTGAAAGTATTATAAAAGGGAGAAAACTTTGCTCACTAGCTTGCTCAATTGACTATTCTCCAAGATGTGAGGAAATAATCCTCAGTGGATGAAATAGTTTCAAGAATGATAGCGAAAGAGGATAGCAAAAAGCAAGATTTATTACATAATAGTACGACACTAATTAATAAGGAAAGAAAAACCATAAGAAGTAATATGAGCAAAAATAAGAATTAGAAGCAAGACAATGACAGTCCATCTTGATGGTCAGGACTCTACATAAAGATTAATGTCATGAAATGATTCAATGGGATTCAGTAGGAAATTGCTAAGGTAATTAGGCAATTTTGGCAAATAACACGTCAGCAAATCTTAAACAGTTGGTTGGATGGGACTACAAAAGGGCATAGGCACGACTGGTACCTAGTTGTAATTGGAAAACTCCTAAAGGTTTTGTTAAATGACTACACGGTATGTATAGGGAAGCCTTAGGTTAGTTGTCAAAGGTTATTATAGGCTCCGTTAAATCAATACGGGTATACACACACACACACACACACACACACACACACGCACACGCACACACACACACACACACACACACACATATGTATATATGACATGGGTTTGATATGCTTAAAAGAAGGTCACCTATTTCAATCCTTCTATAAGATCTTCCTATATCCTACTTGTTCTATAACCCCTTTACTGCCAAATCAGGGGTTCAATTGAGGCAATATCTTCTAGAATAAGACAATAAATTATGGTAATTCCCTAAGAAAGGGGTTGCAAAAAGATAAGGTCAAATATCCAGTTCATACAATGAAAAGATTGTAGTTCTATTGTGCTTCTCTATTTCTCATTCACTACCCTAAATCATAACTATCGATTATGCCCACTCACAGGCTAGAACATAGATTATGACCCTCAAATGCCTAGAATATGGTATGTAGTAATATACAATATAGGTACATATGTACCACTTCTTTGAATCCTCTTCCCTAGATTCCACATGTATAACTCGATGCTTCAGGTGATATGCCTTAGGCTACCAACCACCACTCTTATTGCTATGATGATTTCATCATCTTTATATCTCATTCCCTTCTCTTGTGATTCCTGCTCCATATAACATTGCGATGCCTATAAGCCCATGGTAATATAATGCCTTTCACCCTTGGTGAATTAGTAGCTGAAGCACAAGCTTTCATTTATTCACCCATGCCCCTTCTCTCTTTGTTTTCCCTAATCTTTGTTTAGCCACAATGACTTTTTCCTTTTTTTTTTTTTTTTTACTTCTCTTCATTTTATACCCTATAGGGTCAAATCTTTTTGAACTCAATATATATGATTTTTTTGCCTAAGCAATATATCTCACCTTAAAAAGTCATATTACGTAATCCACACAATGAAAACCTGCAAGAAGCTATGTATATTTTTGTTTTCTCAAAATATCCTAATGAGCATTTTGCAATCAAATCACTCTCTGGTTATTCTCATGTCACCTTAAGGTCTATGTTAACCTCATAATAGGTACGTAACATCCTCAAGTGGACTATACAATCTCAAGTGTACGATTTCTCTTCTCTTCTCTCTCTTTCTCGCTCTCTCTTGCTCACTCTCTCTCTCTCTCTCTCTCTCTCTCTCTCTCTCTCTCTCTCTCTCTTTTCATATGCACTTTGAGAATGTCCAAACCTCATCACTCTAGTTGATACCTCAGTTAGGATATGTCTGGTCTTATAACCATAGTCAAGGGTCCAAAGTCATAATGTGTAATTGGAACGAACTTCTAATACATACATAGTGGTAGAACATGCTTAAGATGCAGTGATTGGGATATGCATGTAGCTTTTATGACCTACATAGGTTCACATAATCTTAAAACAAATCGTTTGCAACACTTTCTTTACATGACGACCTGATCTTCCTTCATATAACCCATGCAATATCAAGTAGCATACCGCCCTTGGATTGTTATCATATAATTCACTATAGTAAATTATTACTGCAAAGTGCCTATGATAATGCAGCAGGTCCTAATACATTTGGACTATTGCAATGTCTATTTATATTAATTTATTACAATGATATTATAAGATAATTCATTTCCCTTGTCCAGAAAGTAAGAAGTGATCTAGTACTAAATTAATCATATAAGAATTTGCGAACGTCATTCTCGTATCATGTCTGAAACATTGCCATACTTAAGCATTAAGTATGTCTATATATCTTAAGAGGACCACTAGATTAAAGTTATCCTTATAAAACAAACAAGCAACCCTAAACTCTACAGATTTATTGCTACGAGCTTGGTAAGCTTCCCTAGAGCGTTAGCCAACAAGAGGTCAACTCAATGCTTTTGAGCTCTACTAGGTTGGCCTAACACCAAAGGTTAAGGGCAAGGTAAATTTTTGCAAAAGCATCCTCATTATGCACTCATATGTATGAACTCACATTTAGCACCTTATTTAAGTAGCCTAGCACAACTCATAAAAACCCTGTAGCTCACAGCAACCCTTCAAACCGAACCTAGCTCTGATGCCACAACTTGAATGCCCCAACTCCTAATTAAGTAACTATCCTAATTAATTAGTCGTAAATGGTCAATAAGGTTGGAAAATATCTAATTGGGGCATTACCTCCATCCTAGAAAGGATAATGCTTAATCAATCAGAATGTTCAACACCGATGTAATAGCATTTATACAACACAAGGAAAGGGGCATGTAGACTGCACATGGTTGAACCCAAATGATAGATCCATAACCCATCTAATCACTTGTAGGCATCCTAGACTAAGGAAGATGTTACCGTGAGCTTTGCTAAATCCCATGGTTTACCTTCTTGTTTCACTTGCAATGCCCAATGCATAATTTTTCAATGCCCAAGCCAAAACATGAAAACACAAAATGTTTAAAGGGTGAGCTAAGGCTCTGTACGTTCACATATATACTATAAACAATAAAATTCATTTGTTTCCAAGGAGTGGCCGCATTTCAATTTATTTTAGTTCGAAATTAGGGGGAAAAGAGAATCATATTAAAACAGTTACTGGTTACTATTTGAAATTGAAACTCAAATTGATGAGTTCATATGTACATGGCAATCACTGAATAGGTTTACACCTATCAGGCTGATTGGGAAGCCTGACATGTGGCCGCACAGGTGAACTGGAGGGCATAAGCTCTCATAATTGATAATTGTTAGGTCGACTTGATTATATGGTAAAACAATGCTCGAATATGGTCCACTAAATAAATGTACATTTTGAGATTTTGATTTGTATAAAAATATGTGAATTTTCGAAAGGCATAGGCAGTAGATGGAGTTGAATCTTTTAAAGCTCTCTTCCTTTTGGAAAAAAAAAGGTGATTTTGAGCTTAATAATGATGAAAATGGCTCCAAATAGGCTTTCTATTCTTAGTAAAGTATAAATAGCTTTTATTATTGCAATTTTTGCATATAATCCAGAACCTCACTCGATATGTTCTTATTTACTACATCTTACGAATAGCTTACATAAACAACAATTAAATCTTCATTTTTCTGTTTATCATTGATTCATAAAATTTGCTATACTATTTCCTTCCTTTGTACTAGTGCCATTTTCATTATTACTGTTTATCTATCTATTTATTCATTTTCTTATCGTCAGTATTAATATTAAAATTGTTATTATTGGTGTAAGTGTTATTGGCATTAATTTAGTATTTTCAGTTTTTTATGCTTTGCAAATGAATAGCTTGTTAGCAAAAATAAGGTTAGTCCACGAATGTCCAATTCATAAGCACCCTTGTATGCAATGTCAACTACACATTCTCAGAACCAAATCGAGGTAATATTATTTATAAAATCCCAAGTGACTGGGATTACCCTTTTGTTTAAGTTGAATAGCAATAGATACACCATTCTCAATTCAATTAGGCATGAATCAAGCCTTACTTATCTCTTTTACATTACGTTAACACTTAACTCATCATTGTTGCTAATTCGAAACCATTAACTTTACTCCTCTGATTAATCCACAAAAATAATGCTCCACGATTACTTTGAATCATTAGTTCTACACATATTTCACATTAAAACACCACCTAATATCCCTAAGTGTACAACCTAATATTCATATTAAATTAACAAGTTTCCAAATCCAAAATTAGCTTCTTGGCTCTTTCATCCATCTTTAACATCAATCACTTTCCATGATAACCGTCCAACGCCACACATACAACCTTTAGTTCTTTTCAAAATTCAGCAAAATCCTTTAAATTTTCACTCAATTTAACTAATATGAACTAAATTTTACAACCAACACCCAAGTTCAATCTTCCATGGATGCCTATAGGCAAACTCACTGTGCCATTCAACCCACAAAATCATCATAATAACTTTAAATTCACAATACAAGAATTCCTCTAAATTCAACTGAATCAACTTTATGCGCACCCAATATATTCACGATCCACCCTCAACCTTCATTCCCCCATGGCTAGCTACCAACTATCAACCATACCCATCCTCAAAATTACTGTAATAACACAAAATTTGCACAACTTACCATTCAACCAAGCTAGAAAACATAGCTACTAACCAAATTGTAAATAAAATGGCAAAACGAAATTAGGAGAATTTAGGGCTCACCTCTAATTTACCAAACATAGCAAAGCAAAGAGAAGTGGAAGATGATGGAGATGTCGGTAATGGCACCCGTAGCAGCGAGGCTAGTAAAGGGAGTCAAGTGGATGGTTGAAGAGGGGGGCATGTCTGGTAGCAAAGACGGGGAAGAAGGAAAAAGAGTTTTTCTAGGAAAAAAAATAAAAAAGGGGGTTGTGCTGATGTTGGTGAAGGGTAGTTGGCTTGATTTTTTTTTTTAAATCCTTTTCATTTTTATGTTCTTTTCCCACCCTCTTCTCTTAAAAGAAAATCCCTGTTCTATTATGCAAATGGGCTTGGCTATTTTTGATAATCTCATGAATTTGTAAAGAGAAAATTATAACGCCCCAAATTAAACATGTTTTACTGTTTATATTCTCTTTAATAAATCACTCAATTGTAATATAATAAATCCAATGATAGGTGCGTTACCGCCGTCCCAAAGGACCAGACTTGAAGTATGTATCCTGGAATAACATAGTTAAGCATAACCTCAACCATACACATTCACACATGATCATCCATTCACAATCAAGTGTTAACCAATGTAAAGTTTATAAACCATAGTAAAATAATTCACCATATAATCTACATCCTCATGCACCAAAGAATTCAAAATACAGCTTCAAATTATGCACATACTGTATCACCGTTGATTCATATCGATGTCCTTGCTCAACTTACTCTCTTCCGCTGCTTTGCTAGCATGAGGGCAATTCTCAGAGCATTTGCCTAAAACAAAACATGAAAAACATTTCGAACTGTGAGCCGAAGCTCAGTACATGCATTCCTGAATTGTTAAATAATCATTAAAACACTGATTGGGCCCGCTTTGCAATTCATTTAAGGTCAAAATAGGGAATTAGATGAATATAAAACTGCATTGCTAATTATTATCTGATAGTGAACCCCTTGATACTGTTACAATCTATAGATAGGTGTACACTTGCGAAGCCGATCGAGGACCTAGCCTGAAGCCGTGTGGGTAACTGAAGGAAGAATGCCCTATAGATGATAACTGATGGGGGCACTAATTAACTAATAAATCACTGTGTAAACTGATTCATTGATGCACTTACCAAACATGATACTTTGATAAATGAACTCTGATTTCTAAAGATACAAGCAATAGACGTACCTGATGTCTTTAAAATGATATTTCACTTGATAATACTTATGCACAATGAAAACGATAAACTAGGCCCCGATTCTACTAAAGAAATGTAATTATAGGTAAATGCAGTTAGTAAATAATATTTACTCCCGTTCTAATGGAAATTGATTAATTCAAAAGCTTCCACAATTCCAATAATTCAATATAAGATAAGTTACAACAAAATGATTTGAAAAATAAATCAATTAGGGTTATTGAACTTGAAATACAACAAACTTAAACAAAATAGACCAAATTGGAATGATTCAGGTGATAATGAAAAGATCTTAATTGATATAAATGAAATATGGGTTTCTGATATTTTCGAAATGGATAATGAAAAATGTAATGCTTCTGAAATAGATAATAGAAGGCTTAATGTTAGGAGAGGTATTGTGAGGTTCATAAAAGCTCAAATAACACCAGCTTAGTTCGATGGACACTGATTTTGAGTCATTACTCTACTCACTTCTCAAATTTCATTTTCATACTCATTTAACTTGGTTTTCAACCCAAGTAAGCTTCTATACATAATCACACTTGTTGAACTCACTAAACTTTGTAATTTTCTTATAATACCCATAATTATATAGAAACTTCTAAAAATATTTTCAAATGTCACGATTTCTGTATTCACTCATATTACCGTTTGATGGTCTGCATTAAAAAATCCATATCTTTCGCTCTCGGCCTCCAAATAAGATGTAAACTCCCAATATGAAAAGCTCATAATGTCCACTAAAATTTTTATTTAGGACACAAAGTACGATTCACATAATAAGGTCCCTAAAATTAGGGTAGAACACAGACGTGCACAATTTTAGTTTAATCTGCGCAGTCGTAGCAAAACGACCATAACGTTTTGTACAAAACTCAGATTAAGGCGATTCAAAAAGCATGTGAAATCTAACTCATTGATCTATCCACATACCAAAAATCACAAATTTCAATGAGCCAATCAATACCAGTTTTTTTGTAAAGTCCACTGTTTAAAACTGCTCCCAGTTTTAATGTATTCTAGGTAGGCTTCAGTAAAGTGGCCATAACTTTGTCTGTACAACTTGGAATTAAGTAATTATAGAGCCCATTGAAAGATAACTCATTGAGGTATCTTCATATCAAAAATCATAATTTTCCCATGTGCCACGAAATAACAATTTATTCATAAACAGACCCCTGTTTTGGGTCTATTTCCCAGCCCTAAATCACCTAGTTTCATCTTTTCTTCATGTAACCACCCACTAAAATCACTCTTTAATTCATCCAAAACCACAGCAATATTACCATAATCATTTATAATGATAAGGATTGCAAAATCAAATACAAAATAATACAAATCTATCACTTCAAACTTAAACTAGCATGATTAAGAAGTAACCCTAACCCTAGCATAATCCAACTTCAACTCCACCATGATCCATCACCAAGATAACTCTTAATTCAATCAAAACAACATGATCCATTATTAAAACAACCAAAACAAGAAGCAAAAACCATAAATCCGAAGAACAAGATTAAAGCTACTTACTTTGAACTTGAAAAAAAAAAAGTGGTGATGGAGATGATGTTTGGTGATTTTGAGGATGGAAGATAGTAGCCAATGGAGGGAGGTTGTTGGGGGTTGCAATCCTCACCAGAGGCTAGGCGGAAAGTATCCGGAAAACACCACAATAGGGGCTGGGGTGCCTGCTAGCCTTGGGTAGAGAGAAGGAGGGGAGAAGAAGAGAGAGAAAGTGACTTGAATATTTGCTTGGTGGAAAATGAAGTAAAAAAACTTGGTTGATATTTAAAGTGCTAAAAGCTACTTTTTACTGAGTATAAACTAGGCCTAATTAAGGGTAATTAGCTAAACAAATGTACCCAAGTCTCGTTGGATCGAAATCGGCCTTAAACGGGCTCACGTTCGGAAAAGAGCTGAAACCGGGTGCGTTTGCAAATTTTTTTTTGGTTTTTTTTTTCCGAAGCGCGAGATTAAGAAACTTGTGGTGTCATGAAAAATAATTTAATTACTTAAATCATAATTGTCGAAGCCTACCATCAATTTTTCCGAAAATTTTCGGTAAATAAAACTCGAATTGCAAAGTGGAGCCCCAAATAAATTCTCCTAACCGGGATGATTCAATGAGATAAATAAATATGAAAAATTAATAACATGACTTAATTAAATAAATAAATATGATTTAGGGTCGGGCTATTACAACCTTCTCCCGTTAAAGAGTTTCATCCTCGAAACTTATGAACTCTGTTAACACATGCAAGGTTATCTCAACTAGATATAGATACTCGGCTTTCACTTCTTCGTCAGATTCTCAAGTAGCTTCTGAAGAGGTATACTTTGCCCAAAGTAATTTGGTTAGAGATATCTGCTTGATGCTTAACTGTTGAACCCTGGGATTTAATATCTGGATTGGGTGCTCTTAAAGCACAAGGCCCGCAATGACTGCGATGGGTTTGCTTATGACAGCGTGATTAGGATATGAAATGCACTGCTTGAGTTGTGAGGCAAGAAACACGTCATGCATGTGTTTGAGCTATATAGGCAGACCTGGTAGACAATCTATGCAATTCGGCCTTTTAATAAACTGACATGGCCTAAAAGATCTTGACCGCAATTTAGTTTGCAGTTCAATCTCCTTACACCCTTAATTGATAAAACTTTTTGAAGAACCTTGCTATATACATGAAAGTCCAGGAATCTTCTTCTTTTATCAACATAGCGTTTCTATCGATTTCAATAGGATATTTTCAGGAATCTTCTGACATATGTTACCTTATTAAACGCTGGAGAAGATCTTCATGACCTATAAGATGATTTGTTGTCAATATTTGTCGTCATTTTGTCCTGATGTTTAATGAAGGATTCTCTACTAGTGCTATCACAATGTTGACCACTGGGAGTTCCATACTTTCTACAAGTGCAAATGTTGGCCGTAGGTCGTGAAGCACTACAGACTCCTACTTAGAAGAGTTGATCCATTGATATTTTTAGATGCTTGCCCATCTGTTTCAGGATGATAAGAAATATAAAAGTTCAATCTAGTTCTAAAGGCTCTTTGAAGTGCTTACCATAACAGGCTTGAAATCTCTGATCTCGGTCATACACTATCTCTGAGGGAATCCCATGACAAAGTCCACTGAAATTGAATCCCTTTCTCAAGATTTTTCTTTATTCTTTGGAGCTCAGGATCACTATCCTAATTCACTCTAATTTCCTCCATCAGGGAGGGCTGTAAGGTAAGCACCGGCAATTGAACGTTCAACTCCCTATTCAACACTAATTGAATGTCCAAGACCTCAAACTCTCTCAAGAGATTCAGTTGTGTAATCACTACAGCATTCAAGGTATGTTCTGCCTTCCTATTTAGGGCGTCTACCATAACATTTCCCTTTCTTGGTTGACATTGGATCTACCACAACTGATGGAGCTTCTTTTGCGTGAAGATGTACTTGAACCTTTGATGATCAGTATTGATTCTTGCATGGTACCCCATATAAGTAATGTCTCTAAATTTTCAATACAAAAACTAGAGAAATGGGTAGGGTAATTCTTCTCATAAGACTTGAGCTGTTAGAAGGCATAAGCTACCGCTTTATCTTCTTGCTAACTTTGTAGCTTGCTTCGACAAATTGGTCAGCGAAGGCAATATGTCAAATCCTTCCTGGACTCGATGAGTCCATGCTAAACTCAAAGAGTTTCTAGGCTTAGTGCATTGGTGGGTATTGCGCATTTTGTAACCGCTTTCAGCTTGTGCAAATCAACCTTAATAACATCCTTTGAAGCCATATGCTCCATAAATACCATTGCTTTTAATCAGTACTCATGCTTTTTGTAGTTGTTATGTAATTGATGTCCCTTCAAGGTTTGCAACACTGTCTCAAATGAATAACATGCTTATCTCTATCCTTGGAGTAATTCAACATGTCTTTTTATAAACACTACCACAAACTTGTCTAAATAGGGTATGAAACTCTATTCATAAGATCCATAAAGGCCGCAGAGCCATTGATTAGGCCAAAAGGCATCATAATGAATTCATAGTGACCTAAACATGGTCCTTAGTGTGGTTTTGGGAATATCTTCAGGTATAATCCTAAGTTGATAGTACCTTAACCTCAAATTAATCTTAGATCAGAATCTTGCTCCCTTCAGTTGATCAAATAAGTTATCTACTTAGGGTAATGAGTATGTGTTTTTGATGGTGATCTTGTTCAGCTCTCTGTAATTAATACATAACCTCCAGGTTCCATTCTTCTTCTTTACAAATAGAATTGGGGCATCCCATCGTGACACGCGTGGTATGATAAATCCCTTCGGTAATGACTTCTCTAATTGAATCTTCAGTTCTTTAAGCTCAACTGGGGCCATACGATACGGGGTTTTAGAGATAGGTTGAGCATTAGGGATTAATTCAATCTCAACATCAATTTCTCTTTACGGAGCAGTCCCAGTAACTTTTCAGGAAAGCATCTTTAAATTCACAAGCTATAGGGATATCTTCTGCTTTTTCTTCCTTCGGTTGAATGTTACTAGCATAACACCAATACATAATATATCCTTGACATAAGAGCTCATTGGTTTTCATAAAAGATTTTAAAGGACAAGGTTTTTCCTCTCTTTAACCATAAAACATATTTCTCTCCCTTGTTCATCTCTTGAAACAACCTTAGGGTCACAACCTATCTTGACCCCAGAAGTACACAACCAGATCATTTCCAAAATGATATCAAAGTCTGACGAGTCAAATTGAATCAGAACTTCAGGGGAAACTATCTCACTAATAGTAATTGAAACAAATTTATAAGATGTAGAACACTTAACTCTAAAGTCGTTGGACAACTTGATTCCATAATTGGTTTCTGCCTTCTTATTCTTAAGGTTCATTTGCATGGCAGCTCGTGTGAATATAAATGAATAAGTGGCAACTGAATCAATCAATACACAAAATGGTTTCAAAATTAAAGGAGAGTTCCAATAACTATCGCACCAGAGGTGGCAGTATCCTTCTTGCTCAACACCTACGACCTTCCTACAACTGCGGGCCTTGGAGGTGGGAGCCCTTGTCTATAGCCTTTAGTCTTCTGGAGCAGGCAGCAATAAGGTGCTCTGGGCTACCACACCATGTGCATTTGTTAGTTCCCACTTAGCAATTCAGAGCTGTGTAATTAGTTCTTTCACAAATCGGCTCCAAATGAAGTCATACCTTAAGAGCCTATTCATAAAAGTGTACCACCAAATATCGGCTTCACCCGTTAGATAAAATGTTTCAGTGTTCACCTATTATCCTCTGGAACCTCTACTACAGTGAAGATTTTCTCCATTCCTTGAATCGATTCTTCAGGTTCCACTGGGTCATACTTTCCACTCTAGAGTCCTTTAGTATGAATCAGCTGAAGACATTTTTCCAAGAGGCAGTAGCCCATCAAAATTTCTCACTGATACAGTCCAAATGCATGATAAAGATTTTAATTATCCAACTTAAGCTTTATGAAAGTGATCTTCAATAGGAAACTGAGGTTGAATCAGCCAAAAAGGGTAGACACATCGCGTTTCCCTTAGCAATGGATTCCACAAGTTAGACAACAAGCAACCCCTATACAAAGTGTAGTTAAGATCTACCTTCTATTTAGGCATGCTACGAAATTATCATCTATTGATATGGGTGCATCCCAATCATAAATCAGCTACTAGCAGCAATTGGGCTCTTAAAAATAGAAAAAGGTAACCAGAACTGATGAAGATGTAACATCAGAGTGAATGATAATGCAACTTGATGGGGAGATACCATGAATACAAAAAAATGAAGCCCCTAGTCAAAGTGAGGAGTATCCAACAGTTGATAATCCAACAAGGACAATGGTAGATGGTATGTTACCGGAAGGTGCAGTGAAATATTTTCTAGAGTAATGTCTACTTCACAAACGGAGGTGGAATCAATGGACTGCTTACAAGAGTTTGGGTAATTTAAGCAAGTCTTGAATTGCAATGGATTGAAGTAAAATGTCTCTCTACTTTGTCCTTAGTTTCTCTTCTATGCAATCGTCGATAGTTAATGGTTTCAAAACTTATGTACCATAGAACAAGACTCTCCAAAATCCTATAATTCAGGGGATATTACATCAAAAACATATAGCTTACTTAGATGAAATTTGTGAGTTACAGAAGAAAATATCTGCAATCAATGAAGCATATTGAAGTAATTGCCACTTGGATCCAAGAAATGCACAAAATGACACCCATAATATGAGGAAATATAAGCTCAAAGTAGTATGCATCCACTGACTTGAATAGTCTGTACCATTATACTTCTGGGCTAAATTTCATTAACCACTGGTCTCTAAATGTGCTGCAATATAGGTTATTGGAAATCTTACTTTTTGTACTTTGACATAGAATAACTAAAACATCTCTATCTAATGGAATGCATAAGCTGCAACTTGACTAAACGCAGACCTTATGCATTAGGATTCTGCGCAATTTACAGACTTTGACTTGTCTAACAGTTTTAAAGAACCAACCTTTAATCTACTTGAAACTTGTTTCATATGAATGACATCTCCTAAAACTTAAACCCAGGATGAAAAATCCTTGTGTAAATTATACTGACCATCGACAAAAGTTACCTCAAAGTCGGTCCTTGTGCAATGATCAAAACTATCAAGTTGATTAAACTTGTATATTCTGCCCATACTTGGTTTTCCTTATGCATTTAACCTCAAAATCAGTCATAGGACACATCTGTAACAACTCCTAACCCTGGCGCTATGAGTGTTAGTGATTCTGAGATTTTTGGAGTGAAACGAATAGAGTTTCGCCTGCAAATTGGCCATTTTCCAGGCTTAAAGCCTTACATCACATCCCTTGCATTGAATAAAAGTATAAAAGGATATCAAATCAAACTCAACGGCTATATACCGGAGATCAAAACTCTATGAGCCACACGCCCAGAGTACAAGGGTCTACATCCCAAAAATAAACAATTCCAGCTAAAGGATGACATACCATTCAGATGGGTGACTCATATGGCCATACATACTAAATGCATTGGAACATCTTTAACCTGTTGTTCAAAATCTCTGTCAAATCTGCTGCTTGAGATCAAACTATATATACTTTATATGGATCCATCTAACAAAGAAGAATATACAAGTAGAATATGTGTGAGATAACCAGACATTACCAGTGCCACAAATCTCCAAGGATATCATAATAATCCTCAGTCCTCACTAACCAATTTCTCAATATCTTAACTCCATACTTTATATCCCATAAAGAAAATCTCAACCTGGCTCTGATACCAAATCTGTAACACCCCAAATTAAACATGTTTCACTGTTTATATTCTCCTTAATAAATCACCCAATTGTAATATGATAAATCCAATGATAGGGGCATTACTGCCGTCCCAAAGGACCAGGCTTGAAGTATGTGTTCCAGAATAACATAGTTAAGCATAACCTCAACTATACGCATTCACACATAATCGTCCATTTACAATCAAGTGTTAACCAATGTAAGGTTTATAAATCATAGTAAGATAATTCACCATATAATCTACATCCTCATGCACCGAAGAATTCAAAATACAGCTCTAAAGTATGCATAGACTGTATCACCGCTGATTCATACAGATGTTCTTACTCAACTTATTCTCTTCCGCTGCTTTGCTAGCATGAGGGCAATTCTCTGAGCATTTGCTTAAAACAAAACATGAAAAACATTTTGAACTGTAAGCCGAAGTTCAGTACATGTATTCCTAAATTGTTAAATGATTATTGAAACACTGATTAGGCCCACTTTGCAATTCATTTAAGGTCAAAACAGGGAATGAGATGAATATAAAACTGTATTGCTAATTATTATCTGATAGTGAACCCCTTGATACTATTACGATCTATGGATAGGTGTATACCTGCCAAGCCGATCGTGGACCTGGTCTGAAGCCGTGCGGGTAACTGAAGGGCGAATGCCCTATAGATGATAATTGATGGGGTCACTAATTAACTGATAAATCACTGTGTAAATTGATTCATTGATGTACTTACCAAACGTGATACTTTGATAAATGAACTCTGATTTCTAAAGATACAGGCAATGGACGTACCTGACGTCTTTAAAATGATATTGCACTTAATAATACTTATGCACAATAGAAACGATAGACTAGGCTCCGATTCTACTAAAGAAATGTAATTATAGGTAAATGCAGTAGTAAACAATATTTACTCTCGTTGTAATGAAAATTGATTAATTAAAAAGCTTGCACAATTCCAATAATTCAATATAAGATAAGTTACAATAAAATGATTTGAAAAATAAATCAATTAGGGTTATTGAACTTGAAATACAACAAACTGAAACAAAATAGACCAAATTGGAATGATTGAGGTGATAATGAAAAGATCTTAATTGGTATAAATGAAATATGGGTTTCTGATATTTCCAAAATGGATAATGAAAAGTGTAATGCTTCTGAAATGAATAATAGAAGGCTTAATGTCAGGAGAGGTGTTGTGAGGTTCATAAAAGCTCAAATAACACCAACTTGGTTCGATGGACACTGATTTTGAGTCATTACTCTGCTCACTTCCCAAATTTCATTTTCATGCTCATTTAACTTGGTTTTCAACCCAAGTAAGCTTCTATACATAATCACACTTGTTGAACTCGCTACACTTTGTAATTTCCTTGCAATACCCATAATTATATAGAAACTTCTAAAAATATTTCCAAATGTCATGATTTCTGTATTCAGTCATATTATCATTTGATGGTCTGCATTAAAAAATCTATATCTTTCACTCCTGACCTCCAAATAAAATGTAAAACCCAAATATGAAAAGCTTATAATGTCCACTAAAATGTTTATTTAGGACACAAAGTATAATTCACATAGTAAGGTCCCTAAAACTAGGGTAGAACACAAACGTGTACAATTTCAGTTCAATCTGTGCAGTCGTAGCAAAACGACCATAACGTTTTGTACAGAACTCGGATTAAGGCGAATCAAAAAGAATGTGAACGCTAACTCATTGATCTATCCACACACCAAAAATTACAAATTTTCAATGAGCCAATCAATATCAGTTTTTTCGTAAAGTCCACTATTTAAAACTGCTCCCAGTTTCAATGTATTCTGCGCAGTCTTCAGTAAAGTGGCCATAACTTTGTTTGTACAACTCTGAATTAAGTAATTCTAGAGCTTAGTGAAAGCTAACTTATTGCAGTATCGTCACACCAAAAATCATAATTTTTTCATGTCCCACGAAATACCAGTTTATTCATAAACAGACCCCTATTTTTGGTGTGTTTTCCAGCTCTAAATCACCTAGTTTCATCTTTTCTTCATGTAACCACCCACTAAAATCACTCTTTAATTCATCCAAAACCATAGCAACATTACCATAATCATTTATAATGATAAGGATTGCAAAATCAAATATAAAATAATATAAATCCATCACTTCAAACTTAAACTAGCATGATTAAGAAGTAACCCTAACCCTAGCATAATCCAACTTCAACTTCACCATGATCCATCACCAAGATAACTCTTAATTCAATCAAAACAACATGATCCATCATTAAAACAACTAAAACAAGAAGCAAAAACCATAAATCCGAAGAACAAGATTAAAGCTACTTACTTTGAACTTGAACAAAAGTGGTGATGGAGATGATGTTTGGTGATTTTTAGGATGGAAGATAGTAGCCAATGGACGGAGGTTGTTAGGGGTTGCAATCCTTACCGGAGGCTAGCTGAAAAGTGGCTGGAAAACACCACAATAGGGGTTGGGGGGCCTGCTAGCCTTGGGTAGAGAGAAGGAGGAGAGAAGAAGAGAGAGAAAGTGACTTGAATATTTGCTTGGTGGAAAATGAAGTAAAAAAACTTGGTTGATATTTAAAGTGCTGAAACCTACTTTTTACTAAGTATAAATTAGGTCTAATTAAGGGTAATTAGCTAAACAAATGTACCCAAGTCTCATTGGACCGAAATCGGCCTTAAACGGGCTCGGGTTCGAAAAAGAGCTGAAACCGGGTGCGTTTGCAAATTAATTTTTTTGGTTTATTTTTTTTTCCGAAGTGCGAGATTAAAAAGCTTGTAGTGTCATGAAAAATAATTTAATCACTTAAATCATAATTATCAAGGCCTACTATCAATTTTTCCGAAAATTTTCGATAAATGAAACTCGAATTGCAAAGTAGAGCCCCAAATCAATTCTCTTAATCGGGATGATTAAATGAGAAAAATAAATATGAAAAATTAATAACATAACTTAATTAAATAAATAAATATGATTTAGGGTCGGGCTATTACAAAAATTATCAATTTCACTCACATTTTGTAATACATATTTTTGTATTTTTGTATTTATTGATTCTTTTATTCGCTTTATTGTTTTATATACATAGCATAGGTAACAATTATTCCTAATTATTATCTACCATGAGAATATCACTTTTAATCATTTTATAGATATGTTAATTTATGTCCATTTATGAACATCGAATGACTACATGAAGCCTTACTGAATCTTATTTTGAGGCCACTTTGTCGATTCAATCTGAAATCACATAAATATTCCAACTATCGACATGAAATGTGGTACTCAACTTTATTTATTTAAAATTAACTAGAGTAATTAACATGAATTAGTTTGGGTTATTACAGACAAGTAATCATCAAAATAATATCCATAAATGAAGAAATCATCCATGACAATGTCAAGATATTGATCAACTAAATCAAAAAATATAGATATTACACACCTCTGAAAGGTGGACGGAGGATTACATAGACAAATTGTCATCTTTCTAAAGGCATAAGTGCTAAAAGGGTATGCAAATGTGATCTTTTCTTGGTTTCGTGGGCAATGGGAACTTGGGTATAGCTGAATTATCCATCAAGAAAGCAATAAAAAGCTTGAGCTAATCATTCTAGCATTTGATTCAATAAGGGCAAAGGGAAGTGATCCTTTCTAATGATGTAGTTTAAATTTCTATAATCAGTGCATGCCGGTATTTTTAGGAATAACTTGGACAGAACTTACCCACTCAATATCCGAGATAGGTTAAATAATGTCATGATCTAACCACTTAAGGATTTCCTTCCTCACCATTTCTTGTAAGGTAGGTTTAACCTTTTTTGTCTATCATGATAAGGCTTAGCAATGTAGTCAAGATGAATCCTATGTTGCAAAATGAAAGGACTAATGCCTCTATTGTCTCCTAAGGTCTACCCTAAAACACTTTGTTTTCCCTAAGCAAGTCAAGGACTTGGGTCTCTAGGTCTAGATTCAAACCATTAGCAATGCCTCTATGTCTTGCAAAGAAAAGTCACATGTCCAAGTAAAAGTGGAGTGCTCCACATCATCAAATCCCACAGGTTGTTTTTTAACATTAAACACATTCAATTACATCCTCACTGTCCCAAAAGTGAACCTCATATTTCCATCCCCACAATTAATGAGAGCATTTGAAGTAACAATGAATGGTTGTTAAACCTATATTTTACCCACTATTTAGTACCTAAATGACCCGTTATGTCCATCACACTTCAGTACCTAATTTTGGTTTTTCTTTCCCCTGTTTGGGTCCTCTGTTTTGTCTAGGTTTTCAATTTTTGGTCTTGCTATAGGTGGAATTACTGAATTTCAGTTTGAAAGTGCTCAATCGAAGTTCAGATGTTAGCCTGATTTTGTTGCTCTTCCCTCCCTTATTTCGGCTTCATTTGAAGCCAGTCTAATGGTGTTCTCTTTTAAGCTTCGGTTCTAGGTTCTGGACATGAAGATTTCAGGGGTTTTTGTTTTTTTTTTTTTTTGGTTCCTAGGTTCAATTTACGTGCTCTATGTTTTCTAGGTTGTGATTGAATGAGGCACTGGGTCTTTGTCTGAATGTTAAACCGTTGTTTTTGTGGTTATGGATGAGTAAAGGGAATCTCCATTAACAGAGGTTGGGGCAACTGGTGAAGCTCTTTGAGCTAGGATGCCCATGGCCCTATCTCTTTCATTTTCTGTTGATGTTCATCCTCTATTATTGCTCCCTTCTTTCTGCCCTGTTTCAGTCTTGTTCTAGTCCCGTTTCAGTTACTTGTAATTGTTTTTTTTTTTTTTTCCTTAAGTTGATTAGTTGATTTTAGTAAGTTCCATTTTGATGACATTAGTTAGCAATCGCCTTTTTCGTTGCAAGTTTACTTATTTCCTTGTTGAATTTATGAGCTTTGGTTGACTTCCTTAGAAAATCTAGCCATGAATAAATTCATGCTAACATCATGACTATTGTGTTTAATATAGTTGGTTTTGCCTATTTTCATTACTTAGGATATTTTAATTCGGTTTAGGATAATTTAGTTAATCGTGACCTCATTCTCATCCATGTCCCTGTAGAGAAGACCCTCAAGTATTACGATGAAATTCGTACACTTGCGAATTTAAATTTACACTCAAAATTCTCCTACAAGTTTTTGGCACCGTTGTCCGAGACGATGATATGAGATTAGGTTGCGTTTTTTTTTTTTCCTTGGCTACTTTGTTATTAGTTGCATAGATGTTGTTTTACTTTGTTTATCTCGTTATTAGTGTTACTTAACCTAGTTTATTTCTTAAAAAATTTAAAAAAATAAAAAAAAATTGAAAAGTCAAAAATTGAAAAAAAATGAGAAAAATTGAGAAAACCCCTAAAAATTGAAAAATTTGAAAAATCTTAAAAACAAAAGCAGTTTTCTATTTTCCTCAGCTTAAGCATGAAATATTTTAGCGATATTTGAGTAGATTGAATGAATTTCGTGCTCAGTGTGTTGATCATTGTTTTGAGAAATGGGAAATTTGTCAAGTGATCTTTGAAGGTCTTAATGATGAATACGATGCTCATGTTGAGACTACGTACCCTGGGGTTTGGGATATTTATTCACTAAGACTCTTGATGAAATTTGGCACTTTTTTGAATATTTGGCTCATAATATTTTGGTGTATGACCATGCTTGAGAGCCCTTTAATCACCCCATTCCCGACCCTTATATGATGCATTCTACGCCTTTAGATGGGAGTCAGATTGAGCGTATATCTTATGAGCAAACTCTAATATTCCATGTACTCTTGTTTCATGCGATTATTATGATTCCCTCGACCATGATGTTAAAACTTGTCCATTGCTTGGTAGACCACACAGACTAGGGGCATTGGCTACCTTTGATATGGAGATTTACTTGTAGAGCTTACTCTAGAGTAACCTAGTTTAGGCCCTCCTACACTTGAGATCGGGTCTTGTGATGACTTTAATGTTAGGATAAGACCCCGATTATTTAGGGCATGATTATTATGATGATGCACCTTATGATGACCTCGATGTTTCGAGTGATCTTTCATCTCCTTTTACAGTTCCACCCTCCCTAGAGTTTAGCACAGTTATTAACCACCCTGAGGGTAGTCCAATTGTTCATGACTCCTCTCTTCCTTTGGCTTCCTTAGGAGAGCTAGAGGAAGGGGATGATTTTAAGACTGACGTTAGTTCTAATGATCAGTGTGACATACTAGTTGAGTCACCAGATACCTTTTCTGAGGAGCATTCTCTTGATAAGCCTTCTGTTATGGATTTTAGTGAGGTTACACCTCCTGATGAGCTTGGTGATCCCATTTCTGACGAGTCTTCCCTTTACTTAGCTCCCACCCCTTCCATTTCACCCATTTCTTCTTCCCTCCCTATTCTTCTCCCTTCTCTAGACCCTCACGAGTCTACATTTGTACAGTCTAAGATTTTTGTGCTTGACAATCTTTGTTTGGATCAGACTCTTGATGATAATGACATAGATAAAGTCGAGGATCATTTTGAGATAAAAGATATGACTTTTATATTTCATTCGATTGGCCTTGCCGTGGTCCTCTCCCCTCCCCTTTTAGAGATGTTCGATTTTATTTTGGCCATCTAGACCACTCTCGATGGTTTATGCATTGATATAGTCATATCATTGTTAAACCATTGACTACTGCATCTGATTTTACATCTACACTTCTCCCTTTTGATTAGGCTGAGAGCTTTGATAAGCTCAAGAGAGCCTTGAATTGCATTCCATTTTTGCACTTTATCCAGGCTATGCCTCCTGTTTCTAGCTACTTTCATTTCTGAAGGATTGTGCCTGCATGTTTGATAAGTTGTTACGAGCATTGATAAGTTTTGATAAGTAGCAGCTTATGAGCTAAGATGTAGTGGTTGGTGCCCCATGGACCTCCTCATCACCATCTGAATGAGGCTTTAGTTTGGGTGCAATCTGTATCCAACCTGGTATGATTATTCCACCTCTCCCATTCTCCTTTTTCTTTTCTTTTCTTTCTTTTTGTACGTAGCTGTTGTTATTTAGAATTGCATGGATGATCAATCTTAAGGAGTAATTTGGGATTTGTTGAGCTGAGTTGGCTATGATCACCCTTGGTTGTGTTATGGTGTATTTTGTTTTGTAAATACTTGTTAGTTGTGTATATATCTAGGATTGTGAATAATTGTGGATATCCAGGATTGTTTTTTTGAATGTTTTAGTTATGTGTTTTGTTTCTTTAGTTTTGTGAGTTCTTGTTTCCCTTTGGTTTTGGTTTTGGTTTTGTCTCATATTTTGTTTTTGTTTTCTTTTTGGTGTTTTGTGGTTTTGTTTTGGTTCTGTATTTTGTTTTCTTTTCTTTTGAGTTTCGTTTTGTTTCAAGTATACGTTTCTTTCATCTTTTATTTGGTGGTTCTTTGTTATGTTGGGTATTTTTGTTTTTTTAGTATGTTTTAGTTATGTTTTGTGTACTGGTGGTATGTTTTTGTAAATATGTGATTAGTGCTTTCTTTTGTTTCTATTGGTTTTATATTTGTTTTTCTTTTGTGCCCTATTTTGTTTGAGGTTCTTTTTTGTTTAGTTTGGTATTTAGTAGCTCCTTGGTCTTGTTTTAGTTCTTAATTTGGTGATCATTTGTGTTTTGGTCTTGTTTTGTTTTGTTTTGTTTTGGTTTTGTTTTGGTCCTTGGTTTTGTTTTGTTTTAGTATTGGTTTTTGTTTTGCTTTCTTTTTTGGTTTTGATTTGGATTTTGGTGATTTTGTTTGGTTTTGTTTTTGATTTTGCTAGTGTCCTACTTTGTATATACTTGTGGTTTCGTATTGGTTTTATAGTTGTATAGCTTATGTGATTGCTTTGTTGCTCCTTAGCTCCACAATGAGAATATTATGGAGTTTTGGTGTAGGGGTGATGTGTCTATTTGCACATACTTTTCGAAAATTTTGAAAAATTCAAAAAGATTTTTCTTTTTCTTTTGGAATTTGTGTGCTTTTTGGGCGATTGTGATCTTATGTTGCTAGTTCATTGAGTTATATGTAAATAGAGTTTTCATGATGAGATGTCTAATTGGGGATATAGATTCGGTTTTTCATAATAACCTCGTCCTATATTTGTGATTTTGTGCTTCCTTGTTTACTTTAACATCAATTCTAAGGGTCTCTTTGTTAAGTTGGCATGTGAAATATTTGTTTGTCGAAGTTGCCTTTTAAGCTCTTGAGGAAAAAAAACAAAAGAAAAAAAGTCTATTTGTATATACTTTTGACTTGGTTACTAGGTTAATGCAATTACTTGGGTCGTGCACATGATTTCCCCCATTACGTGTATTTATGTTTTTATGTTGAAAAAAAACCAAAAAGCTTTTCCTTTATTTTTGAAAAGGTTTTTGTGGGTATTTTACTTGAAAACCATCATGAGACCTTACTCGTTCATTTGAAAAATCAAGGGGTTTAAAGGGCGTGTTGCATGCGCTAAATGCAATGGTGATTCCTACGAAAGTGAGTTAGGATTTCTTTTATTTTATTTTCTATCTTTTAGGTAGTTTAGTTATTTTACTCAAGGATGAGCAAACTCTTAGTATGGGGATATTTATTTACACTAAAAATATGATATTTTTACAATACCTTTATGCCCAGTTTATACTCAAAGTAGTTATTTTGTTAGAATTTTTATTTAATTTTTTTGTATTGTAGATATTGAATAATTCCAGAAAAATGCAGCAAAAAGATGAAAAAATATTGAAAATGAAGAATTGGGCCTAATTGATTCAAATCCAACCAAAAGTCTTTGGTCCATTCTCTCTTATGACCCATAAGAAATTAAAAATAATAATAAAACAAAAAAACCCCTAAAACCTACCCAGTCGCCCTCATCGTGATAGTCACGTGACCACCCCCTGCCCTTAATTTTTTCTCTCCACTTGGCCAGGAACTCTGATAGGCCCCTTTCTTCGATCCTTCTGCTCTTCGACATCCCTCACCATCATCGCCATCTCTCTCTCTCGATCTAGCACCGCCACTCACCACCAACATCTCCACCATCTCCACCATCTTCCACCAGCTTCATCCGTGTGCCCACCAACAACAAATCCCACTCCATGCATGCCACCACATTGTCATCAGCACCGTCAACACCAGGCGCTATCGCAGGGCCATGATTGAAGGGTTCTGTATAAATCATGGCAGCAGTGGTGCTAGGTAATCGAGGTTTTAATTTAAGTTTTTCGGGTTTTTAGGTTTTAATTTAAGTTTTTCGGGTTTTACTTTTTCGGGTTTTTAGTTAGTTTCGATTGCAATTTAGCCATTGAGGGCTTGGATTCGTTTTCATGTATTTGATTTTCAAATGTTAGATTCGTTTTTTTCATATTGCAATTTCGTATATTCAAAAGCTTAATTTGTTGACTTGGGTAGTTTATCACAATCTTCAATTGTAATTGCAACGTTTTTAGGTTTGGTTTTAATTTTGGTTTTCCTCTACCCTATTCAGGCTTCTTTGTTTTGTCTAGGTTTTGAATTTTTGGTCTTGCTATGGGTCGAATTAGGGAATTTCGCTTTGAAAGTGCTCAATCGAAGTCTAGATGTTGGCCTGATTTTGCTGTTCTTCCCTCCCCTGTTTCAGCCTCGTTTGAAGCCAGTCTAACGGTGTTCTTTTTTAAGCTTCATTGAAGCTCACTTTTAAATTTGGACATGAAGATTTCAGGTGTTTTATTTTTCTATTCCTAGGTTCAATTTATGTGCTTTGTGTTTTCTAGGTTGTGATTGAATGAGGCATTGAGTCTCCGCCTAAATGTTAAACCGCTGTTTTTGTGGTTATGGATGAGTGAAGGGAATATCCATTAATGGAGGTTGAGGCAACTTGTGGAGCTCTTTGAGCCAGGATGCCTATGGCTCCTATCCCTTTCATTTTCCGCTGATGTTCATCCTCTATTATTGCTCCCCTGTTTCTGCCCTGTTTCAGTCTTGTGTTAGTCCAATTTCAGTTATTGGTAATTGTTTTTTAAGTTGATTAGTTGATTTTAGTAAGTGCCATTTTGATGACATTAGTTCGTAATTGCCTGTTTGGTTGCAAGTTTACTTTTTTCATTGTTGAATTTGTAAGTTTTGGTTGACTTCCTTAGAAAGTTTAGCCATGAATAAAATTCATACTAATATCATGACTCTTGTGTTTAATATAGTTGGTTTTACGTATTTTCATTACTTAGGATATTTTAATTTGGTTTAGGATAATTTAGTTAATTGTAACATCATTCTCATTCCCATTCATGTGGAGACGAGCCTCAAGTACTACGACAAAAGTCATATGCTTGCGGCTTTAAATTTATACTTAAAATTCTCCTATACCCTTGTTTGTTGAAAACAGGATTTTAGAACTTTAGAGGACATCTTTACTTTAGCGAAAATGACATTTCTTAGAAGAAAAAAAAGAGTAGTTGTAATAATAGATTGCCATTGCAGGTTGCGATTTAACTTTGAAGTTTCCAATTCTTGCAATTCCATCGAATTCCAAGTTTGCTCTTATTGCTTCTTCTAATTTCATCTCGTTTGATTTTCATTATTTGGATTTCATGATTAGGGTTTCAGACGTCTGTAGGTGAATTCATTATCATGATTAGTGACTAAATTCGCATCTCAGGTTGGGTGTACCCTATCATGCTTGATTGATCATGATTTGATGCTTTGTAGGACTTGTCTATGTTTGCTAATTGGATTCTTGCATTGTCAACCAATTGTTCGATGAAATTCTTGAGAGAGAATATTTCGTCGTTCTTAATTGGGGTTTAAGGGAGCATCAAAAGTTGAAGTCTTTACCTAGTGTGTCTTTGTAAACAATGGAAATCTTAATACAAAAATAATTGGGGTTCTATTTAGGATTAGCAATTGCTCAATCGTGAGGACCGTTTAATTCTAGTCTTATGAAAAAAAGATGATTAGCATAATTTGGCAAGTATATGAAAGAAGGCGTAGATGAGCGTTAAGCTGTGATCTGTCCAGTCCAAACACTTGCATGGCAAGTTCGCAAGGTTTATTGATTGACTATTAGGTATAATAGCATGGTAAATCCCAGCTTGAGGCTTTTATCATATGTTGTTAAATTAAGCCTATTATTACTTAGTAGTTTTAGACTAATATTGATTTTCAACAATCAAAGCAAGCATTTATCTAGATTGAGTGTTCAGATTAGTTTCATTGTTTATAAACAAGTTTCTTGCGGATACAACCTGTATTTGCAGTTGCTGATTACATTGGCACTTTGAACTCACAGTAATTTTACATGACAAGTTTTTGGCTTCATTGCTGGGAACTTGTCCTTCTCAATAACAAAACTGATTAGAATACTCTAGATTAGGCTTTGTTTCCTTTTATAGTTTTTCACTTCTCTTCGTCATTGTTTAGGCGTGATTATGCTTGTTATAGTTTTATGAGAGGCGTAATCAAGGGAATTAAAAAGCTTATTCCCTTTGACCCTGATATCAAAGCGACTGCACAAAAACAAAGTGGTACAAGAAAGAAAAAGAAAGAAAAACTTGTGATGGTTGGAAGAGACAATAGAGTGTTGCAGGATTATACTCTATTGTAAGCATCTAGTGCTACTTCATCCATAGTGATCCCGCGATTGAAGAAGATAACTTTGAACCCCAGTTGGCTCTAGTCATATTCATGAAGAAAGATCAATTTGGTTGACATCCCACTGAAAACCCCAATGTCCATCTTTATAATTTCTTTACAAAATGCGATACCATTAACCTGAGCAGGGTGTTTACAGATGTGATTCAATTGAGGCCCTTCCCCTTCTCTTTAAAGGATAAGGCAAGTGATTGGCTGAAGAATGAAGAGTTGAACTCTTTCACCATATGGCATGGCCTCTCCAAGGCCTTCCTTAGTATGTACTTCCCACCTAGTAAGGCTGCAAATTTGAGGAAGAACATTATTTCATTCACCTAACAAAATAGAGAATAATAGTATGAAGCCTGACAGAGGTTCAAGGATCTCCAACGCTAGTGTCCACACCATGGTGATCCTAACTGGCTCATAGTCCAAACATTTTAAAATAGACTAGACCAGTCCCTGAAGGTGTCAATTGATGTTATGGTAGGAGGTGCTCTTATGAGGAAGTCAATAGAAGCAGCAAAAGTTTTGTTGGAGGGGATGCCCTCTAATAATTACCATTGGTATAGTGAGAGACCCAACTTGAAGAGAAGTGGTGGCAAATATCATGTTGAAGTAGTGGATCTTCTAGCCAGCAAAGTTAGTGCCCTTGTACAACGATTTGATCGATTTAGTGCTCCTACACCTTGGAGATCTTTAAGCATGGTGTCTGAGGTTGGAGTTGCTTGTGAGATTTTTTGTATTCAAGGACAACTGGTTATTGATTGTCAAACCAACTTTCAATGAGCTGAACATGCCAATTCCCTACAAAACTTCAATCCATGGCCTTAAAACAACCCTTATTCAAACATATACAACTATGGATAGAGAAATCACACAAACTTCTCCTACAGAAACAACAATCCCTTACCTACTAATGCCACTCAACCCCCAGGATTTCAATATAAAGCTCTCCACAACTAGGGCTGGCAATAAAACCCGTACCCGTTTAAAACCCGCAAAACCCGCCCCGATGGGTATGGGTATGGGTACGAATTTTTTTTTGAAAATGGGTATGGGGCGGGTATTGCTAAACGGGTATGGGTATGGGTATGGGTATGGGTATGGGTATGGGTATAGGTTCCACCCGCCCCGTACCCGCCCCATACCCATTT
>JAKOGI010001544.1:0-57500 GCA_029747015.1 Carnegiea gigantea | reverse complement strand
ATCATTATTGTCCCAGGATGATACAAAGTCAAGTTGTGCATGGCATGCATAATAAGGGCACGAATTAGTAGCATGGTTAGAAGAATTACATAACTCACACCAAAAAGGGGCATAATAAGATCGAGCATAGAACGCACAAGGATTAGGAAATGCATATTCGGAACACGACTAGCCTTCTCAAACTCAAATGAATCCCAAGCAATCCACTCAAGCAAATAATGTACATCATCAACATTTTTAGCATGAAAGCCCCAAAACTCTAAAAGAGCTCAGGTTTTACTATTCACACCCTTATCAGCAATGTCTGAAATTTTCCATTTACTCACACAATAACCACATTGAGTAAGAAAAATATTTAAACGCTTAAAATACCTCTAAAATAATTCATGCACGAATTGGGAGAAATGAAAAATTGCCATTATTATCTTCCAAATTTTATTTTATTTTTTTAATTTTCAATTTTTTTGGGTTTGTTTTTCAAAGAAAAACAAAATGCTTAATTAAACTTATCTGGAAAAACCCAATATTCGATGCTAGTACCTGACAATGATACCAAAAACGTGATAGGCCCGCAAGTGCACGATGGCGTTATAGCAAATCAAGGTCGATCCCACAGAGACTAGGTTGATCTATTAGATTATATTCCCTCAAGATATACTAAGCGAATTCAAACTTTACATTGACAAAAATAAGAAGATAAGGAAACAATTATAACTAATTCAAGTTGAAATAAGCATCCAAGATTATGCTACATCACACGATAAATCATTCTAGTGCATTGCACATCGTTTAATCTAAGCCAACTTAGTTTAAAGAACGATAATCAAAGTATCGCTGCTCTCTTTCAAGTTATAATGAAATGCCTAGAATTAATCAATCCCCTACTTTCGTGGCTTTCAATCAATCTAGACTCCTTAAGGAAAAGGATTATCACACATGTCCCCTCGAATGGTAAATCTTTCTCAAGAATTCACACATTTAAGTCCCATTTTAGTTTTTCAATGCCAAGCTTCACTTTTCAGTACTTCACCCAACATCCAAAATCAAGCAAGATGATGGCCAATCAACATGCTCGCAAATCAAAACTTTAAAATCAGATTAAACATGAAATCAACATAAATTGAACGATCGGAGTGCAAATACTCAAAGCAAATTCATCAATTGGTTCACAGAATCCCAGATCTAAAAATCTACTATAACATGATTAAATTAAACATCTAACTACTCTAAAATGGTAAATCCAAAGAGAAAAGAGAAGAGAAGAGAGAAGAGATTGCTTAGCCAAAATGCGTGCTTGAATCTTTTGAGTGCAGAACTCGATCCCGCTTCCTCGCGAACATTCATCTTCAACTTGCTCTCCCTCACTCTAAAATGAAGTCTAAATATAACTAGATGGTAGAAAGAATGATGGATCCCCCTTTTAAGTAGCCAAGTATGTCTATATATAGCAGCCCCCTGTTCATTCTCAGCCACAAAAGCCGAGGAAAGCGAACAGCTTAACAGTTACAAGCTCACCACAGGCATGGTAGCCACAACAGGTTCACTTATGGACATCCGTGGGGGGTCCATATAAACTCAAATGAGGGTCAAATGCCGAGTCGAAATGGCGTAAAATCTTGCAAAACACATCAAACAACTATACCCAAGCGTAAAATGAGAATAGGGGTATGAATTATAAGATAAAGCACTCAATTCTTCCTAAAAATACAACAAAATGACCTTAAAAATAATAGGCACTTTAAGCACTTATAAACCCCCCCATGCTTGAACCGTTGCTTATCCTCAAGCAAATACTAGATAAAACCGACAAGGAAAAATGCATCTAGGACTCAGAACATGACAACCTTCTAAAAGTAGGCAGGTCATAGCATATCACAAGCAAGAATATCAATCAACGGAAAGCCTAAGTAGTGTAAAACATTTCAAAATTAGAAGAAGGTGAATGTTTTCAAAAAAATACATAACGACAAGCTCGACATCAAACTTGATCACCCTCAAAGAATCACCAAGCATGTCATGTAGGCATATGGAATTAAATAGAGCCATATGGACCGACGGAAACTCACTTTGGGAAATATGGAACACTCCGGCTCATGTGTTTGCAATATAGCATAGGTTCACTCAAGACTGATTCCAAAGATGCAATCTACCATAGACTTGCCAAGACTCTCAAATTCTCCACCACCAGAATGCAATGTGCACAAGACAATCAAGAGGACTTTATATGGGTCGTAATGTGGGCTAGAAGGGTTAAGGGAAAGGAGTGGACAAATGCATTTGGGCACTATGGAGCTATTTAGCCAAGTGAATAGGGAGCAACCAACAAAACACCAAGAAACCTTGAAGTTCACTGACACTCCAAACCTTAAAATACAATGAACATACCCCAATCAATTCAGTAGGAAATGAGTTGACAAAGAAGGAACACACGCCTTTTACATGTCTAATGCCAAACACTTAATCATTGCCTTTTTTTTTTGCCGTTTTCTATTGCTTTTCTCTTTTTTTTGTTTTTTTTCCTGCAATGTAACCTTTTTTTCCCTCAACATGACTTTTTTTCTTCTTGATTCCTTTTTTTTTGGGGGGGGGGAATGAAACAAAAATTGAAATTATTAAAAGCCATAGGATCACTAACTATCAACTAACAATCGAATATATATATATATATATATATATATATATATATATATATATATATATATATATTTTACAACTCGAATAAGTGGAAACCAAAGCAAATGCTTAGTATCATCAATCCCTTAACAAACCAACATACCAAGGCTACCTTAAACTTAATTATCCCCAAAGCCACCCACTACATAGATGAAGTGATGCTCCATAGACTTGGCTTAAATGTTGGAATTTGTGTTTGTCCAAGGGCTAGTATGAAGGGATCACAACAAAGAAAGATATAAGCTTAAAGGGGCTAGCAAATGGGGAAAAACAGGTAATACAAGGGTAGACTAGTTGGCTATATGGCTAAAATGATCAAAGAAAGAAATGCCTCCATCATCTCATCAACCATGCACATACTAATGTGGTTTTGAACAAGAATCTAGGCAAGTTCTACAGGTGCAACATGGCAGAGTCACACACATAAAAGAAACACGAGACTAAATATAACGAATCAATCCAAATAAGACTTAAAATCTCACGGGATATCTATTAAAAATCTCGTTAAGCTCATAAAATGACTCCATGCAAAAAGATGTTAAAGACTCCAAGAGATAACAAAGTTCTCAATTAAGATAAGAGTCAAAACAAGAAATATTCACAAAACCTTCCAAAAGTTTAGCACTAAAAGGGTTTACACATTAAAGTTACTTAAGCTCATGAAAGCTAACATGCCTAGAAAAAACATCATTAGAGGTTATCTCAAACCAATCCACACCATCCCTTCATGCAATCCTATATGCAAACCTAAAAATCAGCTAAATGAAACATGCAAACAAAAAGAAACCTAAAACTATATGCTCTAACATGCATGGAAACTAACAATCAAAATAGAAAACATAGAAACTACCCTTTCCCCATACTTAGATAAAGTATTTTTATTCAAAGGAAAGAAAACTTAGAGAACGGGAACAAAAGAAACAATCTCACCAGGCTAGGTGCAAAGCGCACCTAAGCTATGCGGCCTTGTAATAATCGGAGCGCATGGAGCATTAGCCACTCCATCACGATGTCAAGACTCAGCCCTTTAAATCAGACATCGTTAAGGCACCCAGAAGCTTGTCAAACTCCTCAGCATAGAGTTTCCAAGCATGGTAATAAGAGAGCTGAGAAAATAATCACAGCAAAGAAAGTTAGTGCTCCCTTCAACAAAGCAAAAGGAATAGAAAAATGAAAAGAGAAAGCAAAGAAAGTGTTCCGTATGATTTTTCTATGCCTGTCCACTAGGTACATACAATATGGGTCAACGGAGGCATCATACCCACAAAAGTATCCCAGGGAAGAAATTATCAACATTTCCAGCAAGAATATTAAACATGTTATCCACAGAGCCCAAATCAACATTAGAATCACAAATCGTAGGATTATCAATGGGCATATTTAAAGAATACTCGGGGGAAATAGGGGATAATGAACAAATATGTGAAACGTGGAAATGATCAAGGGGATTAGGGAGAACATTATCATCAAAACCAAGGCTAGGAGATAAGTCACGCACCAACACATCATGTGACCCCTCCAAGGGAGTCGCAAACTAAATCATGCACCTTATCAAAAGTATCTTCTGACTCAAAACTTGCATCAACGACACGAGACCTAGCAACAACCCCAAAAGGTTTACCCGCCTCAGGCCCGTGCATTGAGCTAAAGGAAATGATGAATCATGCAAGGTCAGGACAACATCAGTATTGTCCCAGGATGATACAAAGTCAAGTTGTGCATGGCATGCATAATAAGGGCACGAATTAGTAACATGGTCAGAAGAATTACATAACTCACACCAGAAAGGGGCATAATAAGATCGAGCATAGAACGCACAAGGATCAGGAAATGAATATCTCGAAACACGACTAGCCTTCTCAAATTTAAATGAATCCCAAGCAATCCACTCAAGCAAATAATATACATCATTAACATTTTTAGCATGAAAACCCCAAAACCCTAAAAGAGCTCAGGTTTTGCTATTCACACCCTCATCAGCAATGTCTAAAATTTCCCATTTACTCACACAATAACCACATTGAGTAAGAAAAACATTTAAACTCTTAAAATACCTCAAAAATAATTCATGCACGAAGTGGGCGAAATGGAAAATTGCCATTATTGTCTTCCAAATTTTTTTTATATTTTTAATTTTTAATTTTTTTGGGTTTAAATTAAACTTATCTGGAAAAATCCAATATTTGACGCTAGTTCCTGGCAATGATGCCAAAAACTGGATAGGCCTGCAAGCGCACAGTGGCGTTGTAGCAAATCAAGGTCGATCCCATAGAGACTAAGTTGAGCTATTAGACTATAATCCCTCAAGATATACTAAGCGAATCCGAACTTTACATTGATAAAAATAAGAAGATAAGGAAACAACTATAACTAATTCAAGTTGAAATAAGCATCCACGATTATACTACATCACACGATAAATCATTCTAGTGCATTGCACATCGTTTGATCTAAGCCAACATAGTTTAAAGAACGATAATCAAAGTATCACTGCTCTCTTTCAAGTTATAGTGAAATGCCTAGAATTAATCAATCCCCTATTTTCGTGGCTTTCAATCAATCTAGACTCCTTAAGGAAAGGGATTATCACACATGCCCCCTCGAATGGTAAATCTTTCTCAAGAATTCACACATTCAAGTCCCATTTTAGTTTTCCAATGCCAAGCTTCACCTTTCAGTACTTCACCCAACATCCAAAATCAAACAAGAAGATGGCTAATCAACATGTTCGCAAATCAAAACTCTAAAATCAGATTAAACGTGAAATCAACTTAAATTGAACGATTAAAGTGCAAATACTCAAAGCAAATTGATCAATTATTTCACAGAATCCCAGATCTAAAAATCTACTATAACATGATTAAATTAAACACCTAACTACTCTAAAATGGTAAATCTAAAGAGAAAAGAGAAGAGAAGAGCGAAGAGTTTGCTCAGCTAAAATGCATGCTCGAATCTTTCGATTGCAGAACCCGATTTCGCTTCCTCGCAAACCTTCTTCTTCAACTTGCTCTCCCTCACTCTAAAATGAAGTCTAAATATAATTAGATGGTGGAAAGAATAATGGATCCCCCCTTTGGGCAGGCAAGTATGTCTATATATAGCAGCCCCGCGTTCATTCTCATCCACAAAAGCTAAGAAAGACGAACAGGTTAACAGTTACAGGCTCACCACAGGCATGGCAGCCACCACTGGCAGCCCATGGTGCTTGCTGGACCCGAATGTTCTGGTCTTCTCTTGCTCCATGGGCATAACACCTCATGGACGTCTGTGGGGGTTGAATATACACTCAAATAAGGATCAAATGTCGGGTTAGAATGGCCTAAAATCTTGCAAAATACATCAAACAACCATGCCCAAGCATAAAATGAGAATATGATATAAATTATAATATAAAGCACTGAATTCTCCCTAAAAATGCAACAAAATAACCTTAAAAATAGTGTGCACTTTAAGTACTTATCATATGCTATTACTTTTAGGAGTGGGAGACAATCAGAGGGTCCCAAAATGGCCATAAGGGAAGATAAGGGTGAGGTTAAGGGCACAGGTAATATTGAGAAGGAAATCTAAGCTACAGGTCTAAATGAGAAGCGCAATATTAAGAAGACAAATGAAGTTCCAGCTAAGAGCACCATATCTCCAGTTAAGTCTTACAAGCCTCCTATTCAATACTCTCAAAGGCTACTAAAGGCTACAGATGAGCACAAGTATGGCAAGCTCTTAGAGGTGTTGAAGAAATTTCACGGTAACATTCTGTTTCTAGAGGTTAACATAAACATGCCTTTCAATGCCAAATTTTAGAAGGATTTGCTCCCTAATAATGGAAAGATGCTTGCAAATGCCATGGTGTCCCTTACTAAGGAGTGCACCACATCATCTAGAAAAAGCTTTCAGATCGAGGTAGTTTCTCTATCCCTTGTTGCATTGAGGATGTCGCCACAAGTAGAGCCCTTTGTAATCTTGTGGTCAATATGAGTCTCGTACAATATTCCATCTGCTAGAAGCTTTAAGTGGGTGATCTACAACCCATCACTATTTCATTACAACTTGCTAATAGGTCTGTGAAATACCCCTTTGGTATATTGGATGATATGCATCTACAAGTTGGGAAGTTCTTTATTCCATGTGATCTTCTTGTTATTAAAATGGAAGTAAATGCAAGCATCCCTATTATCCTAGGGAGACCATTTTTGGCTATTGTGGGAGCCATAATTAATGTGAAAAATAGCATGCTCTCTCTTTAAGTAAGCGATGAGAAAGTGGAGTTCCATTCTACCATAGACTATGGTCACCCAGCTCTAGACAGTACTTATTGTCGAGTTGATGTGTTGGAGAGGGTCATTAGTATGGAAGCCATGACTTTTCATTTTGTGGATGATCCTTTTAAGGTCGTCCTGATTGGCCATGATGTGATTGATGCTCACATTAGGGAAAAGGACGAGTATACAAGGCTCTTCAATACCTCTACTGGCTATACCTAGGCAGTGTCCCAAGGAATTTCTTAATATTGAAGTTCAAGCCTTTAGGGAGAAGGGAAATAACGCTCCAAAGGTAGAGTTGAAACCTTTACCTTCCCACCTTCAGGTATGAATTCTTTGGCCCTAACTCCGCATTCCCCGCTATTCTTAATGTTAAACTTGATGGTACCCAACTTGAAAAATTATTAAACATTGTTAGAAAGCATAGAGGAGGCATTATGTATAGCGCTGATGGCATAAAGGGAATCGATCTTTCGGTTTGCATGCATCAAATTCAACTTGATAGTGGTCATAAACATTCTAGGTAACCCAAAAGGCAACTAAATCCTAATATGCAAGAGGTTATGAAAAATGAGGTTGTCAAACTACTTAAAGATGGAATCATTTAGCCCATCTCAGATAGTGAGTAGGTAAGTCCAGTTCAGGTAGTTCCTAAAAAAGGGGGCATGATTATCATTAAGAATAAATGAGTTAAGTGTATAACTAGTAGCATTGTCACTATAGGCAGCGTGTATGTGCATTGATTGCAGGAAACTAAGTCAGACCACCTAGGAAGATCATTTCCCCCCTCCTTTTTATTGATCAAATGTTAGAGAGTTTGGCAAAGTACTCTTACTTTTGTTACTTAGATAGCTACTTCGGATTCTTTCAAAATTTTATACATCTAAGTGATCAAAAGAAGACCAATTTTCCTTCTCCTTATGGCACCATTGCATATCAAAGGATGCCCTTTGGGTTATGTCTTACTATTGCCACCTTCCAACAGTGCATGACTTCTATATTTTTTAGCTACATTGAGAGCATCACGGAAGTGTTTATGGATGACTTCTTAGTTTATAGAGGCACCTTTGATTTTTTTTTTTTTTGGGGGGAAAATTTGGTTACGATACTTTATAGATGTAAGGAAGTCAACCTTATTTTAAGCTAGAAAAGATGCCACTTTATGGTGTAGGAGGGGGTTGTTTTGGGATATGTTGTTTCTCAAAGGGGCATTAAGCTGGACAAAGTGAAAATTGAGGTGCTTCCTACTCCAGTAAAGGGGATTAGAAGTTTCCTTAGCCATGCGGGGTTCTATCCTCACTTTAAGGATTTTTCTAAGATCGCCAAGCCACTAACTTAACTCCTCACTAAAGATGCCCTATTTATGTTTATTGATAGGTGTCATGAGGCATTTTGCAGGATTAAGTAAGAGATGATTTATGCTCCCATCATGCAACCGTCTGACTAAAGTTTTCCTTTTCAAATCATGTGTGATGTCAATGACCATGCAGTGGGGGCAGTATTGGGGGAAATGAAGGATAAGAAGTCCTATGTAATCTAATATGCTAGTAGAACACTAGATAATGCTCAGCAAAACCACACCACCACTGAAAAGGAGTTTCATGCAGTCATGTATACAATAGAGAAATTCTGACCTTATCTTCTTTGCTCTTAGATCATTGCGTATACTGACCATTCTGCTCTTAAGCATCTCCTAGAGAAGAAGGATGCCAAGCCTTGCCTCATCTGGTAGATCTTACCACTGTGGTACTTTGATTTGGATACTAAAGACAAGGCCAAAGCAGAGAACATAGTTGTAGACCATGTTTCTAGGCTTATTATTGAGAGTCAAGACATCCCCATCAATGATGCTTTTCCTGATAAGCATCTACTGGCCATCTCTTTGGGTAGATCTCTATGCCTTGCAGATGCTACAAATTATTTAGCTCCTGGAATCTTAGCTCCTGATCAGTCATCCTATCAGAAGAAAAAGTTCTTTCATGACATTGAATTCTACATTTGGGAAGAAACTTCTCTCCATAAGCTATACGGCGATGGGATCCATAGATGTTCCCGAGGAGGAAATTCCAAGCGTGATTTCTCATTATCATGACTCCTCATGTGAAGGACATGCTAGTGCCTCCAAGACTACTACTAAGGTGCTCAAAGCAGGCTTCTTTGGGCCTCCTTTATTCAAAGATGTCCACCATTATATCCGGCCTATGATCACTACAGAGAAAAGGAAATTGTTTAAAAAGGATGAGATGCCCCTCAATTTTATCCTTAAGGTTAAAATCTTCAATGTATGAGGCATTGACTTCGTAATGTCTTTCCCATCCTTTAGAGGCAACAAATACATACTGGTGGCTATGGAGGATGTCTGGCTATAGCTAGCCCTACTAACGTAGTGGTTAAGTTTTTCACAAAAATCATATTTCCTCACTTTGGAGTTCGGAGGGTGCTCATTAGTGACAAAAGGATGCACTTCATTGAGAAGAAATTTGAAGCCTTGTTGAAGAAGTATAGAGTGCACCATAAGAATGAGCTTGGCTACCATCCTAAAACTAGTGGCCAAGTAGAGATCTCTAGTCATGAAATCAAATCCATCTTGGACACATGATTGCAACGTCAAGAAAAGACAGGGTGGATAGCTAGACGATGCTCTTTGGACTTACTGTGCATCTTTCGACCTCTATTGGGACCACGCCATATTGGTTAGTCTATAAAAAGCCATGCCACTTCTACATGGAGTTAGAACACAAGGCCTACTGGGCCATTAAACATCTCAACTTTGATTTGAAGTTCGTATGGGAGAAAAGCTTATTACAGTTGAATAAGCATGAGGAGATCCATTTGGATCCCTATGAATGCTCTAAAATCTATGGAGAGAGAGAAAGAAAAGGTTGCATTACAAGTACGTCAACATAGGGGAGTTCCAAGAAGGAGACTTGGTCTTTCTATTCAATTCAATATTGAATTTATTTCCCGGTAAGCTTTGCTCAAGGTGGTCGGACTCATTCAATGTCTTCAAACTCTATCCCTATTGAGCTATTGAAATTGGCATGGAAGCCACTAGTACTTTCAAAGTGAATGGCTAGAGGCTCAAGCATTACATTAATGGCAAGCCAATTGAAGGGAAGCTATCATGTGACATCCCTAATGTTGCTTCTTCCTAGACATAGGTAAAGGTCAAACTTGGGACATTAAACAAGCACTTTTGGGGAGGCAACCCAAGCTTTAATGCTTTTGGAAAAACAAAGAAAAAGAAAAAAAGAGAGAAAAAAGATGGAAGAGTTGTGAGGTAGTGACACAGGGTATTATGCCAAACCCCGCAAAAAATCGCATAATATACTTCTAGGGAGTCACACGGCACCCAATGCCAAATTGCACATTCATGCAGGTCATCCCTTTATTATGGGCCCGACACGATACCCCGTGCTGTTATGTACATCCGTGTGGTTAACCTAGAAAGCGCTTAAGATGTTCTCTCTCATAACCTCTTACCTCTCAAATCTCTTCTCACTCTCTCTCTCTAACCCCACCATGTCATCACCCCACTGCCTTTAATTAGCCACTTGGTGCCGATATCCAGCCACTCCTTTGCCACCCCTTTCACCAGGCAATGCCTCATTAAAACCCTCCTTCCTCCATTTAACACCTATCTCTTTGCATTTCACCACCCTTCACCAGCCTTAACCCTCCTCAACCGTCAATCTGCCACTGCACCATCCCTTTTTTTTTAAACCACCTATGCCGGAATCCATCACCACAACGCCCCCCTCTCAATGTCTTTCTCTTCAACCTCTGCTTCACTTGGTTGATTTAAGGATTGAAGTGAGAGAAATTTGAGTTTCTCCCCTCCTTATTCGGCTTTGGGTGTTCAACTCCTAATTTGAGCGTTCAATTGGTGATTTTACAAGTTGTGTGTCTTGAATTTAGGTGGAAGCTCCCATCTACCTCCATTGGCTTTCAAAAGCAAAGCTCCTCAAGCAAGCTCTTCCAGCCCTCAAAAGGCTTCAAAAGCTTCCAAGGCTAGCACTCCCTCTTGAAGTCGGCCACCAGCTCCACCCCTCAGTAATCGAGCTCAACTTCCTCATGTTGTCAATGAGTATGGTATCATATTTCTTAATAATGCTTATTGCCAATGGTTTAATGTGGTAGTTGGTAGAAAGATTTCCCCTCCTAAACATTACGATGTTGAATGGATGAAATCATTACGTATGTGGGATAATTTGACTCTCTTGTTTGATGTGTTGGGATGGACTTAATTTGTCACATTGAATTATGGGGTTTATGAGTGATTGGTTTAGGAGTTTCGTAGCTCCCTCTTTGTGAATTGGGATGGAAATTATGAAAATGGTGATGTGTACATTCGATTTTGTCTATATGAAATTACACATGAAATTAACCTAGTACTAATCAATAAGTTGCTTAAACTTCTAGTTGATAGGATTCGAGGATGTAAGCATCGTGATTATGTGGAAAGCTATTTTTAGGGTCAGATTACATGTTAGAATGTAAATTATGACCTTAGGAATAGTAAATGCACCTCAATTTGCTACCCTGCTCTTCGATATCTTCAACGCCCAACGATGAGTACCGTGTATGGCCACAATGACAGTCAGGGTGTCCCTTATCATGCCGACCTGTTTATCATTTATGTCGCTTTGCGGGATATTGTTTAAACACAAAGCCGCATATACTTTCCCACCTTAAGGTCATCACCTCTCACCCCAAGAAAGCCATTACTATAGGGGGTGTCATCATTACTATTGCTATGGGCTTGAGACTTAGGGCTAATCTTAAAAACTAGGAGCATTTTTATGAGGGACAATCTCTGAATTTGTCCTCCCGCATTCTAACGGAATTGCTTATGTACCAAGGAGGACAACTTTACCTTAATCATCATGACCACTCCCTTTTTGCCCTACCTAACCAGGCTAAGACTACCATCCAAGACACGTTGAATTGGACTAATGGCAATGACATCAATGTTGATGATTTGGATGATGATGAGGAGAGGGCTGAGGGGGAGGATGGTGGTGATGATGGTGAGGCAGGTGCTAGTAAGGGAGGTAGTGACGCCATCCCTTTGACTAGGAGCAAGCATTCTAACATTATTGAGACTTTCACGGCTAGTGTGACCTCTCTTCATCATTTCATTACCAATGAGTTCGCTCGTCTCCACTTCAGGCTCGACAATATGGATGCATAACGCTCTCTATAGCATACTGAGCTCTTACGTAGGTAACAAATACTGAACCTGAAGCACCATATCTATTTCTGTTACGAGTAATGGGTCGTACCCTCATGCCGATTTGAGGCCTAGTGGCTACCCTGGCCCATACTAATGCACTATGAGTATACCCCCTCTCCCTTTTATTTTGGCTGCCTATTTATTTCAGTGGGGACAATGAATGATTTAAGCATGGGGGGTGAGCTCATGAGCTCCTTTGGTGCTTTGAGGTGTTTCTCAGGATGCTATGCACAACAATTAGTAATCTTATAATGATGAATAGTGGTGTGTTTAGTAGTGGCAGTGTATATATTCATTTTTGTATTTGGGGTATTTGCATTTAGTTTTAGGTTTCATTTGCATTTTTTAGGTGCATATTTGGGATGAATTAGTTTTAAATTTATCTTCTGTTTAGTAGATCACATAAGATAGAGCACATAGACAGATGTTGCATTGTGCATATATTCTCTCTAACTATTAATCGCAAATAGAGATGTGTCGAGTAGAGCTCCCATAAGATCACCATGTAATCCTTCTGACCCTTCCCTTCACTAATTTTCTGGTTGATCATCTAAAGTAGTTTTATTAAAAAGATTGAAAAAAAAAGCACCAAAGCAGTTTTAAGAAAAACCTCTTCTATGATGATGAATAAGGGCATGCTGGTTAGTTGATTGGGGTGATTTTGCAAAACTGTGGGTTGGTCTTAGTAAAAACTTGTGAATGATGGTTTTGAAATTCTCTAATTGCATTATCGGGTCTTGTACATTGGTTCCCCTTAAAAGCTCCTTATCATGAGAGACTGCCCTTTCTAAGTAAGACATCTCTAGAACTAGTTGTGTTGCTCTTGGTAGTATGCCTATGAGACTTTTAGGCTTGCCTAGACCATCCACACTCATATGGTCTCATTCTTCTCTTCTTTTTTTTTTTTTATGGCCTTCTCATGTACATATCTTTTAGAACTTGGTTTTTTTCTCTCTAAAACTACGTATAGCATATGCATTTGACAACATGATGGAGGCATTCTGGATTAAATGATAGATAGTCACATAGCCAAACCGCCTTCTTGTTATTTAAGGTCTACCCCTTGCTGTGATTGATTTCGTTTGTTACAAACCTTTTCATCTAGCCCTTGGCCTTATGTAATTTCCTATCCTTATGCCAAGATTGGATAGAGCTTAATTTTTTTTGATGATTGTGGATAAGTAATGTGAGGTGTGGCTTTATTTATTTTGGTGGTTTTTTTTGGGTGCTTTTTTGTGAAAAGGAGATTGTGACTGGCACAATTGTTGTCCTACCCTTTCAAGTTTGATGGGCTAAAAATATGTTGTGAAATGAGTTTAAGTTATGCCCATGATATGTTTGGCTATGCCACTCCCTTGTTAAGAAAAAAAAAAAGGAAAAGAAGCGGGAATAAAGATGTTAGCAGGCTAGTGAATATAATGTATCATTGATTGTCTCAACTCACTTCCCAAGGCCCATTTAGGGGTTTATCCTTGAGTTGTTTAGTGTGGTGTGATATGGTTGTAATGCAGCTGTGGGGGTGTTTATACTGCTCTTTAGTCTTTAGTCTTTTGGCTTTAGCTCCACATTCCCAGATCTATTTGCCCCTCTTTCACCCCTAACCTAAGCCCCTATTACAACCCATGGCAAACACTCTGGATTGTCGTTTGCATGTGTATTTTAATAGTAGAGGATTTCGAATATAATCAAGTCCATGGTAAGATTGTTGCATTGGACGGATGATTGAGAGAGCAAGACATTTCAAACACATGAGAGAGACTGCTCTTATGATCCCTATGTGAGAGATTCTACCAGACTAGCTAGTTCACTAGTTATTTGAGGGCATCTTAATTAATAGGAGTTTCGATAGGGATCAGCTAGGTGTTATGTCTAGGCAGTGTGTTCCTAGAAATAGCTTTGAACGGCTTTTTGAACTACTTGATTGTGCCTTGAATAGTCCCACTGTTGTGTATGATCATGAGTCGTTAACTAATTATCATTTGCCTTACCTAAGGAGGTGGAAGAATAGAGGTTTTTTTCCCTCTATAGTCCGGTCGTGTTTTCAGTTCTTGCTTGGGGACAAGTAAGAGATAAATGTGGAGGAGCTGTTAAACCTGTATTTTACCTACTCTTATGTACCTTAATTCCCCTTTATATCCTTGTTTCTCATCCTAATTCATAGCATTTGGCTTGCTTTTCTTCAAAACGTCCTAATTGGTTTCAATCTTTTGGATTCACAGGGGATTTGACCTAACTTCAAGATTAGAAGGCTTTATTAGGCAAAGGGGGGTGATAAGTAGAAATAGAGGATGTAAATAAAGTCGGAAAAGGGTAGCAAAGGCTACCGTGCCAAACTACACGGTTATGCCTGCAAGCAAAAGTTAAAAGGAATGACACTAGGCACTGTATGGAATAGCACACCTATGTTAAAAACTAAAACTGTGAAGTATAGCATTCCAGGGCATGACACCGGGCGTCATTGTAACGGCCCTAGCCCTAGAGCTAGAAGTGTTAGTATTTTCTGAAATTTTACCTAAATTCTGGGGCGAAACGTATAGAGTTTCGCCTAAAAACTAATGATTTCCCAGGCTTAAAGCATTACATTAAATCCCTGCAATGAATAGAAGTATAAAAGGACACCAAAATAAGCACAACGGCTATACGCTGGAGTTCACAGCTCTATGAGCCACTCGCTCGGAGTATACCAAATAATATAGTTGAATAATAAAGAAGGAAACAAAATATACAACTGAACGGATCACACGTTCGGAGTACTAGGGTTTACATCCCAAAAATAAACAACACCAGTGAAAGGTGAATGACTAATCAGACGGTTGACTCACATGACCATACAGAGCGACTTCTAAACAATACGCATCATATGAACTAGAGTACTTTATTTACGTACTTTTATAACTCTAGGGATACATTATATTATACCATTTAACTCTTAAGTCTACTTCCATATGTCCACACATGACACTTTTTTTCGAAGCAAGGGGAGACTCCAACTTGGCATATGTAAATCAACTTCTACCTGTCACATCAAGAACTTAGAAAAATAGGAAATAGAGAGGGATGAGGTACCAAACGCTCACTAAGTATTTCTCAACTCCTTAAAAACCAAAATATTTACAGGCAATAGTATTAAGTAGCAATCACAAAACATTTATATACTACTATCATATTCGGCAACAAAATCCCCAAAAGGAAACCATCACCTCCAAACTTTACACCAAGCCACTCTAGCTCGTAACTACGCCTTTAACAATCAAACTTCCTTAGAAAAAGGCGTTCAAGTACATAGCCAAGTAAAATGACAAAGCTAGGGTGAAAAAGCTTTCTCTCTCACAATTTGGAAGCGTAGTAATTCATTTTATTTTAAAAGAATCGCTTACAATTCAAACTAGCCCCTTTAGGGCTCATCTACTTTTTAAAAGTTCCTAAAACATGCACATTGGTAAGAATTCAAATGGTTTTCCCATATATCAGGAAAATATCTTTTTATTCAGGCGTAAGGTCTTATAATATGCTAGTTACGGGAGATCATCACCTGCCCTATGTGAGGCCATCACTCACACATCAAATTATCCCCGGGGCGCAACATGTTTTAGACCATTATTCTCGTCAGAGTCTTCTAGGGTCCCCACTTCTGAGTCTATCTCCCTAGGCATTAGGGTTCTCGCAAATCAGGTCTACTCCCTAATCACTTGTTCACTTAAGAACTTATCTTAGCCATTAAAATTATACTAAACCATTATAGGTTATACAAAATAAAGGTTGCTGTCACACACATTAAGTCTCACCTTCAAGTGAGTCACAAATCACTTCTTTTTAACAGTTGCTTATATAATCAAAACCACACTTGCCTAGCAAAATAACCCACAACCTCATTAATGGTTTATGGTTCTTTCATTTTCAATATGGAAAACCTCTTGAGGTCATGGTGAGTCCATCAACTCACAATTTAAAACTTAAATAATTGCCTACTATATGATTCAAACTAGGCCTTACAATGAAACATATTTAGCCGCCCTTTTGAAGCTCATTTCAATCTTTTAAATGCAAAAGAAAGAGATATAATACAAACAAAACCCTTAAAAGATTTTGAAGCTTATAACTCATTTCCTTTTTAAATCCCCAAGCCTATCATCCAGTCAGCTGAGTCATTCAGGTGAGTAGTTCGACGATTTAGGGTCATTTAAGTTGTAATATCTTAGCAATCGAAATAGGTAACTGATGAACATTTAGAAACATCTTGATATCATAAAAATAAGCTTTAAACAAACTTTTAAAGGCTTCTAAAAGTCGCAATTCATCCACAACACATCATTTTATCAACTCAAGGGGGGGAGGGGTTCATAAATAGCACATTCGTTTCACTTTGCAGGAACAATTTCAGTGTAATACACCTAATACCACAATTACTTCGCAATTCACACAATTACGATTAATATCAAACCCAGGCTCCCTCCTCACACAGTACCATCCACAAAAACCTCGAATCACTCATTAGTTCCTCCTCAAACCACCAACTACTAAGTTTGGTTTAGTATCATAACCATTCAGTCATTTAATTCGCAAACCAATATCTAAAAACATAGTATTCATATGTAATCACCAAAACAGAATTTAAACATATTTAAACTAATTTTAGCAACAATAATAGGGCATAATCTGCTTGTTCCACAATTCCCAAATTGACCGGTTAGCAAAACTATGCATTATTTCAACATGCATGAACCCTAAATCAGTATCAACACCATTTCAACCAGATTTCAACCTCAAATCCTCCAATTACTAATAACAATCTCAAAATGTAAGCATGAACTACTCACAAATAGCAAAATCTGCTTGAAATTATTAATAATTTAGGAGGAAGAGAAAACCCACCTCGATTCCAGGCTAGAGGACCCGATTTAGGGTTTGGTAAGGGCATATCTTAGTCAAGTTCCCCCTTACTACTACTACTGCTTCTCCTTTCTGTTTCTCGGCGTAGCCAATCGCTGACCACCAGTCACGAAGGTGGTGGTGGTGGTGTTTGCACTGAGTGGTGGCGGAGACGGGTTAAGGCTTCCCCCGCTGCCCTTCATCACACCCCCTATGTGCGCCTCATAGTCACCAGCAGAGTGGGTTCGGCACAATCGATGACCGTCGACCTTCGCAGCCTTAATTGCTCACAATCTCACTGCTTGTGCATGAGTCGGCAGCTCCCCAACACTACTGTCACTGCTGGGTGGCCGACTGACGCCCCTACCACCTCTCCTCCCTCTCTCTTTCGCTCAATCTCTCTCTTTCTCTCTTTGTGTTGGTTGTTGAGGAGGGGGTCGCGACGAACCCACAAGAAGAACCCACCTTCGTATTTTTGCCAAAGAAAAAATGAGGGCTTTGGCCCCCGTTTTGGTTCTCTTTTTCCTTTTTTTTTTGCTTGCCCATTCAACTAATATTACTAGCCCAATCTCGTACCTCTTAGTCTAAAGTCAAGTCATTAATACAATCACCCACCGATTTATTCGTTCTCAATAATAAGGCTCCATCTAATATTCAATAAAATAATTTCAAAGGTTTGTCAATCCAATCACGCTCGGGAATCTACTTGATTTAGTAAACGATAGTAATTCTTATTAACACTTGTTAAGATCATCGTAAAATTGCAAAACTAATGATAATAGTAATATTCTTTTTGATAAAATTATCGCTTAGGCAAGCACATCGATATTAATGTAACTTAGCTAAAATAACAAAATACGATTTCGTAATATCAAGAAATAGGCTAGATAACTTAAATAAAATGCGAATATTACACTCTTCCCCTTAAAAGAATTTCGTCCTCGATATTCCAAGGTCTATAGATTAGTCATCCACAACATGCACATACATATGGTATGATCTACACAACTTATAACAGAATCTGAAATCTTGTTTTACAATTAATTGTATCTTTTAAATCGAAAAATGGACTAATGGTGTCCAGTCTCCTCCTCGCGAATCCACTTTGGGCAGCTGCTTATTCTATTTAGGTGCCGAGGATGATCGCATAGAAGAGGGGCAAATGAGTTGGCGTGAAAAACCACATTAAGTTTATTTTAAAAGGAACACAGACTTTTAATCTGAATCTAAGCAATGCCAGCATAGCAACCAATATTCCTATGTTTTTACATCAACCCCAGCTAACTTTTAGGCCTTTCATTCATGGCAACTTATGCAAAACATGTCAAGGTCATGAAGCCAGTTAACTTAGCCAGGTTCATTCGAAAGTATGAAGATATCAAATCAGTCTAAGGTTAAATCAATCAACTAGGAAGCTACCACATCCCACTAAAGTAGCAAAGGCATCCTATTACATCACATCAACACTGATAGAATTTGAAGTGGCACTCAAAATCACATTGACATCACGTAGAATCAACAACATAGCACACCAAAGATTAAGAATCACAACATGAACCAGCACAACATATTGATAGGAACAATTTGAAAGAAAATGCGAAGGCAAGAATGTAAGTCGAAGGGTGGTAAAAATCCAGTATAGGTCTGAACACAAGTTGTTTAAGGAAGGTAGATACATGGTTTTTTGGTTATGATAGGTTTTGTTCACAGTCCACATGCCTGGCAATGCCTTTATATAGGTTTACTACCATTTCATGAGAGTCTAACTACCAAGGTAAGGTGGCTTCACCCAGGCATCACTACCAGGAAAGTTGTAGTTTTCGTTGGGAAAGAAGTCCACTAAGTATTTGCTTGGAACTCCTACATAAATAACTTGATAGTTATACTTAGCAAAGTAGGTGATTTCCAACTTGTATGCATAGTTAAAAGCAAGCAGACAAGATAATCATGATAGTTTTGATGGTGGGGAGACTTTCCGTAGGGTCCCTATTTGGAACTGATCGCCTCCCAAGTCATAGATTCATACAAGAATGGTTGTGCTCATAGACATGCAAGCATTGATATTAGGTTCGAAGCATAGTAATGATAATAAGCAGAATAGTTGCATGACAACTCAATAATAAGGCATCTAGAATGGAGGCAGGGCCACGTTCAATAATCACGATATAGTAAAATAGCAACAGTAACAAGCATAATAGCTAATTGCAGTGCAACTGTAGGATTTCCTATGAAAACTACCATTATACACTTACCAAATAGTCTCACATAGCATTACATCAATACCAACAAACCTCAAATGACATTCAATGTCGTACTGACATTACACAGGTGTAACAACTCAGCATCCCTTTTAACCGGCATGTGGCAAACAAATATGAGCGGTCAGAAAGTGGAGCTATAATTGATGAGCAAGGAAACAACTCGAGGGATTTATGGCACGGTAGAAATATATCCAATGGTGGCAAAGGCACGGGAACTCCAGTACATTTCGCATATTAGCTGTCTAGGGAAGGTGGGTGGTGTTTTCTTGGTGATGCTGGATTTAATGCCAAGTTCATGCATCAAGTATCACACTTATGTCCTAGCTAACATAATGTGCTACCTTCAAGTCTCTTTTAGAACTGGTTATTTCTGAATCATAGAAATATGCAATATGATGTAAGCCTCATAGACTTAAATATAGGCCCCTTAGTATCCCAATTAGAGTGTCAAAGGCATACACCCCCAATGCAACTAAGCCGCATTGCAACATGTATTTCTATTAATCACATCGGCACACATATCTAGTAACTTGATTGTTAGCAAATATTTCGATATGATAATGAGTACATCAGCGCATTATCATTCCTCTTGCGAGGTTCACAACAAGCAATTAAATATACAATTATGATTTCTAATGTCAAAGGATGACAGTATGATAACACAGCAACCCGAAAGCTCATAAAGGAATGTCTATGTAGGATAGCCTTAATATAACAGGGAAACAATATTAACAAACATAACACCTAATGAAGGTACAATTTTAAGGTTTTTTCACGAAAATTACCATGCAATGCATGAACCTTCTTCCATAGGGTATAGTACAAGGCAACTTAATCACGTCACATCCTTGAAGCTATACGATCTATGTTAGTCATCATCTAACATAGCTTCTTTAACGAGTGCAAAGTCAAGAATTCAACTATAAGCATGGTACACTAGTATGCCATCTGATCAAACATAGAATACAAGGGCAAGAATACACGAATGCAAATTCTTATGGTCGTTGCATCATGCTTTAAATACATGTATATGCAGTTATTCAACTATAACATGAGATCAAAGAATTCACAGAATGCAAATAATGGCTGAGGGGTCATACCATGCTATGAATTACATAGGTTAAATCATTTGACTAATTCAGTCATATGCTAAACCAAACTCAAGTCAAGCAAACACCAAGAAGTGCATTTACTAAACAATTTATTCACGAGATACCTGAATGACCATGCATAATGAACCTAAGTAGCTATATGGGCTTCTATAACCTTCACATTATGCATAATGTTATGCTTATGCTTCAAAACACATAGGTTCACGGTAACGTTCCACGGAAAGACATTTAGATGAGTATATATGAGTGCAACCCTCATTTGCAACCTAGGGTCGAAAGTGTGTCTTGAGGCTTGTCCAAAATCATTAGAAGTTAGCCATCGATCAACTAACAAGGGTTAAGAACAATGGCATTAATGGTATTATGGATATATGTTGAGGCTTTGCAACACATTGTCTTATCAGGTAATTGTCCGAAGAACACTTAGTACGAAAGGGAAGGTTTTACCTTCTACTATATGGCATTCTGGCTTCTGCACTTGGTGTTAATCCTTAAGAAGATGTTGGAAAGGTCTAGATCATTTTCCCCAGGAGGTAAAGAGGTGATACATGGGGTACAATAATTCCAAAGTTTGTCAGGTTCTTCCCTTTGTCCCCACTCTAGGTGTGTTGGGGTTGATATAGCCAAGACACTACCAATCCTATAATAAGAATAGTGTTCCATGCCACGATGAGCATAACGCCTAACTGATTCGTGAGTAACAATAGTTACATGTTGGGAAGCGAGGAAGACTCCCTGTGTGAATGACAATCCAGATTATGGTCTCATCTAAGTATTAATGGCACGTATAAGGAAGGCTCAGAATAACACTTAGGCAACAATCAACAAGACTCTATCACCATTACGCATATTGACATGCGCGTATACGAAGTTCTTTCTTAGTTCCCTTAGTAATTGAGAATTCACGTAAAAAGGGTATCATCTAAAAGAATTTTTAGTAAATCTTTGAATCACTTACTAACTCATCATTAACGATCGAGCAACGTATGCATCTGGCATGTAGGCATGCAAAACATCCAATTACACTTAGATACTTATACTCTTAGAACGAGGCTCGAACATCACTGCAAAGCAAATGCAAGTCTTTAGATGTAATAATAAGGGCTAACTATATAATTAGAAAGGTCTTTTAATATGAGAGAAAAACCTTAAACTCACTATTTAAGAAGGACCTTAACTTTCAAAGTCTCTAGGTTTCAAAAGGAGAATAGTTTAACTGCTTTTAACCCTTTCTCTAGCAACCATTGAGTATGTCTGCTCACTCCATTATGGGGCCTGAGGAGTAAATCGTACTTTAAGGGTAGGAATGAGCTCAGAGTTAAGACTTTTCCAACGTTTGAGTTCAAACCAAGTGTATTTTAAACTTTCAATTTAAGGCACCAAGGTGTATACACAAAACAATCATTATTGAGTTAACACTTAGCTCATCTATGATAATACAAGTCATTTGGCCTATACTCTAGCAAATGGTTCATTCACTCAATCAATCAGCTCACTCGAGCAGAACTTAGCTAACTAAACGCACTAACCTTCATACCAAAACCACATTTATGCACAAAAAGCACGTCATATGTTGCATCATCACAAACACGTTCCTAGGCAACTATATAACATGCAAGACTCAAGTTGTGGCCTATGGTCGCAGGACCTTGCTCTAATACCATCTGTAACGCCCGTAGCCCTAAGGCTAGAAGTGTTAGTATTTTCTAAAATTCTATTTAATTCTTGGGTAAAACGGATAGAGTTTCATCTAAAAACTTACCATTTTTCAGGCTTAAAGTCATATTAAATCCCTACACTGAATAAAAGTATAAAAGGACACCGAAATAGGCTCAACGTCTACACACCAGAGTTCACAACTCTACGAGCCACTCTCTCGGAGTATACCAAACAATATAGTTCAATAATAAAGAAGAAAATAAAAGATACAACTTGACGGACCACAGATTCGAAATATTGGGGTTTACATCCCAAAAATAAACAACGCTAGCAAAAGGTGATTGACTAATCAGATGGTTGGCTCACATGACGATACAAAGCGACTCCTAAATAATATGCATTACATGAACTAAAGTACTCTGTTTATGTACATTTACAACTCTAGGGACACATCATATTACACCATTTAACTCTTAAGTCTACTTCTATATGTGCACATATGATAATTTTTTTCGAAGCAAGGGGAGATTCCAACTTGGTATACGTAAATTGACTTCTACCTGTCACATCAAAAACCTGGGGAATGGGGAAATACAAAAGGGATGAGCTACCATACGCTTAGTAAGTATTTGTCAACTCCTTAATAACCAAAACATTTGTAGGCAATAGTATTAAGTAGCAATCACACAACATTTATATACGACTATCATATTAGGCAATGAATCCCCCAAGGAAACCATCACCTCCAAGCTTTACACCAAGCCACTTGTAATGCCCCGAAATTTTTGTTACTTATTTTAAACTATGTGCAATATGTAAATTATGTGTATGTTGTACGCATTTTATTTTAGGCACATGTGTGTGTTCGGTGTTACTATCATTATTATGTTTTGGGCAATAATTAGGGTATGTCTCATTTAGTAATTGTGCCCAAAAAAAAAAAATTGGAAGGAAGAGTCAAAGAAGGGGGCTTGACCAAAAAAAAGAGAAAAGGGAAAAGGAGGCCAAAAAAAAAGGGGAAAGAAAAAGAAAAGGCAGGGGGGATTTTTTCACATATCACGTGAAACCAAAAGGGGGTGGGGCTTTGCTGCTTTCTTCCCCAAACCCCAACCACAACCCACGCACAGAGAAAGAGAAAGAGAAGAGAAGAGAAGAAGGAGAAGGAGAAGGAGGAGGAGGAGGAGGAGGAGGAGGAGGAGGAGGAGGAGGAGAAGATTAAGGTTTTGGTTTTGAAATCAAATTAAGATGAGTAATTCTTATTTTCCTCAATCTAAAATTAATTAGGCCAAGATGAGTTTGATTATTTATGCTTGAAATTGAGAAATCCATTGAGAATTGAAGCTTTGAATTTAGTAGATTAGAACCCTAATTTCAATTGGTAGAAACCCACGATTAAAAGTTTCATGTTTATTTATGAATTTCGGTTTGTGTGGATGTTGAAGATGGATGGGTATGCTGTGAATCCATTTGTATGAGTGCTGAACTATGGATTTTTGGCTTGATTTCTCGTATTGGTTTAACAAGATGGAAAAGAATAGGGTGAATTTTCGGATTTGTGCAGAGCTCGTGTACTCTCTGATTTTCTAGGAATTATTGGCTGGTAGAAAAATTCAAAAAATTTTACTGTAAGTTATCGGGATATTAGGCAACATCAGGTAAATTTGCATGAATTTTAGATGTGTAGTTTATAAGTTATGAATTTTTGAGTGGAACTGCCATGTTGTTGAGTGCAAAAATTCAGATACTACTTGAATTATTTGGAGCTATTAAATTGGATAAAAATTACGACGTTTTTACTGTAGAATAATGCTAATGTCTGAAAGCATCCTAAAAATTTTCATGAATTTTCGATGTGTATTTTAGGAGTTACGAATTTTCGATTGGGACTCCTCTGTTTTGGTCTTTGATTTCAGTTATTGTTTTAATTTTGTTTTGAAGGATTTGCTTGGAGAAAAATTATGAAAATATTACTGTAGATTCCTCATGATATTTGGTGTTTGCTGGTAAATGTTTGTGAATTTTGGTAGCGTATGCTAAAAGTTATGAAATTTTGAGTTTAATTCACAGATTTTTGATTATTTTGGCTGACTGTTTAAATTTCTGGGAATGATGGGCCTGGAGAAAAATCATGAAATTTATACGTTAGAATCTAAATGTTATTTGTCAATTTCCTACAAAATGTGGTGAAGATCGGATGTGTATGCTGTGAGTTATGAATTTTTGAGTTAAAGTACCTTGTTTAGTGTAATTATGGATTATTTGTATGTTTAATCCGTAAATTAGATATGAAAAGGCCATTGTTGAGCTTCCTAGGAATTTTGATTGTGTAATAAAGTATAGGAAACCTGTGAAATTATTTTGGATAGAGTTATGCCCTGTTTCGACTATGTTTTGTTAAAAGTTGAGAAATTAAGCTTCTTTGAAAATAAAAATGTGATTATATGGATTATACGATTTTAATAAGCTGTGTTTTTGGGAAAAAAGGTTCATGTCTTGCTTTAGGCTATTATAGAGCGTTCTAGAGCTATGGCCATAGAAGTAGTTATCTTTGTGTTTGGAGCTGTATGAGTCGTTGGTTGGTACCTTGAGTGGGCATTGCCCGATTCGCTAATTGACTCTTCAGTTTGTGTTATTTGGGAGATGTGTGGGTCCCTGGTTTTTCGGGATGTGAATGTGATTCTACAGTTTGTGTTTGAGGGCATCTACGGACTCTAGAGTGTTGGGTCCCTAGTTGGTATCTTGAATGCGCATTGCCTGGTCCGCCAGGATGTGTTTGTGACCTTTGTGTTTTGTGATGGTTCTTTGTGTGAGTCATGAGTTGATTTCCCCTAAACTAAAAGTTTTGCATTCAGTTAAGGATATGTGATGCGTTGTGAAATTAGTTTTGGTATGGATTGGACCTTGGATATGATATGAAATTGGGTTTCGTTTGGGTTTGAATTTGGTTTTGTTCTTAGTTTTGGATTTTGGATTTGGTTTGGATTTGAAGGTTTATTCAAAATATCTATGAGCTTGTGATTGATTTTGAAATACATATGTGATTGATAAGCATGTTGTAAGATACATGTTACGTGTTTATGTGAACTTTTGTGATAAAGTTGCTTTGATGTATGTGCTAACTATGGTTATGGATGGCCCGTTAGATTGCTTAGCAGATTTTACTTTCTTTTGGGCTCCAGTGAGGACTACGAGCCCAAAAGACATGATTGGTATGGGACAATCATGGTAGTTTAGTGAATGGACTAACAGCAGAGTTTGTTTAGGGACTTAAGTGAAAGCAAGAGTCCTTGAATTGTATCTGGTATGGGACAAGCACGACTAAGCTACTCTAATTGCCCGTTCCAAGACATAAGTATGTTGTGTGTATTTGTGAACATATTAGATATGGAAGGTATGAGTTTATTTTGATTCTTGAAGCATATGAATGTTCTTATGTTATCTTCTACATGCCATATGATATGTTCTCTCTGTATGTCATGAGATACGTGTATTATGTGGATTATGTGTTAACCGGTTAATGTGCAAAATGTAATAACGGAGAAGGTAAGGGTTATTCATTAGGCTCGGGGAGCTCATGACCTCACCATTTTTCAGGCTTGGAAGGAAAAAGGGATCGTAAGAGCATTAAGAAAGCTAGCCAGTTGTGAAACACTTTTGAAGAGCCAAATTGGGAATACAGGTCTCGTTGTATGTTTATGCTATGATTATGTTTAGTAAATACACTTTTGAATGTATTTTTGGTTCGCATACATGTAAGAATATGATGGATATGGCTCAAGTATGAGTGTAAGAACATTATGGATATGGTTTAAGTATGTATGTAATACATGTTTTAGATTGACCCTCCCGAACTTTAATCAGATTTCGATAATAGCTGCCGCTGCTATCGCCTATGAACAGATTGCTCAAGGTTCAGAAGTCTGAAGAGCCTTGTGGGTATTCTTAATCAAGCATCCACGGCGGTGATGCGCCTGCCCCCTTCGGGTGGGGCGTTACACCACTCAAGCTCATAACTATACCTTTAATAATTAAACTTCCTTAGAAAAAGGCATTTGGGTACATAGCAACGTAAAATGATAAAGATAGGGCGAAAAAGATTTCATTCACACACTTTGGAAGCGTAGTAATTCATTTTAATTTAAAAGAATCGCATACAATTCAAACTAGCCCCTTTAGGGCTCAGATACTTTTTAAAAGTTCCTGAAACGCGCACATTGGTAAGAATTCAAACAGTTTTCTCATTTATTAGGAAAATATCTTTTTATTCTGGCATAAGAACTTATAGTGTGCTAATTAGAGGAGACCATCACTTGCCCTATGTGAGGCCATCACTCACGCATCAAATTATCCCCGGGGCATAACATATTTTGGACCATTACTCTCGTCAGAGTCTTTTAGGGTTCCCGCAAACCAGGTCTATTCCTTAATCATTTCTCCACTCAAGCACTTATCTTGGCCATTAAAATCATACTACACCATTATAGGTTATATAAAATAAAGGTTGCTATCACACACAGTAAGCCTGACCTTCATGTGAGTCATGAATTGCTTCTTTTTAATAATTGCTTATATAATCAAAACCATGCTTGTCTAGCAAAATAACCTATAAGTCCATTAATGGTTTATGGTTCTTTCATTTTCAATATAGAAAATCTCTTAAAGTCATGGTGAGTCTACTAACTCGCAATTCAAAACTTAAATAATTGGCTAGCATATAATCCAAACTAGGCGTCACAATAAAACATCGTTAGTCGCCCTTTTTAAGTTCAGTTCAATCTTTTAAATGCAAAGGAAAGAAATATACAAACCAAACCCTTAAAACATCTTCAACCTCATAACTCATTTCCTTTTTGAATCCCTAAACCTATCGACCAGTCAGCTGAGTCATTCAGCTGAGTAGTTTAACGATTTAGGGTCGTTCAGGCTGTAACATCTGAGTAATGGGAACAAGTAGATGATGAACATTTAGAAACATCTTGATATCATGAAAATAAGCCTTAAACAAACTATTGAAGGCTTCTAAAACTCGATCGTTCATGAAACATCAATTTATCAACTTAAGGGGGGCAGGGTTCACAAATAGCACATTCGTTTCAATTCACAGGAACAGTTCAGCAGAATCTACCTAACACCACAATTACTTCGCAATTCATATAATTACGATTAATATCAAACCCAGGCTCCCTCCTCACATAGCACCATCCACAAAAACCTTGAATCACTTATTAGTTCCTCCTCAAACCACTAACTGCCAAGCTTGGTTCAATATCATAACCATTCAGTCGTTTAATTCGCAAAACCAATATCCACAAGCACAGTATTCATATGTAATCACCAAAATAGAATTTAAACATATTTAAAATAATTTAACAACAACATTAGAGCATAATCTACTTGTTTCCTAATTCCTAAATTGATTGGTTAGCAAAACTATGTATTATTTTAACATGCATGAACCCTAAATTAGTATCAACACCATTTTAACCCGATTTCAACCTCAAATCCTCCAATTACTAATAACAATCTCAAAATTTAAGCATGAACTACTAATAAATAGTAAAATCTACTTGAAATTACTAATAATTTAGGAGGAAGAGAAAACTCACCCCGATTCCAAGCTAGAGGACCCGATTTAGGGTTTGGTTAGGGTGCATCTGAGTCGAGTTACTCGTACTACTGCAACTGCTTCTCCTTTGTGTTTTTTAGCATAGCCAATCATCGACCACCAGTCACGAAGGTGGTGGTGGTGGTGTTTTCGTTGTGTGGTGGTGGAGACGGGTTAGGCCTTCATCCGCTGCCCTTCATCACGCCCCTCCTCTGTGCAGGCCTCATAGTCACTAGTGGACCGGGTTCAATACTCCATCGGTTTATGTCATCGGCAGAGACAACCAGAGACTGTTGACCTTCGCAACCCTAATTGCTCACAACCCCACTACCTGTGCACGAGTCGGCGGCTCCCTAACACCACCATCGCTGCTGGGTGGCCGATCGGCGCCCCTACCACCTCTCCTCCCTCCCTCTTTCGCTCAATCTCTCTCTTTCTCTCTTTGTGTTGGTTGCCGGGGAGGGGGTTTGCCAGGAACCCAAAAGAAGAACCCCTGTTCGTGTTTTGACCGAAGAGAAGGGGGCCTTTGGCCCCCTTTTTGGTTCTCTTTTTCCATTTTTTTTTGGTTGCTTTCCCATTTAACTAATATCACTAGCTCAATCTCGTGCCTCTTAGTATAAAGTCAAGCCGTTGATACAATCGCTCATCAATTTATTCATTCTCAATTATAAGGCTCGGTCTAATATTCAACAAAATAATTTCTAAGGTTTGTCAATCCAATCACGCTCGGGAATCTACTTCATTTACTAATCCATAATGATTCTTATTAATGCTTATTAAGATCATCATAAAATTTCAAAACTAATAATAATAGCAATATTCTTTTTAATAAAATTATCACTTACGTAAGCACATCAATATTAATTTAACTTAGCTAAAATAATAAAAACGATTTCGTAATATTAAGAAACATGCTAGATAACTTAAATAAAATGCTATTATTGCAGCCATGCAGTTTAGCGTACTCGTGTTGCGTTAATGTAATGGTCACCCTTGTTTGTTTACAAAAGGGGTTTTAGAACTTTAGAGGACATCTTTACTTTGGCCAAAAAAAATTGTTCTTAGAAGAAAAAAAGAGTAGTTTTAGTGATGAGATTGGCATTGGAGATTGTGATTGAACTTTGAAGTTTCCTATTCTTTTAATTCCACCGAATTCCAAGTTTATTCTTATTCCTTCTTCTAATCTCCTCTAGGGTTTGGAAGTCATTATGGGAATTTATTATCATGATTGGTGACTGAATTCCCATCTCAGGTTGGGTGTAGCGTCTATCATGCTCAATTGATCATGATTTAACCCCTTGTAGAACTTGTCTATGTTTATGAATTGGATTCTTACATTATCCACTAATTGTTTGATGAAATTCTTGATAGAGATTTTTTCTTGTTCTCAATTAGGGTTAAGGGTTTAAGCCAGCAACGAAAGTTAAAACCTTTACCTAGTGTGTCTTTGTGAGCAAGTGAAAATCTTAATATGAAAATGATTGGGGTTCTATTTAGCATTAGTGATTACTCAATCTTGTAGCCGTTTTAATTCTAGTCTCATGAAAAATATATGATGAGGGTAATTTGGCCAGGCTAATGACCTTTGAAAAAAGGCGTAGATGAACGTTAGTTTGTATTCTATCCACTCTAAACACTTACATGGGTAGCTTCGCAAAGTTTAATAATTGACTATTAGGCATAACAGTGTGGTGAATCCCAACCTGAGACTTTTATCATATGTTGCTAAATTCAACCTATTTTTACTTGGCAGTTTTGGACAAATATTAGTTGTCAACAATCAAAGAAGTTCCCTATGGATACCACTTGTACTTTCCATTGCTAATCACATTGGCACTATACACTTGCTATAATTTAACACAACAATGGTTAACCAAGAATTATCAATATTTCATTCTCGGGACTCACAACAACCTTGGTCTGAAGCAAAATAAAGTCAATCGGGAATATGAATTTCCCCACTTGGATTAACACATCCTAAACCATCCCTCTAGGCAGCTTAATGGAACAGTTGGTCAATTTAACAACCATTTTACTAGGTTTAGGCTTTGCTAACCCCAATCGCTTATATACTGTGAAAGATAAGAGATTGACACTGGCACTAAGGTTAAGTAAGGCCCTATGTATATTTTGATTGCCAATGATAATTGAAATTGCGGGATATCCCATGTCCTTATACTTAATGGACACTTGATTGAAAATGATTGAACTCACATTAGAGGCTTAAAAGGCTCTCTTGGGAACACTAGTGGCACTCTTAATTGTGCACAATTCTTTAAGGAAATGAGCATAGAGGTCATTTCTTGAATCACATCAAGGAGGGGAATGTTGATCTTGACTTAGGAAAAAGTCTCCCTCATCTTGACAATAGAGATTGAGCTATGTTCTTCATTAATCGTTTAGGAAAAGGACGAATATGCCTAAAAACCATAGGAGAAGAAGTACGGATGGCCATAGAAGGTAAAATCAACAGTATCCAAACACTCATGCTCTTTTTGATCTTCCACACCCTTAGGAGAAGGGAAACTGGATGGTGGAATGTTCACATCATGAGAAACACATTCTTGAGAAGAATGAAGAGAAGAAAAAGGGGACGCGGGCACTATCGTATTTTCACCCATATGGGGTCCACTTCCCTACTTGACCATAAAGATGTCACAATATTCATTTTCGTTACATGATTTAGGTCAAAAAAAAGAAGAAGATCCCCTTCTTGGGTTCACTTCGGGTTGATTAGGAAAAATTCCTCTTTCCCTATTTCACATGGCTAGTTAAGCAAATTGTTGACTCATGGTCTCATCATCCCCTTAATAGACTCTTTAAGCCTCTCACATTCTGCCCATATCATTCACACTTGGTCCCTTTATCAAAATCATTGTAACTGGGAGGCAAATAAGATTGAGCAACAACCAGTTGAGGAGGAGGCCCTCTAAGATTATTGTATGCCTCTTAAAATGGTGGCCTTTGACAAGAAGAAGATGAGATTTTTCCTTGGAAACTGCCACCTTCAGCATTGAGCATCAAAGCATTTTGCCAATCCATGAAAAATTTATGTGCCTAAACCACCCCGGGTTATATATAGGGAAATAGCGGTCAAACTTGGGGCTTAGGAAGACGATGTTCACTCGTCCTTGCTCTTGGCTTGTAGCCAATTGCTGAGTGGATAATGGACAAGCACTTAAAGAATCATCGGTAGATTGACATTGGAAACATGAACTCATAGGGGAAGGAGGAAAATTGTTCGATACTTGGGATAAAACAAAACCCTTTAACATGTTCTCAAGGGTGGTCAAAAACGAGTGTTGATGTATGTAATGTCACTACCAGATGAATACCACCCTTTTGGCTATTAATTCAGGCACTAAGCTATCATCCCTTATTGTCTTTCATTATAAATCTTTTTCGCTAATTCCTCTACAGAATCCCATGCTTCGGTCTCACTCTTGTTCAAGAAACCACATTGACACATAGATTCCACCATGGTTCTTAGGGCTTGGTCAAGTCCTTCATAGATTATTTTTCATAGACGCCAACGTTCTAGATCATAGTGGGGACACTGAGCAAGCAAGAATTTAAACATTTCAAAACACTTCCAAAAGGACCCTTTTTCCAATTACACAATGTGATTAATTTCACTCCTTAATTTCACTGCTTTAACAGTTGTAAAATACTTTCCCAGGAAAACCCTTACAAACTCATCCCATATGGAGGTATAGTTTGTCAAGAGACTATGCATCCATTTTTTTTTGGCCGAATCTTTCAATACAAAAGTAACGACATGCAACCGGATAATGTCTTGGAGAACATTAGGGAATTGCATCATCGAGCGCACTTCCTCAAATTTCCTTAGAAATAGGAAAGCATCACCATCTGCAAAGAGTTTAGGAAGCATGGTCGTATATTGTAGAGTAAATGCAAACTGCACATCCTCACCAAGTTCTAGGGCTCTAAAATAAGATGAATTAGTGGATTTTGGGGGATAGAAGAGTTAATTTAGGCTCCTTTCTAGAGGAGAGGAAGCTTGACCTTCCCCCTCTACCATTGTGCCAAAATTGAGTGCCAAGGGTTGAGTTACCTAAAGGTAGAATTGTAAGGTTTCAATGCAAATAATTTTGTTAAATCGTTGAAAATAATAATAATTAGGAGTAAAGAAATCCCCGCCTCAATTTCAAACTTGGTGTTTTGATCGAAGGCTGACTTGGCTTGACTTTAGGGCTCGAATGACTCCAAATTCTTCGACTTTTGCTCACCCACACACGAACAGACCCCACTCGTGCCTGATTCACGCCCCGATGCTGAAAATTCGAACTCTAAATCAAACCCAATTTCACTTACTAACTTGAGATTGAATTGGGTGTTTGTAGTTGCGAATTTTTACTACAATTTATAGAGAATTGAAATAACTAGAAGCTAGATTGCATGGCCATACCTGGGCAAGTGCTCATGCCCCTAATTCATCGCCCAAAACACTACAGACGTGGTGCGTGCATCCCACGTTCTCTCCCAAAATTCACACCAGATGGAGGCTAGCTCATGGGGAGGTTGAAGGGGTACGTTTTGCGACCGTGAGTGGCAAGAAATCAACTCGAGATTGAGCTCTTGTGGTGTGTCCATGGTAGACATGAGGGGAGGAAGAAGAAGCACAGAGAGGGGAGAGAGGGATGTCGGGTCAGGGGGGTTGCGGGCAGGAGGAGGGAAAAAAAGGGTGTTATACGCATTTACTAAAATGCCCCTCCATCTCTTTATTTTTTTTTTTGTCCTAAGTTGATTCATATTCAACACCACTAGTCTAATTCGTAACCCGAATTCTAAACCCAAATCGATAATAATATAATCCTTCATCAATTATTCGTTCCCAAATCTATCTAGGTTCGATTTAATAACATCGAACTACTTTTAAAGTTGACAACCTAACCGTATTCGGGTTCCTACTTGAATTAGTACTCGCTAATAACCGTTAATAACGTTTATTAAAAATCATTGAATGATTTTCAAAACTAATAACAATAATATTATTACTGGCGTCAAAAATATTCTTTTTAATAAAATCAACGCTCACATAGGCACTTAGAAAATCATTTTAGCTTATATTGCTAATAAAATGCGGTTTTTATAACGCAAAAAGGCATTACGAGCAACTTAACGGAATATAAAGTACGCGGACCTTACACTCTCCCCCCAAAAAGAATTTTGTCCTCGAAATTGCTTACTTGGAGGAATTAATAGAGGTACTTCACCCACATTTCTTTCACAATCTAAAATAGTTTATGCTTAGCTATTCATTCTGCCTTCACAATAGCATCCCATCCTTAGATTTCTATTTGAACTCAATCATCAGGGAGCATTCCCCCTTGCACTATAACAACTCAATCTCTACAGGTATGGTTGATATAGCAGATAGTTTTAAGGAAGAGGTTATGAAATGTTGCATACGCATCTCATGAGGTCTACTAACAAGTATCTTTGCAATTCAAGAATGACAAGAGGGCGAGCATTACTAGAATGACGGGATGGGGGCATAAAGTTGCTTATCAAGAGAATACCTGACCTTGTGTTGGCAGGTCCCCATGTCTCTTTTCCCTTCTAGCTACGCATCCGACTGCCAGTTTATGGCTTCTGATTGCTTTTGCTATCCCCTAAGGGAGTACCAATGGTTAGGCAATCTCGTTGTGCCACTGTCTTGATTCCCGTTCCGAATCCCTGAGTGTGACCCCGAGTATTCCATGTGACCCTTGGGCAATCAGTGGCTCTATGACCCATATCACCACATTCAAAACATGAGCCCGTAAAGCTTCTGCATGGGCTAAGGTGCTGATGTCCACACTGGCTATAGGTTTTCCTTGGTTTCCATTGGACGGCTTGCTTTCCCTTATCCTGTTTTATCTCAGATTTAAACCTTCTAGAGTTTCTGCTTCCTTGGGAATTGGATTCTCCAGGGCCAATTTCCCTCTTTGCTCGGCCTTTTTCTTTGTTTTCAATCTTAGTCTCATCTATGATGCGGGCTACTTTCACAATCCTCTGGTACATTTCTTAAAATCTGGTATATGCGTACCCTACTATTATCTGCTTTATTTGTCCTTTTAATCCCTGCTCGAAGTGGTACATTATCATTTCTTCGGTGGCCACCTGATTTGGAGCAAATCAGCTCAGCTCATTAAACTTCGCTGCATATTCCATCACGCTCATTTCTCCTTATTTCAAGTATAAAAACTCCCGTTTCTTAACCCTTCTTATGTCTCGAGGGTAATATTGAGTGTCCATTAAGGCTCTCAGTTGGTTCCAAGTTAGCACAGGTTCACCTACCCTAGGTTTCACTATCCCCCACTAGAATTCAGCTTCTTTTTCAAATTGGGAAGCGGCTAGGTGCACCTTGAACCTCTCAGGCACTCCATGATCTCAAATAATTTTTCCATTCTCCGAAGCCACTCCTCATATACCATCGGGTCAGCTCCACCTTCAAACTTGGGAGGGTTAAGCTTATTAAATTGACATATCATTTTCATGGCAGTTGGTTCTGGTATGAGTTCGCGTCGAGGAAGCATCTGTCACAAAATTACATAAGGAATCACTTAGTTCTAATTTCAACTAGGGTAGACTTCCCTGGTTAATGAAATGATTCGCAAATGATGAGAGTTGTTATGTATAGCCTCAAGTCTAGTTCAGTTCAACCTTCATATAGTCAAACGTGCATATCACATCTTATTCAAAGGAAATACACGTGCATGTTTACACAAACTAGTGAATCCATAACACTTGGTCAGCACCAACTGCACTTATTTCGTTGAACACTAATAGCGTGACTTAGGAGTCACGGGAGATCTCACCATCCTAGTACTTCACAATTTAAGGAAAATAAACTAAAAGAGTTTACATTCAGCTTATTGGCATACAACATTTATCATGGTATTTCATCTTACATGCCATTTGTGAACTCATCTGAGACTTTTGCAAAAAGGGTTTAAAGCCAATCCTTAATATAACCTAATATCAACAAGGAGGTCCTTCAGGTCTCTTCCTAACATCCCAATCCTTAGTCTTCAAAATTCCAACGCATTTCTCAAGGCACCCTATCACAAGCCTTCTCAATATAAATAAACACCATATACAAAATCCTTTTCTTCTACCCCTCTAGAATTTCATAAGTCATCTCACAAGATTCACCGCTTCTGTAGTTGATCTTCTTGCAATGGAACCAAACCGCTTCACAGAAATTAAAGTCCCCCTCTCAACCTTTTCACCATCATCCATTGCATGCTAGAATGTAACCGCATTCCATGCGGCAAACCATAGAGGTAGATAAATACGGTCGACGATGAGGAAAATTATCCTACACTACCACTGAGATGGTAAGGGAAGAATCGGCATATACATACATATTATAAATCATACACTTGTTAATACAAGTAATACCAGGCAAGACACGACCACATAACCACATAAGTCACATATCTTCACATAGCACATACCTATTATGTTATCTAAATGCATAATGCAAACCTATAGCTCTGATACCACCTAATGTAACGCCCCTAACCTAGGGAGAGTCACACCGCCAGGACTTCCTAAAGGGAAATCCTTAAGGCTCTTGAAGATCGAGGGTTTGGATTAGCATTTAGATAGTTATTCTAGAACAAAACTGCCAGAGTTTTCCCTGTTTTAGCAACATTTGAGGGTCTTAGCTCAGCTAAAGGGCACCTATAACTGGGGATATGGTGTAACATTTGCTAAAATAACTCAAGTTCACTGCCTCGGGCCACTCGCTTGGATCACTAATGATCTAACAACTAAAACAAGGGTTAGAAAACTACATATATAGGTACAGAGCTGGCTACATGCTTTTACATACAACGATAACTTAAAAATTTACAATGTGGTAGATCGAACACTTGTAAAGCTGGCAGAAACTTCTGAGGGGTCGACATCAAACAACTTCAAAGTATCTCTTAAACCTGCTCAAATTGAACCTGGGAAAAAGTGGAATCCCCTACTCCTTAAAACCCAAAACAGTTACAGGCAATAATATTAATAATAGCCACATATCACGGATTCATACTTTACTATCATATAGGCAATCAAAATCCCCAAGGAAAGATCACCCCCATTAAGATTCTATTCTAACCATTCAACTCAATTCTAGGCCCTCATCGGCCAGACTTCCCTACTAGCAGGTATTCAGGCACATAAACAAGTAGGCAACAAGGATTTGAATATAAAGGCCTTTAAACTCACTTTTGAAAACATAGTGACTGTTGATAAATACCAAGAATGGTTTATGATCCACACAAACTCCTTTTAAGCTTATAATTCTTTTTAAAAGTTCTAGAAACATCTAAACTGGTAAGAAAGATTCTTTTATCGAATATGCATATTGAAAAGCTTGAATGTACGATGCATTACTAGGATGTAACTATACTTCATTTGAAATCTCATTTAAACTATATTCAGAATACATTCACAGAATATATGCAGGTTCGGTACATTTGAAAGCTTTCTTCTTTTCTTAAAATTGCCTTACTTGGCCTCTTGAGGCCCGTATCCCTTTAAAAGAACTTCTTTTTCTGTTCTGAACTGCTTAGAATGGCAAAATGCTAAGTCTCTTTTTTATCATGAACTTATTTATAATATAAAAATATCTTATTGTGCTGGCTAGGGAGGTCAACACCACCCTTAAGTGAGATCGTCACTCTTAATCTATGTTATCCCTGGGATATACGTACTTAACTTTTGGCCAAAATGCATCTTAGTAGAGCAACTCTAACCTCAATACTGTCCTCTATGGGGCAACAGCTCACACCAGGATAATCATATCCTGAGTCCAGTCCCCCTCAAGGTTTTCTTACGCGTCACACATTAGGGAACAGCTCACCAAGATAATCATATCTTGAGTCCAGCTCCCGAGAATAGCTCACACCATCTTTGCATCCAGCTCCCAGCATCACCTTAGGGGGAAACAGCTCACACCATCTTTGCGTCCAGTTCACACCCTCAAGGTCTGCCCACTTGCCTAGCACTTTATAGCCTTTAAAATCGCATTGCATTGCTTCTTCCGATGTTTACTTTGCTGAAATCTTATTTTTAAACAAAACGACCACAACCTTTCGAAATATTTATAGTTCATTCGTTTTTGGCCTAAAAACTTCTTATAAATGGTATAAGTTCGCTAACTCATAAATCGACTTCGTAAATAACTTAAAAGCTTCTTATAAATGTAAAATGTTTAGTACATCGTAAAACGACTTCGTTTCTAACTTGAAAGCTTCGTATAAATGTAATAAGGTTGCCAAATTGTAAAAGGACTTCATTTTCAGCTTAGAAGCTTCATATAAATGTAATAAGGTTGCTAAATCGTAAAACGACTTTGTTTTCAGCTTAGAAGCTTCATATAAACGTAATAAGGTTGCGAAATTGTAAAACGACTTCGTTTTCAACTAGAAACTTCATATAAACATATTAAGGTTGCTAGATCATAAAACGACTTCGTTTTCAACTTAGAAGCTTCATATAAATGCAATAAGGTTGCTAAATCGTAAAACAACTTTGTTTTCAACTTTGAAGCCTCATATAAACGTATTCAGTCTGCTTGATGGAGATCCCCTCATGCCCCTTGATCCAAAGAAACAAATCAAGCTAGGTAATTTCATTTTGGTGATTAAAGGATGAATAAATCATCCTTATTTTGTTTAAGACCTAAAATAGCAGGTCATGGATTGCTTCCAGCAACAAACCCGGTTTTTGAGAGCTTAATTACTTAAACCTCTTTAAGGTTTAAGTCTAATATTTTTCATTGAGATTCAAGTTCAAGAAGTTAGCTTTGCACAAATCAAGTTTCATCCCATTTGGACTTCATTTACCCATTCAAATTGGCAAATAATCCCAAGGTGTCCAAACTGCCCAGATCAACCAGATTTTACCTGGATTTGGTGATCACATTTCTTAATCTTCCATGAGGTTTAATGCTCAATTTTTGCATCCTTGGAAATATCAAGATCTTAGCTTTCATGTCCAATTGGATTTACCAGATTTGGAGTTCAATTGGTCAGTGAACGAAGCTCATTTTCAGTCCTATGCTGTTTTGGACCAGATTCTGCATGATTCGAGTATTCAGCCTATTTCAAGGGTCAAATGATGTCCAAAGGCTTTGCCTCAAAAGAGAGGGTATTCTAGACATCTTGAGGCAAACAAACCAAGATTACTCAGCATTTGAGGTGCCAAGCAAGGAAGATAAGTCCGGGCAGATTCAGCCACCTAGCACCCGGTTGCTTAGCCTTGAGGTTTTACCCTCTTAAGAGGGTTTGCTAGAGGTGTGTGCCTGCCATGTTAGCTGTCTTGACATGCTTAGTCATCCTAACACTCAGTTAAGCAAGGGCATGCCATGTGGAGCAAGGGAAGACCACCATTTTGCAAGCTATCAATCGGCCACTCAAGCTACACATGGTAGCCATGCATTCATCCATATTTTGATGTGGCAGCCGTGCATTACTTGCCCTTCTTGCTAGGAAAAGTGTTAGAGAGCAAAATCATGTATTTTGAAGCTTAAGCATTCGAATTAGTCTAGCTTAGTTCAAACTATGTGATTATTTAAGTTAAGCTAAATTAGTAGCATTCCTAGCTAGCAAGGAAAGCTTGTTTTCATGTATGTTCAAGGCTATTTAAAGCCGCGTTGGTTCATTTTGTAAGATATACACTTAAACTTTGAATTAAGAGAAAGACTTTGTGTCTTTGAGTTTCCTTGAATACTTAACTTGCTTATCCTTAATTAGGCCGATTAAGGTGGTGATCAAGTGAGTCTTAATCCTTGGTTAGGTGGTGTATCTTATCCTAATTCAAGATTAAGGGGCCAAAGCTCGTGATTGGTGGTGTTTCTGTATCTAATCATCTAGTTTAGAACCATCCATCTACCTTGATATTCCTCACATGTTTCAAGTGCACTTTGCTAGTTTTCAGTTTACATTGAATTCTGGTTTGAGTTTGCAATTAATCCCTTGATGATACATCATGTTCCTTTTCCTTTTCCCATTTAGAATCCTTGATTCTAAATTCCATTCCTACCTCACGTGTTTGCTGCCTCACAACCAGCATATTACATCCCACTTTCATTGGTTTCTCTTTGATTGCATTCTCTCTTGGTTTTAAGCTTTCAGTCTTAATTTGAGTTTTAGCATAGACCCTCAAGAGGTACATCATTTTTGGCATCAGAGCAAGTTCAGATCCTTGCCTGAACCCCACGCTCCCAAATTAAATCCAAACATAAGCAGCCTACTTACATTTCAAATCAGCCCGCAAAGGACCCTAGGCCTTGTCCTTTGTGCCATCTTCAATGAGCTTGGAGAAAGAACTAGCTTTTATTGATACTAGATATGCTTGCTTTGTAATTCCAAAATATCATGGCGAAAAGGAAGAGTTCACAGGTTGGTTATCTAAGGTAGAACGAGTGTTTGCTTGTTGTATCCTTAATGACCAACAGAAGTTCGAAGTGGTTATTTCAAGATTGAGAGGTTGTGTACTTCAGTGGTGGAATAATTACAAGTTTGAGCGAAAAAAAGAAAGGAAAAGAGAAGGTGAGAACTTGGAAGAAATTGAGTAGTAAGATGAAGGGTTCCTTTTACCTATCCACTTACACGCCCATGAAAGAAAGTATCCCCATTAAGCCCACGGGTTCATTCCCTTCCACCCCATAAAAAAAACAAACCCCACAAATGATATTTCCCCTACAACTTAGGAGGTGTCTTAAGTGCCAATGGCTTGGACACTTAGCCACGGATTGCCCGAACAGCAAGGTCATTACCTTGGAAAAAAGGAAAGCTGTGAGAGAGGAGGAAAAGAAGATGCAATTGGTGGAAGAACTGAAGCAGGAATTAGAGGAGATTGAAGAAAAGGCTAATAAGGGAGAGATATCAGTCTTGAAAAGGGATTTGAGTAGTCAAAAGGGAGTTGAAGATGGACTCCTAAATAACTTCACCATTTCTGAACAAGGTAAAGGGTTTACCTTGATTTTGATTCCCATCAACCACCACAAAACCCATCACCACCACGCCAATGTTCCTTTTACTTGTAATAAATCTTTATTACAAGCTTATTATCAAAGGTGGGTAGTATTAATTAAGCCTTTTGATCGAGGCAAATGGTAGCCAAGTAGAAGAAGTGATTACCTAATCTGATTTGAGGACAAATCCTTTTCAACAAGGGAAGGATGATGGAGATCCCTCCATGCCCCTTGATCTAAAGAAACAAATCAAGCTAGGTAATTTTGTTTTGGTGATTAAAGGATGAATAAATCATCCTTCTTTTGTTTAAGACTTAAAACAGCAGGTCATGGATTGCTTTCAGCAGCAAACCCGGTTTTTGAGAGCTTAAGTACTTAAGCCTCTTTAAGGTTTAAGTCTAATATATTCATTGGGATTGAAGTTCAGGAAGTTAGCTTTGCAGCAAATCAAGTTTCATCCCATTTGGATTTCATTTACCCATTCAAATTAGCAAATAATCCCAAGGTGTCCAAACTGCCCAGATCAACTAGATTTTACCCGGCCTTGGTGATTACATTTCTTAATCTTCCAAGAGATTTAAGTTCCCAATTTTTGCATCCCTGGAAATATTAAGATCTTAACATTCATGTCCAATTGGAATTACTAGATTTGGAGTTCAATTGGTCAGTGAATGAAGCTCATTTTCAGTCCTATGCTGTTTTGGACCAGATTCTGCATGATTCAAGTATTCAGCCTATTTCAACAGCCAAATGATGTCCAAATGCTTTGATTCAAAAGAGAGGGCATTCTAGACATCTTGAGGTTTTCCTCCTTGTAAACAAACTAAGATTACTCAGCATTTGGGGTGTCAAGCAAGGACGACAAAACCGGGCTGATTCAGCCACCTATCACACGATTGCTTAGCCTTGAGGCTTTACCCTCTTAAGAGGGTTTGCTAGAGGTGTGTGCATGCCATGTTGGCTGTCTTGATATGCTTAGTCATCCTAACACCCAGCCAAGCAAGGGCATGCCACGTGGAGTAGGGGAAGACCACCATTTTGCAAGCTATCAACCGGCTACTCAAGCTACACCTGGCAGCCATGCATTCATCCATCTTTTGATGTGGCAACCGTGCATTACTTGCCCTTCTTGCTCGAAAATTGAGTGTCCTAAGTTACTTCAAGCTTAGGAAAAGCGTTAAAGAGCTAAATCATATATTTTGAAGCTTAAGCATTCGATTTAGTCTAGCTTAGTTCAAACCGTGTGATTGTTTAAGTTAAGCTAAATTAGTAGCATTCCTAGCTAGCAAGGAAAGCTTGTTTTCATGTATGTTCAAGGCTATTTAAAGTCGTGCTGGTTCATTTTGTAAGATATACACTTAAACTTTGAATTAAGAGAAAGACTTTGTGTCTTTGAGTTTCCTTGAATACTTAACTTGCTTATCCTTAATTAGGCCGATTAAGGTGGTAATCAAGTAAGTCTTAATACTTGGTTAGGTGGTGTATCTTATCCTAATCCAAGATTAAGGGCCCTAAGCTAGTGATTGGTGGTGTTTTTGTATCTAATCATCTAGTTTAGAACTATCCATCTACTTTGATATTCCTCACGGGTTTCAAGTGCACTTTACTACTTTTCAGTTTACATTAAATTCTAGTTTGAGTTTGCAATTAATCCCTTGAAGATACATCAAGTTCCTTTTTCTTTTTCCATTTGGAATCCTTGATTCTAAATTCCATTCCTACCTCACGTGTTTGCTGCCTCACAACTAGCATATTATGTCCCATATTCATTGGTTTCTCTTTGATTGTATTCTCTTTTGGTTTTAAGCTTTTACTCTTAATTTGAGTTTTAGCATAGACCCTTGGGAGGTACATCATTTTTGGTATCAGAGCAAGTTCAGATCCTTGCCTGAACCCCATGCTCGCAAATTAAATCCAAACACAAATAGCCTACTTACATTTCAAATCAGCCCACAAAGAACCCTAGGCCTCGTCCTTGACGCCATTTTCAATGAGCTTGGAGAAAGAACTAGCTTTTATTGATATTGGATTTGCTTGCTTTGCAATTCCAAAATTTTGTGGCGAAAAGAAAGAGTTCACAGGTTGGTTATCTAAGGTGGAATGAGTGTTTGTTTGTTATATCCTTTATGACCAACAGAAGTTCAAAGTGGTTATCTTAAGATTGAGAGGTTGTGCACTTCAGTGATGGAATAATTACAAGTTTGAGCGAAAAAAGAAAGGAAAAGAGAAGGTGAGAACTTGGAAGAAATTGAGTAGCAAGATGAAGGGTTCCTTTTGCCCATCCACATACACGCCCATGAAAGAAAGTATCTCCATTAAGCCCATGGGTTCATTCCCTTCCATCCCATAAAAAAAACCAACCCCACAAATGATCTTTCCCCCATAATTTAAGAGGTGTCTCAAGTGCCAAGGGCTTGGACACTTAGCCACGGATTGCCCAAGCAGCAAGCTCGTTACCTTGGAAGAAAGGAAAGCCGTGAGAGAGGAGGAAAAGAAGATGCAATTGGTGGAAGAACAGAAGGAGGAATTAGAGGAGATTTAAGAAAAGGCTAATAAGGGAGAGATATTAGTTTTGAAAAGGGATTTGAGTAGTCAAAAGGGAGTTGAAGATGGACTCCTAAACACCTTCACCATTTCTGAATAAGGTAAAGGGTTTACCTTGATTTTGATTCCTATTAACCACCACAAAACCCATCACCACCACATCCCTTTTACTTATAATAATTCTTTATTACAAGCTCCTTATCAAAGGTGGGTAGTATTAATTAAGCCTTTTGATCGAGGCAGATGGTAGCCAAGTAGAAGAAGTGATTACATAATCTGATTTGAGGACAAATCCTTTTCAACAAGGGAAGGATGATGGAGATCCCTCCATACTCCTTGATCCAAAGAAACAAATCAAGCTAGGTAATTTCATTTTGGTGATTAAAGGATGAATAAATCATCCTTATTTTGTTTAAGACCTAAAACAGCAGGTTATGGATTGCTTCCAGCAGCAAACCCGATTTTTGAGAGCTTAATTACTTAAACCTCTTCAATGTTTAAGTCTAATATTTTTCATTGGGATTGAAGTTCAGGAAATTAGCTTTTCACCAAATCAAGTTTCATCCCATTTGGACTTCATTTACCCATTCAAATTAGCAAATAATCCCAAGGTGTCCAAACTGTACAGATCAATCAGGTTTTACCCGGTTTTGGTGATTACATTTCTTAATCTTCCATGAGGTTTAAGTGCCCAGTTTTTGCATCCCTGGAAATATTAAGATCTTAGCTTTCATGTCCAATTGGAATTACCAGATTTGGAGTTCAATTGGTCAGCGAACGAAGCTCATTTTCACTCCTATGCTGTTGTGGACCAGATTCTGCACGATTTGAGTATTCAGCCTATTTCATCAGCCAAATGACGTCCAAATGCTTTGATTCAAAAGAGAGGGTACTCTAGACATCTTGAGGTTTCCCTCGCAAACAAACCAAGATTACTCAGCATTTGGGGTGTCAAGCAAGTGAAGACAAAACCAGGCTGATTCAGCCACCTAGCACCCGATTGCTTAGCCTTGAGGCTTTACCCTCTTAAGAGGGTTTTCTAGAGGTGTGTGCCTACCATGTTGGCTGTCTTGATATGCTTAGTCATCCTAACACCCAGACAAGCAAGGGAATGCCACGTGGAGCAGGGGAAGACCACCATTTTGTAAGCTATCAACCGGCCACTCAAGCTACACATGGCATCCATGCATTTATCCATCTTTTGATGTGGCAGCCGTGCATTACTTGCCCTTCTTGCTCAGAAAATGAGTATCCTAAGTTACTTCAAGCTTAGGAAAAGTGTTAGAGAGCTAAATCATGTATTTTGAAGCTTAAGCATTTGAATTAGTCTAGCTTAGTTCAAACCGTGTGATTGTTTAAGTTAAGCTAAATTAGTAGCTTCCCTAGCTAGCAAGGAGAGCTTGTTTTCATGTATGTTCAAGGCTATTTAAAGCCATGCTGGTTCATTTTGTATGATATACACTTAAACTTTGAATTAAGAGAAAGACTTTGTGTCTTTGAGTTTCCCTGAATACTTAACTTGATTATCCTTAATTAGGCTGATGAAGGTGGTGATCAAGTGAGTCTTAATCCTTGGTTAGGTGGTATATCTTATCCTAATCCAAGATTAAGGGCCCTAAGCTAGTGATTGGTGGTGTTTCTGTATCTAATCATCTAGTTTAGAACTATCCATCTACATTGATATTCCTCACGGGTTTCAAGTGCACCTTGCTAGTTTTCAGTTTACATTGAATTTTGGTTTGAGTTTATAATTAATCCCTTGAAGATACATCAAGTTCCTTTTCCTTTTCCTATTTAGAATCCTTGATTCTAAATTTCATTCCTACCTCACGTGTTTGCTGCCTCACAACCAGCATATTACGTCCCACTTTCATTGGTTTCCCTTTGATTGTATTCTCTCTTGGTTTTAATCTTCACTCTTAATTTGAGTTTTAGCATAAGCCCTCGGGAGGTACATCATTTTTAGTATCAGAGCAAGTTCAGATCCTTGCCTGAACCCTGTGCTCCGAAATTAAATCCAAACACAAACAGCCTACTTACATTTCAAATCAGCCCACAAAGAACCCTAGGCCTCGTCATTCACGCCATCTTCATTGAGCTTGGAGAAAGAACGAGCTTTTATTGGTATTGGATATGCTTGCTTTGCAATTCCAAAATTTCGTGATGGAAAGGAAGAGTTCACAAGTTGGTTATCCAAGGTGGAACGAGTGTTTGCTTGTTATATCCTTAATGACCAACAGAAGTTCAAAGTGGTTATTTCAAGATTGAGAGGTTGTGCACTTTAGTGGTGGAATAATTACAAGTTTGAGCGAAAAAAGAAAGGAAAAGGAAAGGTGAGAACTTGGAAGAAATTGAGTTATAAGATGAAGGGTTCCTTTTGCCATCCACTTACACACCCATGAAAGAAAGTATCTTCATTAAGCCCACGGGTTCATTCCCTTTCACCCCACAAAAAAAAACCAACCCCACAAATGATCTTTCCCCTACAACTTAGGAGGTCTCTCAAGTGCCAAGGGCTTGGACACTTAGCCACGGATTGCCCGAACAGCAAGGTCATTACCTTGGAAAAAAGGAAAGCTGTGAGAGAGGAGGAAAAGAAGATGCAATTGGTGGAAGAACCGAAGCAGGAATTAGAGGAGATTGAAGAAAAGGCTAATGAGGGAGAGATATTAGTCTTGAAAAGGGATTTGAGTAGTCAAAAGGGAGTTGAAGATGGACTCCTACACAACTTCACCATTTCTGAACAAGGTAAAGGGTTTACCTTGATTTTGATTCCCATTAATCACCACAAAACCCATCACCACCACACCAATGTTCCTTTTGCTTGTAATAAATCTTTATTACAAGCTTCTTATCAAAGGTGGGTAGTATTAATTAAGCCTTTTGACCAAGGCAGATGGTAGCCAAGTAGAAGAAGTGATTACCTAATCTGACTTGAGGACAAATCCTTTTCAACAAGGGAAGGATGATGGCCCTCCATGCCCCTTGATCCAAAGAAACAAATCAAGCTAGGTAATTTCATTTTGATGATTAAAGGATGAATAAATCATCCTTATTTTTTTTAAGACCTAAAACGGCAGGTCATGGATTGTTTCCAGCAGCAAACCTAGTTTTTGAGAGCTTAATTACTTAAACCTCTTTAAGGTTTAAGTCTAATATTTTTCATTGGGATTAAAGTTCAGGAAGTTAGCTTTGCACACATCAAGTTTCATCCCATTTGGACTTCATTTACCCATTCAAATTAGCAAATAATCCCAAGGTGTCCAAACTGCCCAGATCAACCAGATTTTACCCAGTTTTGGTGATTACATTTCTTAATCTTCCATGAGGTTTATGCCCAATTTTTGCATCCCTGGAAATATTAAGATCTTAGCTTTCATGTCCAATTGGAATTACCAGATTTGGAGTTCAATTGGTCGGTGAACGAAGCTCATTTTCAGTCCTATGCTGTTTTGGACCAGATTCTGCACGATTCGAGTATTCAGCTTATTTCAAGGGCCAAATGACGTTCAAAGGCTTTGCTTCATAGAGAGGCTATTCTAGACATCTTGAGGTTTCCCTCCATGTAAACAAACCAAGATTACTCAGCATTTGATATGTCAAGCAAGGAAGACAAATCCAGGCTTCAGCCACCTAGCACCCGGTTGCTTAGCCTTGAGGTTTTACCCTCTTAAGAGGGTTTGCTAGAGGTGTGTGCCTGCCACGTTAGTTGTCTTGACATGCTTAGTCATCCTAACACTCAGTCAAGTAAGGGCATGCCACGTGGAGTAAGGGAAGACCACCATTTTGCAAGCTATCAACCGGCCACTCAAGCTACACAAGGCAGCCATGCATTCATCCAACTTTTGATGTGCCACCGTGCATTACTTTCCCTTCTTTCTAGGAAAATGAGTGTCCTAAGTTACTTCAAGCTTAGGAAAAGTGTTAGAGAGCTAAATCATGTATTTTGAAGCTTAAGCACTCGAATTACTCTAGCTTAGTTCAAACCGTGTGATTGTTTAAGTTAAGCTAAATTAGTAGCTTCCCTAGCTAGCAAGGAAAGCTTGTTTTCATGTATGTTCAAGGCTATTTAAAGCCATACTGGTTCATTTTGTAAGATATACATTCAAACTTTGAATTAAGAGAAAGACTTTGTGTCTTTGAGTTTCCTTGAATACTTAACTTGCTTATCCTTAATTAGGCCGATTAAGGTGGTGTATCTTATCCTAATCCAAGATTAAGGGCCCTAAGCTAGTGATTGGTGGTGTTTCTATATCTAATCATCTAGTTTAGAACTATCCATCTACCTTGATATTCCTCACGGTTTTCAAGTGCACTTTGCTAGTCTTCAGTTTACATTGAATTCTAGTTTGAGTTTGCAATTAATCCCTTGAAGATACATCAAGTTCCTTTTCCTTTTCCCATTTAGAATCCTTGATTCTAAATTCCATTCCTACCTCGCGTGTTTGCTGCCTCACAACCAGCATATTACGTGTCACTTTCATTGGTTTCTCTTTGATTGTATTCTCTCTTGGTTTTAAGCTTTCACTCTTAATTTGAGTTTTAGAATAGACCCTCGGGAGGTACATCACTACTAAATCGTAAAACGACTTCGTTTTCAACTTAAAAGTTTCTTATAAATGTAAAACGATTGCTAACTCATAAAACGACTTCACTTTCAGCTTAAAAGCTTCTTTTAAACGTAATACGTTTACCCAATCATAGATTGAAATGCGTTTGAAACATAACTTGCTTAGTTAGCGTTTAATTCAAACTAAGTTCGAAATCGAAACCCATCTGAGACTTAACTACTTAATTAGTAATAAATGCAAGCTAGATTCGTTTGAAAATTCCTTTTTAACTCAAGGAGTGGTGTTTAAGTAGATCAAAACCTTTGATTGCTTCCAAGCCTACCACTATTCAAAACTTAAGGCATCTAGCTTATTTTAATTCAATCAGGGTTTCTTTATATATTTTCAACACAAATGCTTCTTAAAGTCATTATGCACTTACTAGCTCTTTAATCGAAACTCAATAGAAACTTAAGTTAGCAAATAACATGCAAATAAGCTAAGCTTCATAATTAGCACCTTAAGGTGCCCTTTTTCGGGTCATTTAAGTTCCTTTAAACACGAGGTGGGGTCATACCCAAATCAATGCCTTAAAAACTTTTTCGAACTCACTTTTAGTTTGCTTTTGAACTTCCTAAATCTATCGACTATTCAGTCGAGTCACTAACTGAGTAGTTCGATGGTTTAGGACCTTTTTACACTTCAGACGTCCTAAAACACGAATAAACAACTGACAAACATAAACTATTTTCAAACGTATAAAACAAGCTTTCTAAATGACCTTTTCTTTTTAAAGACGTCTAAAGTTTCAAGAATCAATCACATAATGTCACGTAGCGTATCGAGGAAAAAGGGTTCACACATAACACATTCATACACTTCATATCACAACTCATTAAGCCACACATGGCCTCGTAATCCACACGATTGCGGCAATTCACAACCCTATCTCCCTCCTCACACAGCACAGACCACAAGAACCTCAAACCACTCAACAGTTCCACCTCAAACCATCCAACTACCGAGCTCGGTTCAATATTAACATGTACAAACCAATAATACATAGAACGATCATAAATTGATATAACATTCTTGCTTAATAACCAACATAGTGTTCAAGTGTACCAACTGAGGCAATCGAGACTTTAAAGCAACACTTTGTTTCCTAGTTCGCAAACCAACGTCCATGGGCATAATATTCCATTATAATTACTATGAATAGGCTGTGAACAAGCCCAAACTGATTTAGTCATACCCGTTAGACGTAATTCGGTTTGTTGTATCAATTACTCAACTAGCCTCTTTACTCTTCGAAGCAGGGCTCAAGTGTGACTAGCTGCTAGTGTAACGATTCTAAAGCATGTCCTATTTATCCCAAGGTCCTCGACTAATCAATTCATTAAACCATGCATTGAATCAACATGCAATTTAGCCCAAAATCAATACCATGCCTGTAGTTTCTAATATCGATTCTAATTCACCCCAACTGATTTCTAAACTCAAATTCAACATGCTCTAACTAATTTTGTTAAATCGTTGAAAATAATAATAATTAGGAGTAAAGAAATCCCCACCCCGATTTCAAACTCGGTATTTTGATTGAAGGCTGACTTGGCTTGACTTTAGGGCTCGAACGCCTCCAAATTCTTCGGCTTTTGCTCACCCACGCACGAACAGACCCCACTCATGCCTGATTCACACCCCAATGCTCAAAATTCGAACCCTAAATGAAACCCAATTTCACTTACTAACTTGAGATTGAATTGGGTGTTTGTAGTTGCGAATTTTTACTGCAATTTATAGAGAATTAAAATAACTAGAAGCTAGATTGCATGGCTATACCTGGCAAGTGCTCACGGCCCTAATTCGTCGCCCAAAGCACTGCAGGCGTGGTGCATGCATCCCAGGTTCTCGCCCAAAATTCACAGCAGATGGAGGCTAGCTCGTGGGGAGGTCGAATGGGTAGGTTTCGCGACCGTGAGCGGCAAGAAATCAACTCGAATTCGAGCTCTTATGGTGCATCCATGGTAGAGATGAGGGGAGGAAGAAGAAGCGCAGAGAGGGGAGAGAGGGATGTCGGGTCAGGGGGGTCGCAGGCAAGAGGAGGAAAAAAAAGGGGGTGTCACGCACATTTACTAAAATGCCCCTCCATCTCTTTATTTTTGTTTTGGTTGCAAGTTGATTCATATTCGATACCGCTAGTTTAATTCGTAACCCGAATTCTAAACCCAAATCGATAATAATATAATCCTTCATCAATTATTCGATCCAAAATCTATCTAGGTGCGATTTAATAACATCGAACTACTTCTAAAGTTGACAACCTAATCGCATTAGGGTTCCCACTTGAATTAGTACTCGCTAATAACCGTTAATAACGTTTGTTAAAAGTCATTGAATGATTTTCAAAACTAATAACAATAATATTATTACTGGCGACAAAAATATTCTTTTTAATAAAATCAACGCTCACATAGGTGCTTAGAAAATCATTTTAGCTTATATTGCTAATAAAATACGGTTTTTATAACGCAAAAAAGCATTACGAACAACTTAACGGAATATAAAGTGCGCAGGCCTTACAATAGGACAGTATGAATACGTGATATGTGGCTATTAAAGATACTACTGCCTGCAACGGTTTTGGTTTTAAGGGGTCGGGGAATGCTCATTGAGCGTGTGATTGCTCATCCCATTACTCTTTTCCCTTTTTCCCCAGGTTTACATCATGACAAGTAGGAGCCAAGTCACTTATCCCAAGGTGGATTCTATTCTTGCTTACAAGTTGTCATGTGTTCCCATTTGAAGGGGTTTTACATGCTTAACAAAGTCATGTAATGCATTCCTAGCATTGTAAACATTGTAAACAAGTATTCTAGTTCATGTAGTGTATTCAGTTTAGGAGTCGCTCTGTACGGTCATGTATGCCAACCATCTCATTAGCCAGTTGCCTTTTCAGTTGAAATCAGTTACTTTTTGGGATGTAAACCTCAGTACTCCAGTTGTGTGAACCGTTGAGTTGTATCTTTCACGTTTCCTGTATTAATGAACTATTTTGTTTGATGTATTCCAAGCGAGTTGCTCCTTGAGTTATGAACTCCGGCGTATAGCCGTTGGGTTTCTTTTAAAATGTTTTACGGTTCCATTGATCTACAGGGGTTTATTGTAAGGTTTTTAGCCTAGAAACGGTCAGTTTTTAGAGAAAACTCTGTCTGTTTCACCCTGGAATTTAAATAGAAAGTTAAGAAAACGTAACGCTCCTGGCTCTAGGGGCTGGGGGTGTTACATTGATGGTATCAGAGCATGGTCCTGTAACCATAGGCCACGGCCTAAGTCTTACATCTCATATAGTTGCCTAGGAATGCGTTCACGATGACATGATACACGCCTGCCTTGTGTGCAAATGTGAGTTTATGTGAATATTAGCACGTTTACCTAGTTAGGTGCAGCTTGAGTGAGCTCATTAGCCAAGTCAATGAACAAATTGCTAAGAGTATAAGTCCAATGACTTGTGTTCTCGTAGATGAGCTAAGTGTTAGCTCAATCAAAGTTGTTTTACTTATATGCCTTGGTGATTTTAATTGAAAGTGTAAAGAACATATGATTTGAAATCGAATGATTTGAAAGCCTTAACTCTAAGCTCATCTTTGCCCCTAAAGTACGATTTGCTCCTCGAGCTCCGTAATGGAGTGAGTGGTCATACTCAAAGGTTGGTAGAGAGAGAGCCAAAAGAAGTTAAACTATTTCCTTTTGAAAACCTAGGGACTTTGAAAGTTAAAGTTTTCTAATTAGTGAGTTAGGGTCATGCCTTCGCATTAGAAACCTTTCTAATTGTTTGGTTGGGTCTTGCTGTTGCAATCAAAACTCACATTTGCTTTATAATAATGCTTGGATTAACCCCACGAGCTTAAACTCGACCATTTACACTAAGGTCCTTGACACCTCACTTGATTAGTAAGAATGACCCCATTAGACGTCACCCTTCTACTGGTTTTAGCTCTAATCAGGTTGTAATGTTCTTCTAGGCTGATGTATTTGACAAATGTACCTTGTGTTTTCTTTGATAGCCATTGTAATTGTATGAGGGAGAGTTGTATCTAAGCTCCTCTCATAGTGTTGTACACACACCATGCCATATTGAATCAGAAATTGAGCTTACTTCTAGTTTGCTCTCCAAACACCTAGTGGCTGTATCTTGAGCTAGCAACTCAAGTGGTGATACACTAGGTCATTTTAGCACTTCTTGGCGGTATTCTGGCTATATCAAACCCTAATACACATAGAAAGAACAAGATAGAAAGGACCTAGCAGACTTTAGAATTGTTACACCACATGCAACACCTCGTTACCTCCTAGGATGATAATCTATGCCTTCCCAACACTTTCTTAAGCACAAGCACCAAGTGTAGAAGCAAGGATGCTCATAGTAGAAAGTAGAACCTTCCCATTCGTATTAGGAGTTCCTTGGACCTCCATAAATACCTGTGAAACAAATGCATCACAAAACCTCAATGTGGATCCGTAAAACCAATAACGCCATTGTTCTCACCCCTGCTAATTGACTGTTGGCGAACTCTAAACAGTTTGGACAAACCTCGAAGCATAACCTCGACCTTAGGTTTTAAATGAGGGTTGCATTCATGTATACTTTCCTAGATGTCTTTTCGTGAAACCATAAGAGTACCTCTAGATAGGATTGTTGGATGTGGTCATTGATGCATTTGTGGACAAATACCAACAAAATGAGTTTCTGCAATTACTTGACTTGAATTTGAGTGAACATAGGACTACATTAGTTAAAGCAATTTGATTTATGTAGTTAGTTTCACAATATGACTCTTGGATAATCATTTACAACCCCTCAATACTATTTTCTGGTGTTATAATTGGAGTAGTTAAACCCGATGTGTGTAATGCGTGACTAGATAACAATGAAGCTACATTTACATGAATCACGTCTATATATATATGTATCTCACGTGTAATAAAGTAGCATGATAGAGCATTCAAGTCATGTCACCTTATATATGAACACTCATGTCTATTATGCGCGGTCATTAATGCACTATAGGAACTAGGTCATGACTAGTTATGCGTCTTGTGAATAAGTTATTGCACTACTTAGTGTTTGCTTGACTTAAGTTGGTTTAGTATGTGACTTGGTTATTCAGATAATTAAGTATTGTATTCATAGCATGACATGACCACTAACTCATTGTTGCATTTTGTGACTTCTATGATTCCATGTTATAACTAAGTAACTGCATACGCCCGTATTTGAAGCATGATGAGACGACCCTAGAAACCTGCATTCACATGTTATTTCCCTTATATGTTCTATCAGAGTAGCATAGCGGAAGCATATAGGAACATAAGCCATAGGCCTAGGACTCGTCTAGGAGCATAACCATTTATTCATATGAATCTATGACTTAAGAGACAATCACCTCCAAGTAGTGACGTTAGGAAAAGCCTCCTCGCCATCAAAGCTATTAACTTACATTTCTACATTAGCACCTTCTCTCCAAATTGTTCTTATGGGCATGATAATGCTAGTTCATGCTATTCATAATTCTTGATCTTTAATGCTTTGATGTTAGCCCTACGTGATGTCAATGTGATCTTGAATGCTACTTCAAGTTCTTTCATTGCCAATATGGCGTGATTGGTATCTCTGTTACCTTAGTGTAATGTGGTAACCTTCTAGTAAACGATTTAACCTTAGATTGACCAAACATCTTCACGCTTTTGAATGAACCTAACTAAGATAACTACCTTCATACGACTTTAGCATGTCCTGTCTAGTAGCCATGAATGAAATGTTTAAAAATTATTTAGAATTGATATAAAAACAAAGAAATGTTGGTCATATATGCTTTCATAATGTAAATTGCCTGCCATATTGGCCTTAGTCGATTTCATATTACATCTAACTCTTAGGCTTAAGAACGCTGAATTGCTGATACTATGCAATACTATGCGATGCTATTATGCTTAAATGATACTATGTGGTGCTATGTAACGTTCTTATTGTTCTAATATGTTATAGAAATCTCTGAGTTAACCATTGTGATCCCAATGGTGACTTGAATTCATGTTTTAGAATGAGACTACCAGTATATTGTCTCAGTTGTCACACCTCTAGATGCCTACCCATAGGTGCATATGCATGGAGCTGCCGTCTACTATGTGAATTGACTCTAGACATTCGAAGGTCTATGTTCATTTTTTTTAAAACAAGCCCAGTATGGTTTTCTATGCCAATTCAGTTGCCCCTCTTTAATGCGATTTGCCCTCGGCGCCTAAATAGAGTAAGTAGATGCTTGAAGAGGATTGGCAAGGAGGAGACTGGATACGATAAGCCATTTTCTTTTGATTTAAAAGAAGTAGCGTTTATAAAATGAAACCTTTCGGAAACCTACCGTGTAGATCATAGTTGTGTGCACACATTCTAGGAATTATCGAACTTAGGTTTAGAATTTCGGGGACGAAATTCTTTTAAGGGGGGAAGAGTGCAAGACCTGCCTTCTTTATTTTAAGTTAACCTGACTGTCTTACCTTCTACTTTATAAAAATCGTATTTTTATTTACTATACGAGTTAAATTATTACTGATGTACCTCTGTGAACGGTAATTTCATTAAAAAGAATATTTCATTGCTATTTATGTTATTAAAATTATCGTTGATTATTTAGAAAATTTTTGAGTTAATGTGAACTCATATCTTCAAAATCATTATTCGATGTATTTAGTTGTTTCCCAAATTTAGTTAGGACACCAGCTTTAAGACCCTTCAACCCAAGCATAGACTAAACAATAACGCATTCGGGATCAGGAGCCTAGCTATTGTACCAATTAAGCACAAAAAAAAAAAAGAAAGGAGAAAGGGCAAAAGGGCCGAAGGCCTTTCTGGTTTCCAAAAACGGGAGTAGAGGGGTCTCAACCAGCCCCGCGACCTCAACACCCAAAGAGAAAAAGAGGAGAGAGAGAGAGGGATGAGCGAAAGGGAGAGAGAAGGCGGCGACGGCGGCGCCACCCGGGTGCGCATGCTAGCCCGGAGGCTCCTCCATTAGCCCGACACAGCCACCACAGAGAGAGGGGAGGTCGAGCGAGAAGGAAGTCAAAGCACCGCGAGAAGGAGTTCGAAGCACTGTGAGAATAGGGCGTGATTCCGGCAACTAGGCACTATTCTGATGGCCAAGGTGGCTGGCGCTGGTAGGGTCGGTTTATGTGCAAGCTGGTGAGAGAGAGATGGGTCGAGCGAGAGCCACGGTTCAGGGGGGTTAGGGTTTGAAACCTCCAACACCACCATCACCGTAGCCCACGCCACCCCCACCGTTGCCACTACTAGTGGTGGGCTCGAATTTGACCAGAACCAGACCAAACGAAGGCTGGAGGTAAGCAGAACGGGGCAGCAGCAACCAGCGAGTGGGGAAACAAAAGGGGCAAGCCAAATTTCATGCATGCCAACCGAACCAAACCCTAAGTCGTTTTACTAGCTTGGATTCGAGGTGGGTGTTTCTTGCCTTCTAACTATTAGTAGTTTCGAAATTGTTTTAACCTTTAAGTTGCGTTGCATGTGAGTTTAGGATTAGTCTGATCGATTGGGATTATGCATGTTCTGTTTTAGCTAAATTTAGTTTAAATCAATGCATGTTAAATTTAGTTAGTTTATGCCTGGAAGTGACTTCGAAATAACCTAACGATGCCTTGAATTGATATATGTTAGTTTAGCTAACCAACACTTGAAAATAGCTTCGAATTGAAATGCGAATGTTTAGAGTCGATACATGTACACTTAGTTAATTCATGTTCGTTTAATAACTTCGAAATGAAATATGAATGCTTAGAATTGATACATGTACACTTAGTTAATTCATGCTCGTTTAATAGCTTCGAATTGAAATGTGAATGTTTAGAATCGATACATATACACGTAGCTAATTCATGTTCGTTTAATAGCTTCGAAACGAAATATGAATGCTTGGAATCGATACATGTACACTTAGTCAATTCATGCTCGTTTAATAGCTCGAATTGAAATGTGAATGTTTAGAATCGATACATGTACACTTAGTCAATTCATGCTCGTTCAATAGCTTCGAATTAAAATGTGAATATTTAGAATCGACACATGTACACTTAGTTAATTCATGCTCAGTTAATAGCTTCGAAATGAAATGAGAATGCTTAGAATCGATATTTGTGTGATTAGTTAGTTTATACCTGAACCGTGACTTCGAAATAATAAATGAACACCTGGAATCGATGTCTGCCTATTCAGTGAAATCACGCTCTTAGCCTTGGAAATAATTTACGAATGTTGAAACGAGCATGTTTACCTCTTGATTGTAATACATGAATGTAATCGAGTTTCATGCCTTGTAAGTTTAATTCAGCTTGCTAAGTGTTCATGTCAAGTTAATGCGATATGGATATATATATATATATATATATATATATATATATATATATATATATATATGGTTATAACTATTGGCTGTAGCACATTGCTGAATTATATCTGCTTGCTCAGTAAGTTATGCATTGGTAAGTTTACATACCGCTTTTCAGTATGACCTAGGGGTTAGAATGCTAGATTGTGAAATTAAAACCGAGATGGTAGTTGGATGGTTTGGGGTAGAACTATGAGTGGTTTGAGGTTTCCTGTGGTCGGTTGTTATGTGAAGAGGGAGCCTGGTTAGTGAATTAACCACAATCGTGTGGATTGCGAGGCCATGTATGGCTTATGCTAAAATTGATTGATTATGAAGTGTTTGAATATGTTATGTGCAAACCCACTCCCTTTATGTCATCAAGTTTCTTGTTGCGAGTGAGGGTGAGTTTGAAAAGCGAAGTTTTCATGTTTGTAACTAATAGTAGCCATACCTATTAGCGAACGATGTCCTATTTTAACTATGCAAATACAGTTTTGGGAGTGAACTCGCTTGAACGAGGGAATCTCTAAAGAATTTAAATAAAAAGAGAGTGTGTTGTATGAAAAAGGATTTCTCTATAAGAGGCGGCAAACTTATTAGCCGTTATGGCCATACGCTTTAAATTAGCTAAGATATTGTGCATAAGGACAATAGATGGGAGTGAACCTGCTTGAATGGGGGAAACCTTAGCCTAGGAAGTATCCCAGTTGTGGGAAGCCCTAGAGACCTTAACGAGGGTTAAGATCCAAAAATTACTTGCCATCCCGGGAGTAAGAGCTTAGCGTGAGCGATAGTCTCACTAGGGGTTGAGAATAGATCTCACCCACTCCATACATTATAATCATCTTATGCATAGAGTAATTTCCTAATAAGTAAGAAAAGCAGTCGACATTTCGCCATTTTAAGTATTTCAGAAAGAAAGTTTTTAAGGGTCATTATGCGACCAATATGAAAGAAATTCTTTTAAGAATACAAGCCTCAAAAGGCTAAGAGAAGAGTTTCTATGAGCCTTAAGAGGCTAAATGAAATGTTTTTAGTAAAAACAAAGAAAGCATCTTATGCAGAACTTGTGCATATCACATGAATGAGATCTAAGTAAAGTATGCTGATGAAAATAAAGCATTATGTGCATATTCCACGTATAACTCATGAATGTGATGCTAAGTAAAATACGATTATGAAAAAAAGGCCTTATGAGCATATTCCATGCATACCCTATGAATGAGATTTGAATGAGACTTGAAATGTGTGTGTCTTATGCATACCATATGAATGAAATGCCAAGAGAAGTATGATTATGAAAAGAGATAGCCTTATGAGCGCATCGTATGAATGAGGTTTCATGTATAGTTTGAATGGAATGCTAAGTAGTTACGTTTATTAAAAAGAGAGATCCCAATGCTTAATCTATGAAAGAAAGTTCTATGCTTAGCCTCACTGCTTGCTTATGTGTTTAAGTGCCTGTTAGTAGTTTGGTCATTTGGGGACCTAGAAATGAGGTTGGTTGGCTAGAATGAGGTTCGTGGGTAACGAGCCATCCTTGTAGTCTATAAATGCCTAATATGATAGTTAAGTATGAATACGTGATATGTGACTATTAAAGACACTACTGTCTGCAACGATTTTGGTTCTAAGGGGTCCGAAAATACTCACTGAGCGTGTGGTTGCTCATCCCATTACTCTTTCCCCTTTTTCCCCAGGTTTACATCATGACAAGTAGGAGTCAAGTCACTTATACCAAGGTATTCTTGCTTGCAAGGTACCATGTGTGCCCATTTGAAGGGATTTTACGTGTTTAACGAAGTCATGTAATGTATTCCTAGCATTATAAATGTTGTAAACAAATATTCTAGTTCATGTAGTGTATTCACTTTAGGAGTCGCTCTGTACGGCCATATGTGCCAACCATCTTATTAGCCAGTCGTCTTTTTAGTTGAAATCAGCAATGTTTTGGGATGTAAACCTAAGCACTCCGGTTGTGTGAACCGTCGAGTTGTATTTTTCACGTTTCCTGTATTAATGAACTATTTTGTTTGATATATTTCGAGCGAGTTGCTCATTAAGTTATGAACTCCGGCGTATAGCCGTTAAGCTTCTTTTAAAATGTTTTACGCCTTCGATGATCTGCAAGGGGTTTATTATAAGGTTTTCAGCCCGGAAATGTTCCGTTTTTAGGGAAAACTCTGTCCCCATCGCCCCAAAATCCAAATAGAAAGTTAAGAAAACGTCACGCTCCTAGCTCTAAGGGCTGGGGGTGTTACATATATTGATATAGATATAAATCAATATGCATATATATATATATATA
>JAKOGI010001543.1:212500-219285 GCA_029747015.1 Carnegiea gigantea | reverse complement strand
CTTAAGCTCTCATCCATAATGCAATCAACAAAAGCCAAATACTCCAACTATACAACAACCTCAATTACAATTATAATCTAGAAACTACAGCATAACTGCTCGTTATAGGGGAAAATGTGAATAAAAGCCATACAAGAGTGTTTCATGTGTAGAAACAAGAAATTAGCCTATCAGCCCCCCTTACCCCCCCCCCCCCCCACCCCAAAAAAAAAGAAAAAAGAATAAAACCAAAAAGGGTAAATAAAAAACAAAAGGTTTCACAAAGTGTTTGGAATGCAACAAAAGAGAAAGCAGGTGGCAGGATAGCCCAAGCAATAGAACAGAAGTAGTTAAGAAATTGATATTATAATTGCTTCAAGTTCAATGAGACTCAAAAACGGATCATTCAATCCGCAAGCCTATGGCCCAAAGCTAAAGTTCAGAAAGTGACAAATTCACCAACAGTGCTGACTGAATTAACACATAATGCCTATATATGACCACACATGTATAGCAGGAGTTGGGCCCATTAAAAGAGGCCCAGCATAGAGTGATTGGGCAAATTTGTGAAACAAGCTCAAGCAACTAAGCAGGCTGCAAAACAAAACAAAAGAGGCAGTCAGGCAGCAAAACAAAAGTGTAAACTGCCACTTTTACTTTTAGAGTAGAGGAAAGGAGATGGCCTCATTTTTAATCAAAAAATTGTAGGTGAGGGCAGCTAAATAATAATAAAGTTCCTGTAAATGATAGCAATTTTTAATGTGAAAGGGGGGGGGGTCAAATGATAATTCCAAAAATAAAGGGTTAAAACTAAGATACCTAAATGTGGCGGGGCGTATATGATAATAATTCATTAATAAATTATACGAAATTCAAAAGTGGACACCATTGTACAAAATTTTTGGATCCACCAATGGTCATATGTAATATTTCACAGACATTCATTTCTGATTTAAACTTTTGACTGTGACGAACACAGAAAAACTGCATCACTTCGCTGGCTGTTGTCCTTGGCAACATGGTAGCCAGTCTATGCTCATCAAGTCCACAGTCTAATTTCTATGCTATTATCGCAAGGCTTTATACATATGAGCCTATAAAGTACACCCTTAGCTTAGAAAGCATCCTCATGAAAGGCTGCTAACCATAAAGAAACAAGGCAACCAATTTTGCATAGTATGGACACCGACAGTGTGAGAATCTAGAACTATAACAAAATTATAAGAGGACACTGAATTATTTCAAAACACATAAAACAACAGTAGGGATATGGGAGGAAAACTAAACATTCTTCCCCTAAATGCAACAAAGAGAGATAAGTGAATTATCTTAAGACACCAACAAAATAATTGGGAAAAGGAAGTAAACATTCATCCCCTAAAGGCAACAAAGAGGGATAGTCCGAGATAGAGATCTTTTCTCTCTTTCAATCCTAAACCCCCTAGGTCCCCTACTCAGCAAAAGCATTGTCCTCTGAAATGAAAATAATTCTTGTAACTTGTATACTGGCAAAGACCCTGCCAGAGCATAGTTCATATTGGTCAGAAGACTTGCATGAGAAAAGCAGGCATTTGCAGGCAAATATGAAGACAATACACTTCTGCAGCTATGGTTTTTCACCATGATCTCAATTTATGATGCATAGAGAATAAAATTGTAACAAAAGGGGCACAGTGTGTTTCCAAAAGCAATAGCTCTAGGCCAGTAAAGATACAAGCCACCTTACGTCCATAGTAGAGAAAAAGACAAAATAAATATCCCAAAAGCAATACACAAAATAACAAAGTTAAACATGACTAACAGAACAAAAGAGTTTATATCAATTAAGTTCTTTTTATCTTATCAGAAGCCTGCATGAAATAAAGGTCATAGCCGTCAGGCTGCATAAGCACATACTCTCACCAAAGAAGAGGGCCATAGACACAGTACTCACGAACAATATTCCGGTAATCAGTTCATCTAAAAGAAAATGGAGAACACACTAACAGCAGAAAGTAGAAAATCCAAGGTCCAGAAATTACCTTCTTCATTCAATGCTCCCCTAAAGCATTTATCATAGGAAACACCGAAGCAAATCGATGCTGCAAAGAGTTGAACACCTCTGAATCTTAAAAGCATGTCAGGCAAGTTTTTACTCCTTGTGCTTTGGATGATTCGCATTAGCAATGGCAATATAAATCCACCAGATGACCTGAATTCACTATACAAAGAATTAAGACCTCTACGTGGAGTCAAACTACTCCTTCCACAGCGGGCCGTTATTTCTGTTGATACAACGGTGTACTTTAGAGTGTCCCACATAAGGGCAGAGGGGCTCACTCTACCTGACCTGGAAAAGATATCCTGTTTTCCCGGAAAATACATTCCCCTAAGCACTTGGAAGACAGGTTCAAGATTAGGTCTTAGCCTTCTATTTCGCATAGCAGGTAAAGCTTTTAAACTGTCACCCCTTGAAACAACCCTGCCTGCAGTTTTCAGCATAGACAAAGCGTACTGAAGCTGAAATGAACTCCTTTGCTCCACTGTGGCGGCCCGAGTTGCAGAAGAATGTGGCAAAGAATCACTCAGACCTGTAGGCAGCTCCCAAAACTTATGAGACTCATCTGGTGCAGCAGGCACTGTGGAATTTGCAAGACTACGGCATACTGGACACAGAAATTCGCCCTGCATAACAGAAGTAAGTGAAGACAACTACCCTGGCACAAGCGAGTACAGAAAATCTTATAGAACCATACCTGATCGGGATCGACAATATGGCCACCTTCAAATAGCATTCTCCTAGTAAATCTGTGTAAAAAAGCGTATTCCATATCCCAGCTTAACACATCAGAACAGATGGGAAGGCACAATGCTTGAAAGTAAACAGAACTATGATATCAGATTTCCACCTCCTTCACCTATTTAGACCCCTTCTAAATTTGCCCTCTTGGGCTTAGGTATCCACGGATAGCAATGATTAGGTAAAAAATTATTCCCTAGTTTTAATGTCAAATATAAAAATATTTTGAAACAAAGCATCAAATGAGGAAGTAAACATAATAAACCCTTCCCTGATAAAAAAAATTGGGGCTAATCAATTAGTAGAAGTGCCATGGATCATGATTCTCACTCATCGTATTAAAAGAATAAAATGTGAAATAAAGACCAAGCCTATACATGTTGATCCGCCATAAAGTGGAAACGGATGTACAAATGTAGTCTACCAGCTTTGTGGTGAGAATAGTTCATGCTCTTCCTCCCTTCAAGGCAACGTGTGAGAACACTAACATAATGCATATTTAAAGGAGCATCGGAATGCAACATTGATGTGCAGAAAGGACCACATGAAATTGTAGAAGAAGCGGAAAACCTAAGACGAATTATAAAGAAGCAATAACAAAAAAGTCTAGAACCACCTAGAGCTCATTGAGGGTTTCCAACTGAATTTATATGCGTCTTTCCAATCTTGCCCTTCCCTCCCTCCTACTTTATTGTGGTGTTTGTAATTATTACGTCTATTTCTTTTTATCATTTTATTTTCTTTTTTTCCTCCAATTCCATCTCCTCTATGGAGCACCCTTGGAAGGCCAAGTAGAGACAGTATATGAAAGGCTAGGGAGAGAAGATATCAGAGGACATGCGTGAGATGGAGGAAATCTAGAGACAAAATCAAGAAGCAAGAGTTCGTGCTTCAGTGATTTTGCTGTGATAGTTAAAGACAAGGGAGAATAGGGTCAAGTAGTAACTAACAAAATTTAATCATTAGATGGGAAGTGGGACTGAGCATTATTTGAGATATGAAATTTTGGACAAAGTTGCTCATTTAGTTTGAGTGTCAGAAAAGAGTTCCTAATTGTTTCTTTTTTTGTGGGGTACCAATACGTACAATTAAACAGAAACATTGTGTTTAGTAGCACAGGAGAAAAAATCGATAAATCAATGATATGGGACACACAATATTTACATCTACTTCTCTTGAGATATAGTGAAATTATTTTTTAAGCCACACATTCTCAAAACAATTTTTATCCCCTCACCTTTGCATCAAATACCCCAAATTTACGAAAATGCCTCTAACTTTGTAAGTTTTAAATTATAAATAATATATTACATGAAAAATTTATCACTAATTCTTGGAAAAAGTAAGACAATTGGAAAGATAAATCTAAATTAAAAATATTGTTGTTAACACCACTGGACCTAATCAAAATAAATTAAAATAATTTAATATAAATTATAACTAATTTAAGATGGAGAAAAACATCAAGAAAGAGTAGAGCTTAATTTATTAGTTTTAAAAAAATCATAAGAAAGAAAATGGGAGAACAACTTTCTATAATTTCAAATTTGCTATGATAAACGGCATTTTTGTCAATTTGGGGTTTCAAATTATTTCATGTGAATGTGAAGAGGGTAAAAATTATATCAAAAATATGAAGGTCTAAAGAAATTACTTTAATACATCTCGTAGGGGGTAAATGCAAATGTAAATCTGCCTATGAAAACCTTAGATTAAAAAGCTCGAGGCGCACAATAGCGCAAAGGGTCCTAGGGCCCCAGGCGTGGGCTTCGAGGCGAAGACATGGACTTTTTGGACATGAGGCGCACTTTTACTCAAAAATCCTTAAAAATAATTTCCAAACTATATTTTTGAAAAATAAGTTAGATGATAGCATTAAACAGGTGATTAGACATCACACCGAACCATACTATAGTATCTTATATTGGGCTCACCAATTCTGAAGACATTTTAGGAAGGAAAGAAACAAAGGGATGAAGCAATATTTGACAGCATACTAGGACAAAGGGGAAATATATTCTTTAATGCTTCTTTCTATATTATTAGCATTTTGGGCACCATATTTCCCATATGGAGAGAGGCATAGGCCATCGTAGATTGGCCGCCAGAAAAGTATGGGAAAAGACTGGTCAACTATGTCTTTATTAGAAAACCGTACAAGCCTTCAACTACAACCAACCCTCCATCCAAAAATTAGGGTTTCTTAGCATTCTTCAATTTAGTCTATACTCGAAGCAATTGCATACAATTAGATAAGGGTTTCTACCCAAAATTGCATAACATAGCAAAGATAAGTGTCAATCTAAAGTATTTGTGTTTTTCCAGGATGCATGCTCCCTTTTCTCTCTCCCCCATGATTTTTTTCAATAAAACGCAAGCTTGGGTCGTTTCGAGCCTCGGTCTAAAGCGCAGAAAAGCGCGGGCTTTTGTGGGCTTCGGCTTTTGTGGGCTTAACAAGGGGTTGGCCTTTTCCCCTTGCAAGGCGCAGCAAGTTAGGCTTCGGGCTCAACCCCTTGCAAGGCGCAGCAAGTTAGGCTTCGGGCTTTTTGTGAGCCTAGGCAAGCCAGGGCCGTGCTTTTTTAAACACAGATGAAAACTCTTATGTCTCCCTGCATGTAAATGGCACCCAGTACTCCCCAATTTTGAATAGAGAAGAATTTTCAAAACTATAGATTCCACAAGACACCATTACGATCGTGCATTAATCGTGCCAAGCCAAAGTAGATTGAAGAACATATTAGACCGGAGCCAACAAAATGAATTCAGTATGATCCTCACCTCCAATTCGATCAAGGTCCAAGCCTGGACTAGTGGATAAAAGAAAAAAAAAGGCACCCCACTTCTGTTACTCAGGGTTTGTGATGCCTAGTTGCCAACTTATTCCTCACATTGCCCTCCTTGAAACCCCTCTTTTTGGCTCAGCCTCTCTTCTTTCTTCGGAATACATGGCGTTAGCACCAAGGATTCAAAACGCAGTTTCGGTCACGATTTCGGTTTCGGTAGCAGTACAACAAAATCACTCGAACACGGCAATCACGGCATGAAAACGCGGTTCGCCAAACTCCAAAACCTTTCCAATGCGGCCGTTTCGCCGCGGTTCGGCCACATTTTGAATCCATGGTTAGCACCATCACATGTCACCAGAGCCACTCAAACATCGTCCTCATTTTGTTCTCCTCCGTCTTCGTCCATAGCGTTGCATATGGATACGAGGAGGGGACTATTGGTGTCAACTTGGGGATCTTAGCCTCAAATTGTTTGTAAGTCTTTGGGAATTCTGTTTGTGGCCAAACATGTGGTGAGTTTTAAAGCCTCAGATCAATGGTGGGTTCTCATTTTCCATTTTATGTTTTTGGCGCATTTAAACTTCTAATTTTATTAACATCTATTGTCAATGGTTTTAGGTTCTAATGCATGTGGGACCTTCCCTTGAAAGGAAATCAAAAAATTGTATTAAAAGGAGACAACAACAAAATGCCACCCATGTACAAAAGGAGGTTATCACAAAAGAGTATCATCCCTTAAGCTCTCTACAATAATCACATCGACAAAATCTAAATAAGTCAACTTAGTAGTTAGTACCATGATTGAGAACTTGACTCTAACTATAAAGTTCTCAAGATATAAAGTTCTAAATCTTGAATAGTCCTATTCTTGCCCTAGAAAATCCGGCAACTCCTCTCCTTGCAAATGGAAATGCTTCGCCAAATAGCCAATTTTATCAACTTCCCACCCCTAGGACCCAATTATTCCTTAACCTTCTTCTCCATGCCACCAAAACATCTTTTACAGTTTACGATGGATCCAACTAACCACCATCAAAGAAGAAGACAAATGCTACAATGCATGGACCCACCGACAATGGACCAAAAGGGGGCTAACAACTCTCCTCCTTGAAATGCTTTAGACATCTACTAGCCAATTTAAAGCTCCTAATTTTACACATGCCCTCAGTCTGCCCAAACAAGGAAGCATGCTTTGGAAGGAGCTTTCTACTTCTTTTTTTGTTCCCCTTTTTGTGGATTTG
>JAKOGI010001543.1:117500-210000 GCA_029747015.1 Carnegiea gigantea | reverse complement strand
ATGTTGACTTCAAAGTTGCCAGAAATTTAGACTGCTCAGCTTTCATTTTCGCCTGCACATGATAATTTAAATAGAACCCTCAGAAAAACTAAGTACACTACACACATGCCATTTGTGATTTCTAGTGAGTAGAGAGGGCTTCAGGCAAACACTTGCAGAATAAATAACCAAACTAAAATTATGATCTCAACATTTCAGGTAGAATAACATAATCCTATTAAGGCAAGTTTGTCTTAGTACTCGTTGCGATTGTGGACTATTTGAGAGGCCCAAAGAGCGTCATTTTTGTGGAAAAACAACAGCAAAAGTACTAATGTTGTTATCCTTGGGATGCCGTCTTACTAGTATTGCAGCTTGCCTTTCCCTGGCTTTCATCTTGCGCTTCTCACTATCAGAAACTGAACTCACGCTTACAGCTTCAACAGGTTGGTAGTTAACAATTTCCGGGGCAAGCTTCTGCAGCTGGGCCACACACTTGGAGTCCATCTCAGCAAACTTCTTCAACAGATTTTCCACAAGAGAAGAAAGATTGAAGTTGCCAGCTTCCGTAAAGCTCTCTGTATTTGGTTTCCTATGCATCCTCATCAAAGAAACCATAAGAGACAGCAAACTCTCCTGATCAGATCCATTATGCATTTCCACCCCGAACTCCTCAGTTGCGAAAACCAGCAATGGAATATCATCATGATGACCAGATAGATGACAAGATCTACTTTCTTGAAAACAAATATCTAATCCTAGCGACAACAAGTGCAGAGCAGCAATAAGCACTCCTTCAGGAGCACGTGACTCAGATGATCTATCTGTAAAGACAGAATAAAAGAAAACAGCCCGAATGATTTGGAGAACACTCTTGCAGGTAGCAATTCTAGCTATGCCAATGAGCGGTTTGTAAACATTGGTCCACTTTGGCAACTGAGCACTCAGGGCAGACACACCACAAAAACGAGAATATCTTTCTTCAGCAATCTGCAAGTCCCTTGGATTCCAACACGGATGATAGAGATCAAGTTCTTTCCAATAGGGCGATCGGAGAGAGTACTTTCCCTGAATACAGAAATTCAGCACAATGATCAATTGACAAGCTAATAACACAAGCACAAAGAAGGTAAACAAAAGGGTACCTAACAGGAAGCAAACCTGATTCATTCCCGAAGGATTAGAATATTGTGCAACTTTATCCAAGACCTCTTGCAGCTGATCCAATTTTGACAGGTCCTGGGGCAGAAACTTCACCAACTGGCTATGCGTAGCATCACCAGTTGCAAGTTTGCAGACGAGCTCCCTTTGCAGATTCTCAGAAGCCGTTAGTCCACAAAATCGCCTCTCTTTAACTATCTGTATGATCAGAGTGATTAACTCTTGCACCAAAACAGGTTCATACCTGATGAAAGAAACAAAGAGAAGGTGTCTGTATTGTAGTCGACAGAGGCCATAAGGAGTTTAGCAAAAATGCATCCTCAAATAGGGGACGAAAAATCAAAAATAGAAATTCATGCATAATGCTAGGTCTAGTAGACACCAGCAATGGAACTTACAAATTACAATTAAAAGCAATAAAATGTTAATAAACACAGAAAGCAATAGCTTCTCTTTAGCACTACTAGAAAGAAAAGCACGTGATACCTGAACCATGAAGGGATCAACAAAAGGGGTGAAAACCATTCTTCAAGACAGAGAAGCATATACAGCTAGCTAAATCAGCACAAAAATCTACCGTGCCCCACTTTAGAGTTTACAATAAATCAGACACAAAAATTTATGCCTCAACAACCACGGCAGCAAGTATGGATCCTGCGGAGCCAACTTTTAAGAAGACCCAGATGTAAGCATGATTACTGCTAAGACCTATGTGAAAAAGCTTAACCTTATACTTAAAAGTCATGCATACCATGTTTTATGTAACCATTATTCATTCCATCCTACTTTCCCCGCTGCTACAGCTCATGTGTTCAACCAAAGATGGCCACTGTCCAACATTAAGTCCCTAAGGATATCATGTTCTAACTTTGGAGGGCTGATTTTGGTGCTCAAATGAGAGCCAAAGGCTAAATACTTGGGTCATTTCAGCAATAAAGCCTATATAAAGCCTATATAAAGCTTATATAAAGTCTATATATAAAATACTAGACTATCAATCAGAAGTTTAGACAACAAAGAGATGTTAAACAATAATGCCTATATAAACCTGAAGACAAGGAATCCTCGCAGGAAAGCAAGACAAAGTCAAAGTTAATACAAAAATAATTTCTGAGGTATTTAAGTATCTAAGATAAACACTAAGAATGCTGATCTCTCACCCCAGCCAGCCCAGCACCTGTGTTGAGGCATACAAAACCCAGATAATCTAAGCTCTGTGATAAGAAGTGGCACATGTTCTAGCTTACAATTCAAGAGGTTCTCCGAGTCCATGGATTCAAAATCAGGCCGTTCTGTGATGACGACATTGGAAAGGTTATCAAGATGCACAATCACGTTTTGGCATATTTTTAGTTGTTTGTAATGCTTCACCTCCATGATATAGCCGCAGCAACAGTTCCTATACGGAGAAAGATATTTGTATCTTACAATTTATTTTCTTTTCAGTAACTTACATGATATATTTTATTATTTGCATGTATTTGTGGAAAACCTTCTTATATGCGCCAATGAAAGAATTATAAAGTCGAGCTTTCCAAATACATTTCCCAAACATTGTTTGGTGAACTCTTTTGAATAATTCACACCACAACAACCACTATCCATTCCGCAGTTCATATTACTGCAATTCTCCAATAGCACAGTCCTGACTAAAACTGCTTTTTGGATACTTGCTAATAGCCCTAAATAGTTACCTTATCCCCCCCTCCCGCCCACCCTTTTTACTTTTTGTCCCCCTTCACTAGGGAAATTACTATTAATCCCCATGCTATTCTTTAGCATTCTTAATCCTAAGTCTAGTAAAACTAATAACTTGGCATCATTAAATTGAGTGTGTTCCTAAAACACCCACATGGTTTGAAAAAACCTCCCATACCTTAATTCTTTAACTTCATTTTCATTTATCTCTTTCCCTAAACAGAGCTATTAAAAGTGTTGTTTTCCCGATTCATATATATTCAATCACAAACAATTATAAGAGAAAACAAATACATCAATTTTTATGCATATACAGACTTCTCTACTCAATAATGAGTCCTTAAAACCAATACATCAATTTTATTTACAAAGGATCACATATAATTTTTTTTTTTTAAAAATAACACTTTATCAAGCTAGGAAATTCATATATGTGTTCAAAACTGATGTATTTCTCTTCCCTAGTCATTGTTAGTTCATGAAAGAATAATATGAATTCGGGAAAAGATTCGATTTTTGGCTTTGTTTAAAAGAAGGGAAAAGAAAACAAAGTCAAAGAATTTTGGTATGGGAGGTTATGCAAAGAATGAGGGTATTTTGAGAAAAAGCTCGACTAACTAATTCCAACCTATCAATTTGATCAGATTAAGGGTTAAACGATTCAAAACATGGCCACATCACGATGAAATGGCCGCATAGAAAAGGTTTTTAAGTTGAGTGAACCGCATTTGCACCCAGCGACAACCGCAATATGCAATGAAATTGCCACATTAAAGCGATTTCTCTATACTGTGACGAACCCGAGTTTTGAATCCTTGAACTTAGAAGCGTCACAGGCAGGGATTAAAAATCATTCCACTAATGCACAAGGACAGGGGTTCAATGTGCATACTGTGGTTACCAAGATTACCTCTCTCAAGCTGTATGCAGGCACATGTATCGCTCTTCATCACATAATTTATCCCAATATAGATTTTATATTCCTTGACAGCACCACTAGGTGATCATTAACACGCCCTTGATTCTTCTCTTTTTTCAAAACTCATGCATGACTGTTCTCTTTTTTCTCCATATTTTTCAAGAGCGGGAGAATGATGTTGATCACAAGAAAAGAAAATAACAATGGAAAAATTACGGTATAAAATGGAAATTGTTGTATACTTCTAGGAACACATGCTCTTAATGCAACGGCTATATTTTTCATGTGTACATGTCATATAGCAACATTTGCTTGTGTAACTTGTGAGAATATATACTCCCTTTGCATAAGCTTATTAATTATAGAACATGATCATACTTCACATTATTTTTCAATTTTCTTTTTATCATTCATAGGCATTTTCTTGGAATAGAAAATCAAACAATAAGTTAGATTAATGTTATTAAGTAGTTATATACTTGGAAAGCATTTTTCAAATGTGCAGAAAACGGGTAGGTTAGGAAACGAGTAGGTCGTCTACAAAAGCTAATGGACACATTTTAAGTTATCGAGACCTAGGATGGTCACGACGGTAGTTGAATTGGCTTCCTTGAATGTTCAACTTAATAGTTCCACCAAAACTTCCATAACAAGAACAAAAGTACAGGAGAGATAGGGTCTCCTTGTCTTAACCCTTAAAATAACCATGTGTGTCCCCATTAATACCAAATGAGAAGAATGTTGTCCTCAAGTAAATCATAACCAAGTAATGTTTTGGAGAACTGAAACCCAACCATAAATCCATGACAAACAGAGTCATAAGCTTTATGCAAATCAAGCTCATTAAGCACCTAGGTAGCATAACATCATGGAGAAGTACTGTTCCACGGATAAAGGTGCATTGAGTAGGTCCAACTAAAGGAGGATGCAACTCCCTAAGCCTATTGTGCAGTAACTTAGAGAACTTTTGTATAATACCGAGGAAGCCTCCATAGGGCATTTGATTTTAGGGACAAATCTCTTTTAGGTTAAAGAAATCCTAGATTGCATTAGCCACTAAACTTCAACTTCATTCCAACAACCCTTCAAAAACACAGAACTAAACCCATCGAGACCAGAAGATTTAGTATTGGGGATACTGAAAATAACCTGCTTAATCACACCTTCTGAAAATGGGCTACACAGATCAACTCGCTCATCCAATGAAAGAACATTTCCAAAATCAAAAAACTCCTTTAGGCAAGAAGGTTTAGTAGCCTCCTTAACTCCCCGCATTTGTTTGAAAATTCTACGATGTGGTCATTCACCATATCTCTCCACTCAATTTTAGTCCCCTGTCTCATAAGAGAATTAACAAAAGTCATCAGTTTTCTCTTTGACAGCTGCAAAAAAACATCCTAGAACATTGGTCACTCCAAATCATCCACTCAGCTTTACTCTGTTGATTCATTAAAGAAAGTGAGGCCCCTAAAGCCCTGCAACACTCCTTTCTGGTAAGAATTTCACCATTGTGTAGCTCAACATTCATAGGATGAGCCCGCAATTTTCTCATCATAAATCCAAGCCTCAATCTGAGATATAACTTTGCTGATGAATATTATAATAAGCCTTCTTATTAAGCATCTTAAGAGGATGTTTCATGCCCACTTAGCTCCCTCATCAGAACATACATGTCAAACCCTTTAAAAGGCGTTTCCAAAAGAATGCTCACAATGTTCTTAAAGCAATGATGCTTGTCGCTTGATTGAAGATGTTGAGTAGATAAAAGAATAGGAGAGTAATCCGAAACAACCCCATGTAAAACTCAGCCTTCACATTCATGCTAAGGATCCAATCTTGATTTATAAGTAGGGATTCAAAACTCGGCCGCTCCGTCCCAGAACGGGGCGAGTTGATGTGGATTTGAACTTTACGAAGCAAAAAACACCTAAAACTTGGGACATTACCCGTTTCACTGTGGAACAGCCATGATGAACATGAAGGAATGTGAGACAGCCACTTAACTCGAATTGAAATTGAAAAAATCCAGTGTTTAAAAGACAGTAGGATCTACTGTGAAAGTGTAAGGCAAAGGCGTGAAAAATCCCCCCCCCCCCAAAAAAAAAAAAAAAGAGGCAAGCACATTCATCATATTCAAGCAGTGAAAAGAAATATCTCGGAAACAAATTTGAGCGATCAGATTCTTTCGACAAATTTATAAGACAAACAAGTTGAGTGGCAAAAATAATAGACCACTACACCACACACATTATAAATTCACAGTTCGTTTCTTAGAAATACAACAAATCCGGGAAGAAAAATAGACGGAGCAAACAGATCTGATAGGTAAAAATGCTCTTGTATTTTCTTCTCCTGCCAAAATAGTTAATTAATTATTGCTCTTAAGCTTCAATCAACACATTTTGGTAGGAAAAAAAAACCTCATTAACCCAAATTTTAATTTTTTGCAGCTACCAAGAAAGCGGCAATCAACACGGCCAGGTGACGAAGCTTTGAAACTCCCTGACGCTTTGAAGATTGGAGCACCTAGCACTGAAACTCCCTGAGAATTACAGTAAGGTAGCGGATATGTTGGCACTCAGTACTTCATAACTAATGAGAAATGAGGGAGGTAGGGAATAGATCGGAGAAGAGACTAGAGAGAGAGAGGTGGGTGGCGCCCGACCGATTTTGAGGAAGGCAGGAGTTATCGGTGGCGCTGGACCCATTATGAGGGAGGAGGGCAAGACTGGTGGGTGGGCCGTGGCGATGGACCAATTTGGGAGGTAGGAGTGTAAGAGATGCCGAAGAGGACGATGGCTTGGAGGCGTAGAGGAATCTAGGATAACAAGGCTAGGCTGTAACGAAACCGAATCGGCTCACCTAGCCCTCAGGTTCGGCTCAGTCAAAGCTCGATTTGGGCTCGAGCCAAACCGAGTTTGAGCCAAGCTCAAGCCTAAGCCCAGCAAGGCTCAGCTCGACTTGGTTTGAGTTGGCTCGGTTTAGCTTAATTAGTTCATTTTTTATTATGCGCTTTTGTGAAAAGAATGAGCACTACCTTTAGAATCAAAGACATTTTGTGTTGATCCTTATTCATGGACTCCAATGTATAGCTTGGACAGCAGCATTAAATTTTGAAACATTTTTACCAAAAACAAATACAAAAAGAAGGATACCGAGCCGAACTGGAGCCTAAGCTGACCAAGCCAAACCTGGTCAACTCAGCTCATTTACACCCCTAGGCAGAAGCATTAATCGAATCGAACTGGGGACTTGGGTAGGAATGTAGGATTTCAACTCAACTAATTTATGAAAATTATAATTTATAATGTTATTAGGGTAGAAGACTCTGGACTCGACAAGCATGAGTGGGTGACTTTGCTTATTTTATTTATTTTTAATTAAAATTTTTTAGGGACAACATATGTTATTTGCAATTTCATTAATGTGTTGTTTTAATTGAAAGTAACAGCAGGAAAGAGCCTGGACTTGTTCAATGAACGTGATAGTAAGTTGTATTTATTTATTTTTATTGTTAAAACAAAAAAAAATATTATAATTAATTAACAATAATTTTATTGTTATCATGTTTTATGCTGTTAATGCTATTTGCATGTTAAAAATAAAAGAATTCTATTGTAATCAATAAATTAATTAACAAGTTGGGGTAAGAATTGTAACTTATTATGTTTTGTTGTAAATTTGGCCAAATTAGAGATCCCGTTATAATAATCAAAAGTAAAATAACCCAGAAATTTGGTTAAATTTGAGATATCATAACATTTTAAAAAATGTGAAATAACTTGCAAATTAAAAAATTACTATAACTAATTAATAATACTTCTATTGTTATCATCTTTAAGGTCATTTATGTTATTTTTATGTTAAATAAAATATTTATATTACAATTAATTAATTAATTAACAAGTTGGCATAAGATTTGTAAGTTGTTATGTTTTTGTAAATTTGGTCAAATTAAAGAAACCGTTATAATATTCAAAAAGTACAATAACTTGGAAATTTGGTCAAATTAGAGATTCCATAATACTTTTAAAAATGTAAAACAACTTGCAACTAAAAGGATTTTATTATAATTAATTACTAGTATTTTCAGTGTTATCATTTTTTATGTTTTTTATGTTATTTTTATGTTAAGAATAAAAGCATTCTATTATAATTAATTAATTAATTAACAAGTTGGCCTAAGATTTGTAACTTATTATGTTTTGCTGTAAACTTGGTCAAATTAGAGATCTCGTTATAATATTTAACAAGTAAAATAAGTTGGAAATTTGGTCAACTTAGAGATTCCATAATACTTGCAAATTTGCCTTTACATTCCATTATATTAATAAAAATCAATCAACTGTATTGATGTTGATGATGACGACGACGATGATGATTAGCTACCATTTGCTATATACCAAAGCCTATAACAATACCAACTCCATCATTATTAATAGGTGCTTAGGGCGAGTAGGGGTAGATTTCACGATGAAAGAGGCAGTAATCAGGCGCCAATGTGTCGGTCTACTACTGTCCTGGAAGGTGGTTCTAGAGGAAAAGGGGGTGTGACATTTACACCTCTCTCAACCCTTGCGGAGAGACCTAAGGCTATTAAGATTGATATTGAAAGAGATTGAACCAGAACAAAGCAAGCAAAAGTGAATGCTAGTTGGATGAAACAGCAAAGAAGAAGTTGTTAAAGGTCTTTCGAAGTTGGGTAATTGATAATAACCAGCCGTTCACAGCTGTTAAAGGCCTTGACATACGTACACACATACACACACACACATAGACATATATGTATGTGTGTGCGTCTCTCTCTCTCTCTCTCTCTCTCTCTCTCTCTCTCTCTCTCTCTGTGTATATATATATAGAGAGAGAGAGAGAGACACACATATATATACACACACGCACGCACGCACGCACGCACACACACACACATACATATATATATATATATATATATATATATATATATTTATTTATTTATTTATTTAATAAGGAAAAATATGTATTATACATACATCCAATATGCAAGCTATCCACAAGGTTAGCCACATAAAAAGTCAACAAGCAAAACTTCCCTTTATTCTAAAAATGAAGAGTCTTAATGAAATTATCTTTTAATCGCTCAAGGGATATTTCGCCGCCTTCAAAAAACTGCCTATAGTAACCATCTCCACTTGCTCACAAATTTGAATGCATTGTTTGAAATCAGAAACTCCACCAGGTGTGACACCTCCACCGCCAAGCCCCCATACATCCAATATGCAAGCTATTAGCCACATAAAAAGTCAACAAGCAAAACTTCCCTTTATTCTAAAAATGAAGACTCTTAATGAAATTATCTTTTAATCGCTCAAGGGATATTTTGCCTCCTTCAAAAAACTGCCTATAGTGACCATCTCCACTTGCTCACAAATTTGAATGCATTGTTTGAAATCAGAAACTCCACCAGGTGTGACATCTCCACCCCCAAGCCTACCATCAGGATTTAAGACATTCTGAAATTCTCCAAGAACACATAAGCCACCCTAATATTATGAGATAGTTGTCAAAGATACTCTAGACTAGACCCTTCTGAGGATCCTTGTTAAACCTACAGACAAAAGCTAGGTAGTAGCTAGCTCCACTAACATGTTCTAAAACTTTGCAGTGAACAAGTTGTGTAGAACTATCCAATATTTTTTTTTTTTGTTAAGTTGTAGAACCATCCAATATGTTCACAGACAAAGCTTGAGGTCTCCAAAATACTCAGATCCTTCCACTAGGATGATCATCATTGTTGTTAAAGTGTCCCCAACTAAAACACGGTCTAGAGTAAACTATTAAGACAATCTCAATTTAACCTTTGCCTCAATTAGGGCCATAATATCAGGATTTGTTCTATGGAGGAAAGCTTTAGCATCCTCTTGTTTGTTGGGCTAATGTAGACCTCTCACATTCCAGCACAAGATAGTCATGTTGGAGATACAACCACTTCTGAGACCAGCAGTCTGCAATAACTCAAAAGAATTTATCACAGCACCCTCAAAATTTCTTTCCTGTCCATTTACAGGCCCTGTGGATGACCTTCTTCGTATAGAGATTTTTCCGAGTTGTGGTCTTCTTTTTACAACCAGCATCCTGATGTCCAAGCATCTTACAAAAACCACATTTAACTGGCCTCCATTCATAAACAACCTTTTGTTGAAGAAGAACTTCAATCTCAGGAACCAAGTCAACTTCATCGCGCAAAGAATCAGCCATCTTAGCTTCTGCAAGCAGACAAGCATATCCCAATCTTGACTTTCCCATTGTTGGGCAATCTGTTTCCAAAGGTTTGCAAATAAGTCTCCTAATTTAAACAAACTTGGGGCACTACAATACTGAGTATCCAAATTGGGGTATTCTACCCAGATTGGAAGCTTTTCAATCTTATCACGATCGAATTTCAAATCCTGCTTCCACTGTTGCATTAGCAAAGGGCTTTTATCGAAGAAGCAAATCCCCCTCCCTTCAGAACCCAAATCTCTATCCTCAATATCATGAAACCGAGTAGAAACAACCCATCCTGAAGGGAAAGAATCTTATGCACCTTGCAACTTAAAATCCGCCCACACCCTATTGACAAAACTAGCAAATACTTTGTATGCAGGGTTAGCCCCAGCTACACAATAGACAATTGATGGTTTCCAATACTCTACTTAAGGTTCCACATCATCTTGATCAATTAAAACACACTTAATCCATTTATCTCAGTATGAAGTACCAAATCTAATTTCATACCTTCTTCATCTCCAATAAGCTCTGCAAATGTTGGGGGAGATTAATGCCCCATACCATCATTGCAATTGATTCTCAGGTGTCACCACTTGTATCTCCACTTGTATCTGCATTTCTATCAATGGTGGACTCATAGCTCTAAAGGAATCGTAATCAATTGTAATCCTTCACTTTCTTGAACCAACCCTAGCTAATTCACTTGCACAGTGGATGATTCATGAACAATTAATGGAAAGATGTAGGTCTCACCACATACTCAACAGTATGAGGTGGTTGTCTTCGACTTCATTTCGGCCTCCCCATGGAAGAAAGAAACCTCCCAGGTCATCGCAAGGCTTGTAAAATTTCTCTGTCTACAATTATTCTCGCTTTTGATCAAATATGATAGGCCACTGTTTAATTTACTTATTTTAAAAAAGTTCCATCAGATTTTCCTTTATTATGAGATATCTTTTCTAAATTTTAATTTAAGGGCAAAATCAATGCAAAAATTTTGGTATTAAGAAATTTTTAAAATAAGAAAAAAAAAATCTCGATGTTGCCATACATGCGGATAGTGAATTACTAGCATCAAAGACCCATGCAATGCGTGAATTTATTTATGTAGCTGTTTGAGAAATTTGATAATTGTCATCACAATAAATACTTTAATATTAAATAAATTATAAACCATTAATCACAAATATAATACGATACTTTCTAACCGTCATAGTAATTGATTCTTTATTAATAGCTATAATTATTATTGAAATTATTAATGTCGTGAGATTTGTAATGTATAAAGCTTTAGAAATCCGAATTTTTTACAATCAGAATCTTTATTAATAACTTTTATATAACCTTTATTAATAAATTTGGTATTAGCAGTCATCAAATTTTTTGTAATATTAAAAATCAGAATCCTTTCCTGCATATTGTTATTTAAATTGAAAAAAGCAAAAATAATATATTGGATGCACCAAAAAAAGGAACCAAATAATATTTCAGGACTCCTAACAATGGGGAAGGAAATATATAAACATTAAATTATATGAGACTATTATATTTTTGTTAAACTTAATTAGGGGTAAAATCAATAAAAAAAAGTTCGGTGTTAAAAAATTAACGCCAAAAATCTCGATGTTGGCATAGATACAAATAATGAACTGATGTCGAAATATTAGTTGAAAAGTAAATACTGTTTATATCATGCAAGTTTGTAACTGGTAGGAGCTGGGAGCTCCTGAAAGATGGAAAGGAGTTAGAAAGAACTCGAAGGAGTTGGAAAGAATTGAAACTTTAGAGTTCCACCCCAAAAGAATGGACCCTCAAAATCCAAAATATCCCTACTACGTTGTTTTTTTAAATTTTTTTGAGTTAGTTATGCAACAAAATTGCACTGTGTTTAGTTGGGGTAGCTTTCTAGTCAGGTGAGGTTTTCCATATAAATATTAGTTTATTTTAACTATGTTTTAATCAAAATCAAACAATAAACTTAACACAAATCTTAGGTTGTGTAATGTTAGGAAGCAAGCACTATTGAATCTATAGTGAAATAAGAAACAACCTTTCTACAACTAAATTGCACACGTACAGCTTCATACATCTTTCCCAACCCCCACCCTTCTCCGTTGGAGAGCTTATGAGCTTGGCAATTAAAGCACAATCGTTTCGTCTTGAACCCAAATACTAATCCACAAAATTGAGTTTATTATATTTCTAATTTGAATCCAAATCGACATCTCAAAAGTCCCTTCAGGGGGGATATGGATCACAAGCAAGGATTCAAAATGCAGTATCGGTCGCGATTTCAGTTTCGGTCGCGACACGGCAAAATCACTCTAATATGGCAATTACGTTCATATCGCGGCTATGTAGGCATGAAAATGCGGTTCGCCCTACTCCAAAATCTTTCCAATGCGGCCATTTCGTCGTGGTTCATCCACATTTTGAATCCATGCACAAACATGTAACACCTCAGTCTTTTAGCAACTAACATACATCTTATGTGTAAATTGTCCTCATGCTTGGACTTTTATTTTGGGATAATTTATATTAGATAACCTTAATTGCTATAATTAAATTAAACTACCCACAATATATTATAATTTATAAGGCCAAAAAGGAAAAAAAGGGGGGGAAAAAAAGACGGAGCTAAAGTACATGGGATTTATCCCATCTAACAACTTAACCTTTTACTTCTTAGTCTTCTTGTAAAGATGCCAACAAATATGTGAGATGCCATAATCCTATTAACCCACATGCATGCAAATATTGTATGCCAACAAACATGTGGGGTGCCATAGTCAATTAGTCATATTTATCCACAAGCTCGGAAATGTTTTTGATTAGCCACTTCAAGCATTGGATTGTTGAAGATTTTATAAGCTTAGAAGCACTATAAATACAAGCCCCTCCCCCTCCCCTTTCCTAGCAATTCGTTCACCAGACACACACAACCACCAAAAAAAATAAATCAATAAAAATAGGTGGTGGCTTGGGCTAAGACTTCAAGAAAGAAGATAGGGGAAGAAGAAAGCTAGTGAAGTTATTGGCTTGTTAAGGTGAGTAAAGTTTTCCATCTCTTTCCTGAAGTTTGATTAGGTTTCATTAATTGGAATTAATCTATGAATAAGATATGTTAAGCCTAAACTAAAACAAATAGGAACCTAATCCACTATTTAAAACCCACCTTAAAGTTGTATGCTTGTGAATATGTGATCATCTAGATGATTTAGATGAACTATTGTTTGTATGAAATTAATGATCTTAATATATATTTTGAACTTCATGATAAAGATGCCGATATTTTGCTTGGGAATTAATTAGGTGACCAGACATGCTAAGAACTCATTAATGAATATTTCAGATTTTGCAATTCGCTCCACTTTCTAATTTTTTTTATTTACTCGGAGAAAATTTCTGAAATTTTACTGCATGTTCCTCATAATATTTGGAAATTTGCTGCAAATTTTCATGAATTTGGATATATATATATATATATATATATATATATATTATATATATATATATATATATATATTATGAGTCACCCTTTTTTTGAATAATCTACCATGTGTAAAATACATATGGAATGGACTTCCTGTTGTTTAAGCTAAGTTTGTTGAGCTAGGGGTTATTTTAGGAGCATAAAATGATCTAATATGATATTTGTGAATATTCATGTCCATACAATTGATCTTAGCGTTTGAATCCAAACTTTTCGAAAACTGAATTTTGAATGTATATGTTTTATAAAAAGGATATTAGTTTTCTATTTTCTACTTTGGGTTGAGTTTTATATTTAAACTCAAATTGCTTTTGTTTATATGACCCTGTAGCTATGGCCATAGAAGCGTTTCTTATATGTGAACCTGTGACACAAGAGCTTGCTGACATTCATAAGCCTAGCAGAGATTTATGTCTCTCGGTAGTCGTATCCTCTAGTGGTATTTGGGAGGCCTAGTGGAGTTTTGTGCTTGCTAGGGAATCAGTGGTCACTCGTCTGTTGTGTTATATCACAAGCTCAATTCCGCCTGAAAATAAGTTTTGTTGCCACATTTGAATTTTTGGAAAGGAAATAAGATCTAAATTTCCAAACAGTAAGTTTTGGCTTCAAATTTCTTATGATTACTTTTGTTTGACTTAGTAAACATACATTCACAGTTTGTAAAGGTATTCTAGTTTATTTTGGATGAGAAATTTGATTTAGTTCTTCTTAAGTCCATGGACTTGTGATTGAGGATTTTGTGCATGTATGTTAAGCTCCCAATGTTCAAAGTGAAAGATAAAGACGTAGATGGCAAGATTTACTTGTTGGGCTAGTGGAGCTCATGACTTCACCACATTTCAAGTACCTGAAGCTAGTCGCAGAAGTGACTAAAAAAAGAAGACCATGTTTAGAGACCTTGTGGGAGCTAAGAAATAGACTTGGGCTTTATGTTTTCTTATTTTGCTGCAAATTTTGTAATGCACAAAATAGTTGTATATTTAATGACAATGTGTAACACACTTACGGGATCATTCATGCATGTTTTAGATTTATCCAACCCAAATTTAGTAAGATTTTGTTAATAGCTTCCACTGCACTATTTAGTTTGGAGGATAGTTAGGAATTAAGATAAATGAAGTTATATAGCCTTGTAGCTATGCAAGTTGAACGTCAACGATGATGATGACACACCTGCCTGCTTAAGATGGGGTGTTACAGCAATCTTACCCTAAATAGATAAGTTTCCATTTAGAACAAACAACTCAAATATATTACAAAAAAAGTAACAATACGCATTAAACATAACAACATTATAAACTGTCACTCTATAAAATATTGTTGAGGCCCATTGTTGTATTTCACTTTCCCAAGATTCAGAAGGTCAATATGGGGTAATCTTTTGGAATGTAAATCACAGAGGACTAAAGCAAATACCAGACTAAGCCATTTTCTTCTTCCTTTTTCCATGGAGTTATAGGAAGTCAACAATTTCTAAATCAACAGTCCAACAGGATCAGCCAGTGTATAAATTATGGGCTCCAACAGTCTGAAACTAACCTTCACACACCATTTCCTAGATAGGAATATGAGATATTGGATCAATACGACACTATAAACGCATAGCTCTAGGGGAAAATACAGATGAAACTCCCAAGGAGAGGGGGGAGGGAGCCTCTTCAATATGTCTGTTCCTGCCCTTCCACCATGGCTAATTTATTAGCATGCTATTGATTGAAATTATTTAACATTGTCAAGTGAAAGAACTTCAATCTATCCTCCAAACAAGCAAATCTTATCAGAAGAAATAGGGTATCATTAATGGTATGGCATGGAAACATCTGGTTAATGAACAAAAAGGCCTCCCTACCGCAGAACACTTAAGTGTCAGGCAATGGTTTGCTCTTTACATGGCAATTTCACTACCCCCCCCCCCAAAAAAAAAAAAAAAAAAAAAAAACCTAATCTCATAATGGATATAGCAAGTAGTAACAAGATCTGAGCGAAACTATTTACAAGAAAAAGATCCCACATCATCGATAGATTAAGCGTACAGAATCACAAGGCACAGCCTAGGTGCCTAGCAATGCATTATCAAAGTGTAGGCACATAAGACCTCACCGACATCCATCATCTGCCTAAACTGGTACCGTCTATCATCTATAGACACCCAATCCACATCCAATCCACCCATCATCTGGAGCTGAAATTAGAGCTGTGAAAATCTGACGCGACATGATAGCATGATACGAAACCGATCTGAAGTCAAACACGTACCCAACATGAGCCGAATGGACTTTGGGTCGAAGTCGACACGATTTGACCATTTAGCGTGAAAACTTGCTATTTTTCAATTTTGAGCAAATATAAGCTATTTTCAAGGTTGACACGAAAATTGACTCGTTTATTAAACGAGTCAACCCGACCCGTTTCCCAACTCTAACCTGAATGGTGTGGATCGGGTGATTAACAGGTGTATCCTATTCATTTGCTATAAGCTAATAATCCCTCCCAAAAAAAATGTCGCACCTAATCATTATGCTTATAACTTTCCATTTCTACTAACATCCACATAGGCACGTCCGCACATATAAATTTGCATTTTACTAAGTAGGGGATCAAGGGATATTTATATGATTGATTGTAAATTATGCAGGCACTGCCTGATAGTATTCACCAATAATTCAATTGCTAAACTGAGCATCAAGATAATTACATATTGAGTAATTGATTTGGGCAGCCATTGGCACAAAAAAATAGCTCACAATTTATCTAAAAATCATTAAGTTTTTGGAAGTGGACACCCACAGGAGTCAATAAGCATGAATCAAATAACAAAAAGCTCAAAAGTTGCACAACCCTAAATAAAATTTCTAGATCCACCACTGTACAAAAGATAGCTCACTTATCCAAAGTTCTAGAAAGAAGCAACAGCGGAAATAAAACAGAACACTGGGGAGGGAAGTCAAGAACAACAGCTCATTTAATCAAAATAATCTCGTAAATTATAACCAATTTCAGAGCAATAGCAGAAAAAACCATGAGCCAAGATCCAGAGTTATGGTATAGTGTTTGAGAAGAGCACATACTCACTAGACCGCTTGATATCCAAGGCAAGATAATCTGGCAACTGAAAACGTTCTACCAGTCTCATCACATAAAGATCAGCTGGAGCTAAAGCAGCACATATTTGCAGCAGAAACAGATCAAGCTCGAGCTCATGCTCTAGCTCATGGTCAGACCTGCAAACATGTAACTCCTTTACAAATGACAACTAGATGATGCACAGAGAGCTTTAACATAAAATGCTCATATGCAATCATAACTGCCCACCCACAAGCAAAGCCCGCAAGTCCAAGGCACGTCACATAGTTAACATGAGTGACCATCTGATCACCCAAAATAGAGATAATAGAAACATTATCTAATCTATAAACTCTTGACATACCAGCGAATAGCACGATACCACTCAGAAGTTACAGTAGCAGCATCCCCATTTTTCCTCCACATTCCAGCACGAACCTGGGCACAAAATACTCTGCTCTGAACAGGATGCTCCATCACAAATGAAGAAAACCCGTACGGATGACACCCCTTGAGTATCTTCCCAAAGAACTCATGGTCATTGAATGACAATGGATTAAGACAACTTAATCCACCTTTATCTCTCACAATATTTTCTCCAGAATAGTTTCTGAGAGCCTCTTTCACTATTAAAGACAGTAAACCATGCAAAGGCATGTGTACAGATATCTCTTGCGAACTAACATCATACTCTATATCTGGCCAATGGGACAAACTTAATAGGGAGATAGCATCTTTTCCTGAAGAGGTTTCAGTTTCCATGGCGCCTGAATCATGATCCAAATCACCAGTATCCATAGGCCAGGAAACCATACCACTTTGTGCTGGCAAGTTAAAATCACCAGAAGAATATTGGCAGCCAGTATCAATGGAACTGCTATGCTTGTTTGTCGCTGAGGATCCACGAAGCAACCCTGAAATGTACTTTCCCTTCCTAACCCTCAATAATGCTTTCTTGAAAGCTAAGAAATTTCCATGCAAAACACTGCTAGTGCTGGAAGCAACAGTATTACTCCCTGCCAACCAGCTATCAATGGCCCTTAATGACTCAAATGTCAGCTGAGAGACAGATGGTAGAACAACAAAATGATGATCACGATCACGTTTCTGCCACATTGAGTCCATTACACTAGTCTGACCTGCTGAGCTCCAGACAGAGCTTTCCTCAGAAAGCCTTCCAACTTTAGCATGTCTTTGACCAAATCCATCATCTGTTTCCTTTCTCTCGCTCTCAGAAGGTACCCCCGAGTCCCGTTCTTCACTATAGAATGCACCCTTCACCAAGAGCAAATGAATGTTGGCAATTGTACTGCACATAAGAAAAGGTAGATGAGCATATTCATTTTCCTCTTCTACATGGATGCCTGTCTCTCGCTTTTGAGGATTCATGCCTTGCACCAAAGACAAAATTTGTAACCAAGTTTCAACAATGTCTATCCGTTCATGCGTCACATACTCAGCTACAATACGATGGCTCAAAACAAACTTTATGTCTTCCATCACACGGACACAGGCATGAAATACACCAATCCACTTGTTAAACTGCAAAACAGTTTTCCATCAATATGTGAAACAAAAGCTGAAAGATAGCTAGTAGCTCGCAATAGAAATCCAGGCAAAACAAATAACGTTTTAGAGAAGGGAGAAACTAGACAGGATATAGGGATTTTATAGTCTGAGCTGGCAATGAGTTTGAATAAAACTGAATGACAGAGACCACATGAGCACCATGGAAACTGACACAGCACTTCAAAACTGACCTTGCACAAGAGGAAAACAAAATGGTGCCTCTCTAAGACAGTCATGCAGAATGTTTTTTTTTTTTTTTTTTGATAAGGAAAAATATGTATATTAAAATGGATCAATGGATAGATGCCAGGAAAGCATCCTACGAAAGATTAATATACAACCAATATGCAAGCTATCCACAAAGTCGACCACATCAAAAGATGAGGAGTAAAAATTCCCCTTCTCCCAAAAATAAAGAGTCTTGATGAAATTGTCTTTTAGGCGCTGAAGGGAAGTTTCTTCTCCCTCAAAGATCCTTTGATTTCTTTCCCCCCAAATGCTCCAAAAAATCACATGAGGAAAAGCCAGGGCCTTCTTCTTTTTAGCTTTCCCACCAAAATAGCCCTCTCAAGCCAAAAGATCATTCGTAATGGAGTTAGAAGAGACCTAACACATGCCTAAGCAACTAAAGACAAGCTCCCAGAGTGCCCAGCAAACTGGCAATGAAGCAACAAGTTGTCCACCAAGATCTTTCCCCTCTTTTGCAAATTATCATTAGTCAAAATCTTCCCGTGTGATGCCTCCCAAACAAAACAAGAAACCTTTAAAAAGGGAGAAATTACAATTCAAAACAGATTTACAATTCTAGCCTCCTCCAAATCATCACAGATTCATCAAATCCATGGCTCTGTGACAACCTGAGAAGCACGGACACTGTCCACGGCTTCACGTATCCGTGTCCGACACGTGTCGGACACCGACACTCTCGGACACTCTTTGGACACTCTCGAATGCCTGTAGAACTTATAGACAACAGGAAGAAATTAGGTTATGTTATTGAAAGTTGTAGAATGCGCATACTTCTGAACAATTTGCTGTTGTTCTCATCCAAACATGATCTTTTCAAGGATAAAGATATAAAACAAATTAGTAATAAAATAAATATTCTCCAACCAATACGTGTCCACTTTACGTATCGTGTCCTACTTTTCAAAAAAATCACGTGTCCGAGTGTCGGTGTCGTGTCATATCCGTGTCACGTATCGATGTCTGTGCTTCTTAGGTGACAACTATATGACATCCCACAACCAGCTAAAAGGTGACAAATGAAGAATTCCATAAAACCCAATAAAGAAATTTATTGAAAGCTTGATTTGGCCTAACATAAGACACTCAAATTATGTCAATTTTTACACAAGCTATTAGAGGCATCAACCCTTTGAGTATGTTGGTAATTTTTTTTTTTGGGGGGGGGGGGGGGTTTACAAAAAATTAAATAAAAAATTCTATGAACACAGTACCTCTGCTCCAAATACTTGCAACACAAGGGGAAAATAGCACAGAAGATAAATACCAATAACAAATTTCATGGCCAAAGTCTGAAAGCATCCAATCACAGCGTGCACTGGCTCAACATTACGATGTCAACACTGTCCCATAAGGCTCCCATGTAGGCAGGCCACAGGAAGACCTGATAATAAAACCTTTTTCTCCAAAGGTAGAAAAACCCATAACACGACCTATATTATTAGCCAAAAAGAAGTGGCAGCTTCCAAGAACTAAAACACCTTAATGCAAACAACAAGAGGAGTCTAGAGAAGCAAAGTAAAGAATTATGGCATAAAATTATGTATTGTTTTCATTAGTTCAAAGTTTGTAAATATAGATTATTAATGTTATTTTTGCAGGTAGTTTAACAGTTAAATTGGGAATAGGATCTTAGGAAAGATTTCTATTTTATTTATTTTCATATGTATTTTTCAGGGGTCATCTTTAGGTGTCCATTTTTACTAATTATTTATGCGATACCTTGTGCTTAGGCAATATGATATAGTTTAACGTTTAGGTTTAGCTTTTTCCCAAAGCTTTCTGCAACTATCCAAGAAGTGGTAGGTGATGTTCTCTTAATTTAAAAAAGAAAGGCGCACCGAGGAGCAAAGGGTCCTCGTCAAGGCGAAGGCGCCCACCTCAAGGATGTGGGGTGCACTTTCAAAAAAGATCCAAAAAGTTATTCGGACAATATATTACGCGCAAACAAGATGTATACTTCCATCAATACAATGGTTAGATACCATTACAACCGGTATAAAGTCTAGAATGATTGCAAAACGGTATAACATGCGATAAAATAATACTATAATCAAAATGCTAAAAAATAGAAAATTTCTGAAAATTTATCAAGATTGGCTAGGATGTGCGTAATATACCCAAACAGTAAAAATAATAAGAACACCCCAAAAAAGGGGGGAAAAAGCAGATATTAAACACCCCAGAGAGAGAATAAGTAATTAATAGCTCACCCTCCCCACTTTTTCGAAGCCCTAAACCTGCACAAGCAAGTCAGCGGCTCCTGCAACACTCACCAGAGCAGATCACCCACGGATGGCGATGTCCAGGTGCCGGAAAAGCTTAAGAAAGGAGGGTCGAACTGGTCTGTCTGCATTGAGCTAACTACACAAGCCTCCAATCAGAGAGAATTAGGTTTTCGAAAAATTAGGTTCTTGAAAATTAGGGTTTTCAAAAATTAAGGTTGAATTTGGAGCAATATGATGCAATTGCATTGGCGTTTGTACTCGATACTCATCAATCATGATTGGATAAGTTCTAATTTGGAGAAAATTTTGCACTTGATTACTAATTTCTTAAAAATCTCTATCAACCATCGCTAACTTGTGTGAGGCGACACGCCTTCACAATTCACTGCGCTTGGGGTCACCTGAGGCGTCGGCCCAGCCACCTCCCACTTAGCCGCACCTCAGGTGTGCTTTTTTAAACTAAGGTTAAATCAAAATTTTCTAGCAGATGATTGCTTTCCTCTGGCCATGTGGACTCATGATTGCCTGCGAGAGGATCTCTCACAAACCCTAGGTTGATCTCCCAGGTTTTCTTAGGTGGATTCCTAAATATTCTATCCTTAGTTTAAAAAAGCACGCCTGAGGCGCACCTAGCTGCACTAAGGAGTGAGGCGACCACTATGGCGCCTCAGTGGGTGAGGCAAGGTGAATTCTTTAAGCGTGACAAGCGTGCGCCTCAGCGTGCCGGCCGTGCCTCAATCTGAGGCACAAGGCGACCAAAGCGAGGGTTTCATTGATCTTAATTGAGAAGTGAAGCTATAGGACAGGGAGGGGAACTTTTGACCATTAAAATCACCAACTTTGTTAAATTAACAATTATCTTAGTCCTACATCGCAATTTTGAGCGTAATCCGTCATGTAATTGCATATAACAGGTGCGAAGTCATCCATAAAATTGACAAACCCTAAGATTAAGAAACCCTAAAAAATTTTCGAACTGTCCTTTGTCCTTTGATCAAATTGGGAGCAAGTATTGAGACCTAATGGTGCCAAAGAGGGTCGAATGTCCATTTTCATATTGTTTAGGCGGTTAATCTTCACTGCAATCAGTGTGGTGGGCTCCAGTCACTAGCCTTCTTTTTCCATGGTGTGTGGGGGGTCGTTAGAAGTCTAGATGGGAAGGGGCTAGTTAAAATTTGTGCATATTGTTTCCTTTTTCATTCATAGTTTTATTTAGTAGAGATTTGCTATAGTGTTAAATTGTTATTTTGTGTAAAATTCTTTCCTTTTCCTTTTGTCTTTCATTTAGGAGAGAATCAGCCATATTTTTTTATTTTATTATATTTTTCTTAGTTAAAGAAGTCATTTTTTCTGTCCTTTCTCTCAATTCAAATTTTTTTGGCTTTACTTTAAAAACTTGTAGCAAGAATGTTTGTTACTTATTAGCATTTTGATTTTTTTTTTTTGGGGGGATAGAAAAAAGGGGGAAGGGCGTTATATTAAGTTGTTGGAAATATAAGCATACATATCGTCTAAGGCCCGAGAGAGGACTTCTCCGGGTATGTCAGACGTCCACAATCTCCCCTCCAAGCAGACAGATTGCCTGTGGGCGAGATCATGGGCTACCCTATTACCCCCTCTTTTAACAAAAGACCATGAACGAAAATCAAAATGTTCCACAAAGGAGATAATGTCCTTAACAATAACTAAATTATCTAGGATAGATTTGGATCGGAGCATTTGGATCAACTAGAGGCAGTCACTTTCGATGATGATGTGCCGGCTTCCATGGGCGTAGGCGCTTTACAATCCAAAAAGGCACGCTCTTGCTTCTTCCACTGTAGCTCCACCAAAGCCTTGGAAATATTTTGCACCAGCAAGGAACACATTGCCGTCGTGGTCCCTCAAAGCAAATCCCTAGCCTGTAGTATGCCCTCCAATGGAGCCTCCGTCGAACTTAAGTTTCACATATCCAGCTGTGGCCGGGGTCCATGTAGAGGGGTAGGGGGTCGAGTGCGGGACTTCGTTTGAGCCAGAGTGTTCCCGGTAGCTATTGACAACGGCGATGGCTCGCTTGCCCAGGACTTCCAAGTTGGGGTCTGAGTTCTTCAAGATAAACCTATTCCTCGCATTCCAACATTCCCATAAAATGGCTAGGAAGTCACCAAAGTCGTCTTACTCCAGATGGTCACTTACCTCAATGATGCAGTCTGCGCAGTACTTGGTGGTCCAAAGGTCAGGATCCATGCCTTCCCAAATATGTAAAGCGATAGAGCATTCGAGCAGAGCATGCGTGTCCGTTTCTTCGGGGTGCCCGCAAACACCGCAAGCCATGGAAAAGCCCGGAATGCGCGAAGATATGTTCAGGGCCGTGGGAAGGGAGCCTACACATGCACGCCAGCCGAACATGTTTATACGGGGAGGGATGTTGCACTCCAAAGAGCCCTCCAAGGTTTGCGTACCAAGGAAGAAGATGAACCGGAGTCGTCATATGCATCACCAAGGAGCATATGGTAAGCCGATCGTACAGTGAAAAGGCCACGTGGATTGTAATGCCATATGAGCATGTCAGGGGGCCAGGATTCCCAGACTGGCGAGGATAGTATAAGCTTGGCATTGCATGGTAGAAAGATGTGCTTGACCAGTGCCTCGCGCCAGCAGCACCAAGAATGGTCGATGAGGTCACCAACTTTAGTGGTGCTCAAAAGGGGCTGTCCGTGACGTAACGGCTTTGAAAAATCGCGGCCGAGGCAACCATCTATCATCCCAAATATTTATGGAGTGCCTGTTGCCCACGAGCCAGCGAGAGCCACAAATGACGGTAGATTTGGCCCCTAACAGGCAACGCCATGTATAACTAGGACGAGCCCCTAGCGTGGCGTTGAAGATGTCGCTGTCGGGATAGTACTTGGCGGAAAGAATGCGTGCGACTAATGAAGTGTTACTTTTGGTTAACCTCCAGAATCGCTTAGCTAGTAGTGCGTCATTGAAGGCTTCCATATCCCTGAAGTCGAGTTCCCCGTCATCTTTTGGGGTGCATAGCTTTCTCGCACTAAACCAATGGATCTTCCGATCTTCCTGAATGTAACCCCACCAAAAGCGAGTAATGGAGGATTAAATTGAATGACAAATGTCTTTGGTGAGCTTGAAGACGCTCATGATATAGGTAGGGATAGTTTGGGTCGCAGCCTTTATCAGCACTTCCCTTCCTGCCCAGGAGACTAGTTTATTCATCTAACCCGCCATACGCTTTTTGATGCGGTCGATTAGAAAAAGAAAGGGCTTCTTTTTGAATCTGCCAACGTAGGTAGGGGCCCCGAGATATTTGTCATAAGATAGTACTTCCCGTATATCCAGAAGGAGTGTGATTTGGTTTCTTCGTTCAGCAGTAACTCCTTTGCTGAAAGATACATCAGTTTTTAAAAAATTGACTACTTGTCACGAAGCTTTCTCGTATGTGTGCAGGACGTTCCAAAGAGTGTTGGCTTGGGATACGTCGACACCACATAATATAATAGTGTCGTCTGCGAATAAAAGGTGAGAGCTAACTGGAGCATGGGCGTTGCTGCTGTATCCTCGAAGTGATCTGCTCTCAACCGCATTAGCAATAAGCCCTGTGAGGCCTTCGGAGCAAAAAAGAAAGAGGAAGAGAAAGAGGGGGTCTCCCTGACGAATGCCGCAGCAGGGTATAATATGTCCACTCGGATGACCATTGATGATAAATGAAAAGGAAGCCAACTTGATCTTAGTTTAAAAAAGCGCGCCCCTAGGCGCAGGAAAGCACAAGGCGCATACCTCGGCGCCTTAGAGAGGGTCAGGCGCAGCCCATTCCAAAGGCGCGCGCCTTTGGGGCTTTTTCGGGGCTTTTTGCTGAGGCGCGAGGCGCGGGCTTTCCGGACTTCTTGGATCTTAATGGTTTTGTGTGAGAAAAAAGGGGGGAAAAAATGCAAATCACACTTACAACCCTTCGGCTGCTTCAGATCGAGCCCTCTCTGCTTCTCAGACTTCTTCGTCCTTCACTCCACCGCAAACCCTAAGCTCTTCGACAGCAGGTAAGTGTTCTCTACTCCTCTATTCTTTGATTTTTCCATCATCATCCTCCTCCTTCTACTTCTTCTCTGTGAGTCAAACCCCATGGGACAGGATTCGCGCTCTCTCTTGTGTTTGGGGGGGCTTGAAAGGTTGCACGCATGGTGCTGCAGCTGCTGCTACAGTGCCCACTGCCCAGACCCCTTGTGCTCTTCTTTTCTTTTCTTTCTCTGTCTCGAACAGCCCCTGTGGCCCTGTCTAAATAACCCCCTCAGCTCTCTGTCTAATTCGATGGGGTGTTTGTTGTGTTTAACCCTTTTTTAGATTGTTAATTTCTGCTTGTGCTGTCTATATTTCATGCTGTCCATTTGTCCTCTTCTTCTCCTCTTGTTTTTTTTATTTTGTTATTTTTTTTAAATGTTTAGAAAACTCTTTTTAAGTATCATATTATGGTGGCAGCATTATCTTAGGGTGTTGATTCTCTGTTATGATCTTAAATTTAAGTTGAAGTGTTTATGTGTTAAATTTTTAATTATTGATAGCTTTGTTTAATTGTTTGTTTTTGTTTGGTTGAAAATTGCAGTGAACTCATTTGAGGTGTTGATTTTTGGGTTGAATTACTTGAATGGAGGATACATCCGATACTCCTACGGGTTCGGTCTCCTCTAAACCTTTAGATCCAGGAAGGAAGTATGGTAGGCAAGATGAAACTAATAAAAATAATTTCTATTGCAACTTCTGTGGAGTGAGAACCATGGGAGGAGTTTATCGGCTTAAGCAACATTTAGCGGGAGGGTATCGTAATACCCTAGGTTGTAAAAAAGTCCCTGAGCAAGCTAGGAAAGAAATTCAAGACTATATGGAGCTAAAAAAATCAACAAAGGAAGCATATGACATGTCTAGACAAATGCCGCAAGGCTACTTTGTTGATGAAGATGAAGATGAAGATGATGAATGCGTTGAAATGAATTCTAAAAGCGGAAAACATGCAAGTGGCGCAAGTGGAACAAAGGGAAGTAATAATGTGCCTTCTAAGAAACCTAGGCAAAAAGGTCCACTAGATATGTACTATACTCCTAATCCCGCAAATGTTGTCAAGGCTCGAAAGGATCAAAGGAGGCCAAAAACACTAAATGAGCTATGTAGGAAAGAGTTAAGAGAAAAGGCTTGTAGAGACCTAGCCAGGTGGTTTTATGATGCCAGGATTCCTTTTCATGCTGCCACTCTTGATAGTTTTGCCATTGCTTGCGAATCTATTGGTCAATTTGGCCCGGGATTGAAACCGCCTTCCATATATGAATTGAGAGTCCCTTTCCTCAAAAAAGAAGTAGAAGATACGGAGAAGGCAATGGTGGAGCACAAAAAGGAATGGACTGAGATAGGTTGTTCTATCTTATCTGATGGATGGCGTGATACTACTGTCCAAAAGGACATTGTCAACTTTCTTGTGAACTCTCCAAAAGGCTCGATCTTTATTAGATCAATGGATGTATCTGAAGTTATAAAGGATGCAAACCTTTTATTCAAGGTTCTTGACGATATGGTGGAGGAAGTTGGAGAGAAAAATGTGGTCCAAGTGGTAACCGACAATGCATCTAACTGTGTTAAAGCAAGTAAGAAACTAAGAATCATTTACTTATCGACATTCCTGATATGTTAGCCATATGTTTATTCTATTCCTATTTCATAAATTCTAATTTCTAATTTAATGGTTATAAAACTGTTTATGTAGGAAAATTGTTAATGGCTAAGAGGCAACACCTCTTTTGGACTCCATGTGTCGCACATTGCATTGATATTATGTTGGAAGACATTGGAAAGAATATTCCAAAAGTCAAGATTGCTCTAAAGACAAGCATGGCTATCAATGCTTATATCCATAGCTCTGTTGCCCTTGTGAACTCGATGAGGCGATTCACTAATCAAAGGAACTTGCATAGGCCTGCCGTGACTAGATTTGCTACATCATTTATCACTCTTTCCTCCATTCACAAACAAAAATACAATTTAAGAAAGATGGTGACTTTTCAAGAATGGAGCAATAGCAAATGGTCAAAGGGTGGGGTGCAAGAAGATGACATCCTATATCTTGCAAGAGAGTTATTGGAAGAATGTTCTCTATTCTCTTAAATTGACAAGTCCTCTCGTCAAGGTTCTTCGCATGATTGATGGAGACAAAAAGCCACCTATGGGTTATATTTATGAGGCTATGAATAGAGCTAAGGAGGTTATTGCTAAGAGCTTCTCAAACAGGGAGGAGAATTATGAAGAGGCATTCAAGTATATTGACAAAAGATGGGAATGCCAACTTCACCAACCTTTACATGCGACAGGACATTATTTGAATCCGGAAATCTATTATTCAAACCCATCTATTGAAGATTGTAGCGAAGTGATGAAGGGTTTGTTTGATTGCGTTTCAAGGATGATTTCGGATTTGGGGACTCAAGACAAGGTTCTTGCTGAATTGAATTTATACAAAACTTCTCAAGGTTTGTTTGGAATGCCAATGGCAATAAGGCAAAGAAAGTCACTTGCTCCTGGTAAGAATATTCATATTTCATACAAAACTTCTCAAGGTCTCTCTGTCATTTTTGTTTTAGCTAAATGCTTATTCTAATTTTTTTTTTTTTTTTTTGGGTTTAATAGCTCAATGGTGGAGTTTATATGGATCTTCGGTACCTAACTTGAGGAAGTTTGCCATAAGAATCCTTAGCCTTACTTGTAGTGCAATGGGATGTGAGAGGAATTGGGGTGTGTTTCAGCATGTAAGTTGCAACTTACAAAAACTATCCGGTTACGTAATTTGTAGTTTATTAGTGACTAATTAAACCTATTTACTTTTGTTAACAGCTTCACAGCAAGAAGAGAAATAGGCTAGCACAATCCCGATTAAATGATTTAGTTTTTGTCAAATCAAATCGTGCATTAAAGCGCAGACGTGAAGAGAGTAGCTCTAGAGATCCCATTCTCTTAAAAGAAATTGATGAAAGCAATGAGTGATTGCTTGGGATAATGGAAGATGATCCAGATGATAATGATCTTGTGTTTGAGGGGGATACTTTGACTTGGGCAGCTGTTGCTCAAGCTTGTGGCGCTAATGAGTCCCGCTATAGCACTAGGCGTAGAGGATCAACAAACATTAGCACAGCTAAAATTTCGGCAAGGGACAAAGGAAAAGCTCCCGCTCATGCCTCTAGTTCTAAATCCTCCCGAGCTCGTACTCAATTGTTTGATGAAGATGAGGAAGAGGAATTTGAAGAGACTTCAGAGGAAGAGGAAGATGATATTGGAGACGATGTTGAGTTGGTGGATGATGATGAAGATGCCGAGCATGTGGTGTTAGATGATGATGAGGATGCTTAGTTCACCTTTATGAGCTGTTTTGCTTTGTGTGCTATGTGTTTTATGCTTTCCTTCTATAGCTATGCTAGTTTCTATCTTTTAAGACTTCTACTATCTTCTGGCGTGTACTTTGAGAAACTATGATGTTATGTTAGCGTGTTTTATGACTACTTGCAATGTTATTCGTGGTTATCTTGATGTTTAATTTCTTATTTGATGTCGTTATCTACCTTATTTTCAAAGAAATATGGTTTGGGAATGATTTTGGAGCATTTTATGGTCAAAGTGCGCCTCACGTCTGAAAAGCCCGCGCCTTCGCCTCGAAATCCACGCCCCGGGCTCCAGGACCCTTTGCGCTTTTTTGCGCCTCGGGCTTTTTAAATCTAAGAACTTGATGCATCTCATGACAAGATTGACCCAGTCCTCTTGAAAGCCCAATCTCAACATTACGTTCCTAAGAAAGGCCACTTGACCCTATCAAAGGCCTTGGACATGTCGAGTTTGACAGCCATGGAGCCATCCACAGTCGTATCACCACGCATGGCATGGAGCACCTCATATGCAATAAAAGTATTATCGGAGATGAGCCGCCCTTTGGTGAATGCACCTTGCGTGTCAGATATGATAGATGACAGTAGAGGCTTTAAATAATATAATTTACTTTTTATCATATTTTAAACTATTTTAGGAATGTTATTCAAATTGTAATAGTTAATATTGATATCTAATTCCACATTGATGCAATCATATAGCTCATTTGGGCAAAATCTATCTATTGAGTACATTTTAAGCATTTCTGTGTAAAGAAGCGCCTCGCATCCATGAAACATGCGCCTTCGCCTCGAGGCTCGTGCCTAGCGCCTCAATGCGTCTCATGCCTTTTTAAACTAAGATTCTATCTTTTATTGACAGCTTCCATTCTCGCAACCCCTAGGTGGATCTCCTGGGTTTTCTTAGGTGGGTTCCTAAGTACTCTATCTTTTATTTACAGTTTTCTTTGATTTTTTCTTATTTCTCATCAAATCCCCTAAAAATCCGCTAAACCCATTTTACCCACCATAAATTCTGTCCCGCATCACACCTGCATAGATCCTATTGCATTCTTCTCCACCTGCCATAATGGGCCACACTGGACACCACCTCACATGCGAGTGAGCGAATCTGTGAATAGAAGACTCCAGCAAATTAAACCCATGCAAGAAAGAGATAAGATCAAGGAAGAGAAAGACCAAGATCTCACTCTATATGAAAGATCACTGCCTTGACAATAGCCTCCTGAAATATGAGGTACCAGATGACAGCGCGATAACATGCAGAAGGGAGGGATACAAAAGACAGCGCAAGAGATAGATAAGGCTATCGCAGCCTTTTGCAGGAGTTTTAGCCTTTGCTTACCACATGATGCCATCGACCACGACCTTAGTTTGAAAAAGCGCGAGGCGAGTCTTATTTAGCCAAAAAAAGGCTCCAAAACAATTTACATGACTTAATTATGATAATAGTGGCATAAAACAAACAATTGGACATCAATATGGGTACTAAAAGTATTGCAAATAGTGTACAATACAAAAATATAGCATGACAATATCCTAAAACACACACAGAAGAACATGGAAGAAGTTTAGACAAGCTAGCTTCTTTTTGGTGTCCATCAACTAGATGTTTGAGTCAAACAACACCCCCAGTGGTTCTCACTCCACAAAAGTTGCAAAAGAAATTATTCCTATTTGTTGGATCTTGCTTCCCATACTTCCCTGGTCCACAGATTTAGAGGAACCCAAACCTCAAGCGTTACTAGTTGGGGTTGAAATCTTCATTTAACTCAAAGTCTCAGCCTAATACTAATTCAATAGCAATCAACAGATAAATAATCAGAAATTATAATTGACTAATTGCATCTAAAAAAAGCGCACAAAGTCACAGCCAGAGGCAGAGACTGAGAGGCAGCAGGCACTAGGATTGCAAAAATACATAATAAAAATAAACAATCAAGGAAAACAAAAACACGAAAAGAAAAAAAATACAAACAGTGAGTCACGCAACACCGACAACAGTCACAACTCCCTTACTCACATAGACAAAAAAGACAAAAAAAGAGCTCAATTTAAACAATCAAGAAAACCTAAATTTGGGATCAGACATTAGAAGGGTTGAAGGGGAGTAGAAAACTGTCAAAGATGGATAGAAAGGGCCGATGAAGAGAATGAGGAGAGAAGATGAAAGCAAGTAAAGAAGAAGAAAGAAAAAAGAAAAGAAGAAGAGTCGGGCCAGCGGTCAACCGAAGAACAGCAGCAAGGAAGAAGAAAAGTCAAGAAGTCAAGAAGAAGTAAAGAAGAAGAGAAAGCAAAGGAGAAGGGAAGCATACCTTGTGGATGGAGGGTTGCAGACTTGCGGCTGGAGCCGATGAAACAGCTCTCTAGGGTTTCGAATTTGGGGATGTTCATGAGGGAACGAAACAGGCAAGCTAAAAAAATCACCAATTCTTTTAAATTTTTCTTTTTTTTCAACTGAAAACCTTATAATCCTCTGGGCACGAGCCTTGATCGCCTTGCGCCTCGCCCTAAGGCACCATGAGGCGCACGCCTCTCGTCACATCGAGAGTTTGCAGCGCTTGGGTATGTGTGAGGTGACCGGCCATGCGCCTCTCGCCTAGGCGCGCCTCACCTGCACTTTTCTAAACTAAGACAGCGACAATGCAATTGCCACCCAGTAGGGTAGAAGGTAGAAGTAAATTGAAAGAGAAAAGAGAGACAAGGCAAGTGAGGTAGGCCTACAGGTGTGAGCACGGAGGAAGGAAAGCAAAACGCAAGGTGAAACTAGACAAAGAGGAACTAGCTTAAGAAGAAAATAAATTAAAGAAAGAGATCCTATGAGATAGGAGTGGGACAAAGAAGAAAAGGCTGGAAGGAAGCAAAACAGATGGGCAAAAAACAGGGGACATGATGGAGTAAGAAGCACGGACACTCACCACGGTTTCACGTATCCGTGTCCGACACGTGTCGAACACCAACACTCTCGGACACTCTTCAGACACTCTCCAACACAAGCAAAACATATCAACAGTATGAAGAAATTAGGTTATGCTATCGATAGATGTAGAATGCATATATTATGAACAATTTGCCATTGTTCTCATCCAAACATAACCCTCTCAAAGATAAAGATATAAAACAAATTATAAACGCTCAGGTAATAGAATAAATATTTTCTAACCACTACGTGTCTACTATACGTGCCGTCCCCTACTTTTATGAAAAATCACATGTCCACATGGCAGAATCATGTCGTATGTGTGTCACGTGTCGGTGTCCGTGCTTCTTAGATGATAGAAGACAGCTGCTGATCTCAGCCCTTTATACCAGATCCTCTAGCAGATGGAAACAGTGTCTCAAAGGATTTTCTTCACCTCCCTCAGTCCTAACACCTTCGCGTCCAATCAGGGAACAGCAAAAAAGAAGTGTTTATCCCAAGCATGATTATAGTCACATTCTCACAGAAACAAACACCAAGCACTGTGAAAAATGAAACAGCTTACCTGAAAGTGGCCATCCTCACCACAGCAATAAAGAAGAATTTCTCCCAAGCACTCCAAAAGTATAACCAAAAGATTTCTTTCCTTCACAAGACACGGGGTCAGTGTTGGGACAGTAAAAATTTGCACACCAAACATTGATAGCAGAGGATATTTTTTGAGAACAATATCACCAGATGCTTTGAGAACTTCAGTCACAGGGACAGGATAATAATCTACAAATACTTTTGCAAATTCATATTTGAATGTAGGCTCACCCAGAAGCTTGAGAAGCAATTCATGCGACTTTTTCGTTACATCAATACTCAAGAACCTTTCAGCTCTTACCAACAACCCAATTAAACCAACTGTGCTCATCAGCCTCTTGGAAACAAAGCTGAGCAAACTTTCACTGTTATTGCAAAACTCTAGAAGCGTCTCCACAATGACATAAGTTAGCTCACTAGCAATCTTTCGCAGTCCTATTGCAAGACTGCTGACGATAGAGTCTTCCCTTGATGTGGTCTCAGCAGCCAAAAGTTTGTCTTTCCAGCACCTGAAGAGAGCATCTAAACCAGGTCCAACAGAATTGCCAATCTCATCAGGAAGCGGCTGTATTTGTTCTGCGCCTTTATGCTTGGAACAGAAGCCCTCGCGTTTCCAGGCAGTCTCATCTCCACAATCACAGCAACCTCCTCCAGTGTAAATGATGGAATAGTCATGATTCTTGTGATTCCCATTCTGGAAACAAGGTACACAAATTGCACATGTAGGGTCAAGTTCACAGGTTCGACAACGGAATGCTATGTCATTTTTGCCCCAAACGGCACCACATACGCCATGCTGACTGCTTATTTGAGCCATATCCTCCAGAGCACTGCTGGGATCACCCTCAAACATCAACCATTTTAACCAAATCATACTTTCACGAAACTGGTCTTTCAAGGATGGATGGCCCAGAGCCTTACTAGAACCAGATTTTGTCTCATTGACTGCTTCTGCAATGTCTCCATCACTAGGTAAGATGGCCGACACTATATCTGGTAAGAGGGATTTGTTGCTTTTAACAAAAGAAACAAGACCAGGCTGAAAGTCTTCCAAGTATTCCTCTGGAACTCCGCTTACAGCTAACCTCTGCCAAATAAAATCAGTTTCAGAGTTAGCATGTATAATATCAACATAGAGATAAACAAGACATGTAGTTGGCATATTATCAACAACAGTAATGTGCCACGCCAGAAAAGAGCATTTGGCAGTTGCCTCTTTCCTTGATGGGGGTTAGTTGGGTTCAACGGCCGTTCCGCAACAAAACGGCTACATCGGAAAAGTTTTGGACTTGGGCAAACCACATTTGCGCCTTGCGCCATCCGCAATATTGTATGCAGACTGCCGCTTCAGAGCAAGTTTCCTGTACCACAACCGAAACCCTAATTTGAATCCTTCAGTTCGACACCTCAACCTTCAAATGTCGAAGATGTCTTGGTTGCTTGGAGAAGAAGAGTGAAGAAAAGCTGGACTCTTGGTATTTGACAGTCAATTCCATTTGCTATTTATTCAAGTGGGGTGGAACGAAAGATCTCGATGGATGTTTGAGACACTATGTCCTTTCAAAATTTCCTGGGACCTAATGATATCCTGGGACCAAAACCCAAATGACAATCGTATCCAATCCCAGCTCTAGAGTGGCAGGGTTTGATTAGTGAAAATACATTTTTAAAAGAAAAATTGAAAACCAAAAAACTAAAAGGTCGATTTTCTTCAGTTTTCATCAATTAGCTACGACACAAAAACAACAGAGATCATATAAAAATGCAGTTCAAGGACCAACAGGAGAGAAAATCACGTGACCTGAATGATCCGATCACGAGGAGAGAAAATGGCGTCGCTTTCAGGAGAAGGCGAATCAATTTCCATCCTGAGAAGCTTCCGCAACCAGTCCACGCAGCGGCAACAGTTGCTGGAACGAGAGCCTTCCCTACCCAGCCTGCTCTCTTTGATTGATCGATAAACCAAAAACTGAAGATGAATTTGAGAGCAGAAGAACCTCAAAACCCCTAATAGAAAACAGACTATTCTGTTGTTGTTCCAGCAGTTTGAATGGCGGCAGTCTAAGAGAAGACAAGAGGAGAGTAGTGATATCTGGAAACTTTAAACGTAATAGGCCACTGCTTTTGATGATCATCCCACAGAGCTTCAGTTTCTCTCTCTATTCCCCTTGCGCTGAGCGCTGGGCCGCGTGCAACTTCTGTCGCATAATATAGCGGAAATTCTATAATAGATACGCATGTATGCAGTAGCTAGGTGCATACTTTGTAAAGATACATTAATATTAGGGGTGTGTCTGATGGGGGCTAAAATCATTTTTTCGGAAAATAATTTTTCTATTTTACGTTGTTTGGTAAATAGCAGAGGGAAAAATCATTTTCAAAGGAAAATAATTTTACCTCCTTAGAAGAAAAATGTTTTCCCGTGAAAATAGCCGTAAAATCGTTTTCCCGAAGCTCGAAAACAACTCTGCTTCTGTAACTTCTGTTCGATTTCAGGGAAGTTTCAGCAACATTCAAAAACCTTACTCTCTCTCTTGAATTTAGAAGTTTTGGCTCTCACCATTGTTGGAAGCCGGTTAAAGCACTCTCGCCGCTGTATTCGAGTCTCAGTCCAAGCATTCTTGCCACTGTATTCAGATTCAATTTTTCAGGTAAGTTTTTAGATCTAGAGTTTCAATTTCTCTGAATTCGGCTGAAAATTACTTGAATTTGGAAGTTTTGGCTCTCGCCATTAATGGCTTTTCTTTGTTGATGGGACTGAAAATTACAAATTTTTCTGTCTATTGCGTTATATATATGGTTAGTCAACCGAAATTTCCCATTTATCTCTGTGTAATATGTTAAATTTTGCTTGAATTTGGAAGTTGTGGCTAGTTTGGGTGTGCCTTTGAGGTGGTTGATTTGAGGGAGGCAATAGTTTGTGAAAGGATTGAAAACCAAGTTGGATGTCAACCTTCTTTATCAACAAGTGATGAAAACCGAAGGGTTTGAAGATGACTTTTTGGGTAGCACTTTCGATCACCTCGTAAAGCGCGAAAACTTTGCAAAGGGCTTTCTAGCGAAGAGCGACAAACTGAGAAGGATTTGGCTTGAAAAATTTAAGGAGAACAATTGAATGAAGTGATATTTCTCTCTCTTTTTTTTGTTTGGTCTCCCCTTTTTTGGTTAAGGAGAACAAACAGTTGAGAATTATGACTTTGTGACTGTTTGACGACTTTGTAAGCACTGCTTGATTACTAAATTGACTGTTTATCTATTAGCTTAGCCTATTAGTATCAAACACTTGAGACTTATGGTATTGGAAAATGGTTTTTCATTCTACCAAATAGCAGAAAATGATTTTCTGGGAAAATGATTTTCCATTATACCAAACAGCAGAAAATGTAGGTGGAAAATCATTTTTCGAAAAAATAATTTTCCCCCTACCAAACACACCCTAGATAGAAAAGATTCATCAACTTTTTCTACAGTTTATTTTACTGTTTTCCTTATTTTTTAGATAATTTACTATTTTATTCTTATAAATTTGTTGAATTTAAGATCGTAGGTAGGTTCTGATATCAGAATAGAGGCGAGATTTACTAATGATTTTTTAAGGAAAAAAATGGTAAAATTATTTTTTGAATTTTTAAAGTAATTCACACTTACAGGCAAAAAATTTTAGGTAGTACTTAGATACTAACTAGCAAAATGAAATTTCAAACAGTATGCCACATAATCTTTCAAAACGAAATCGATTTAGAAAAATTATACCTTCAAGAGTTCTATCCGTCTTACTTTTTGTACCATGTCTTACTCCTCCTCTGCTACGCGAATTACCAACTTTTCAGACTTTGTTCAGTTTTTCTAATATATTCTCTCTCTAACCAAAGTTGTATGAAAAATTATTGACACAAGTTTAGAGAAAGATTTCTTTATTCCATTGCTAGTTGTTCTCCTTTCCCAAAATGAGGAAATTAGAACATTTTCTTTAAATGATCTTTTACAAAGGCAATCGTAAGATTGGCAAAACTCTGCCTCTCTCTGATTGCTGAGTACCTACTCATAGAGGGAAAGAAGTACGCTCAAACCTCAGTGCTTACATTATAGAGATAAGATTTTAAAGAGATAAGATTATATGGTAAAGTTTACTATTCTTGATAGTGTTATTTTACCTTCTTTGTCTTCTTGCGTCGGCAAAATCTACATCGTTCACTTGCTTAACATGATTTGTGCCTTGGATTTTTCTTTTTCTACCTAATAGAGTTCAGCAAATTTTGCTTGAATAGTTGGACTTTCGCAAAAGTTTTTGGGCTCCAGATCATTGCTAAAGTCGAAAATATTGTCATCGATAGTGACATGTGCAGCTCCTTCAGGAGTGATGAGAATGAAATTGTTTTCATAGTACAGTGTCCTTGCTCCTTTGCTCATTAATCGTTCACTCTAGCATTTGATAGCTAATACTCCAATTGATATTTTATAGTTTAGCCATGATTTATCAAGGCAGGAACCTTGAAATGTTTGTTTTTGACAGCTTGAATAGTTGCTTTAGGAGAGATGTCGTTGATTTCAACAAGATGAATAGCTTCATAGATTGTTTCTTCATCTTTCCCAGGGGAGATTTAGAAAAATCAAAGACAAGACATAGATTTTGCTGAAGTTCTTGATTGCTTTTTTGAAAGCATCTGGGAACTTTTCCAACTCAATTAAACTTGAGCTTGGATAAAGAAAGTTCAGATATCCGTAGGTTAAGAGTTGATATATGAGTTCAGGGCTTGCTTTATTAAAAGTAATAATCCTTGGAAATAAATCATCTCTATGATTATAATAGAGTTCAGGAAGTTTAGAAATTTTCTGATAGGCAAGAATAGTTGCCTCGTAAAAGTTTTTATAAAACATATCTGAAGATATGTCAATAACTCTGATGCTGCCAATAACTCTGATGCTAGTATGCTGAATAACTGGTTTTTGAGCTAATAGTTTAGCTTTTAGTTCATGCTTCTCTTTCTCTTTTTTCAGATAGGGGGTTTGAGGCATTTCCTTAGCTCGTCTAAGGATGAAAAGATGTTTGAGAGTTCGGTTCAGACTTTTTTGGGGTCCTTTTTGGAGAAATTCTCATTGAGTTTTTCAATAGTTCGATAGAAATGAGAAGAGATCTTTTGAGCTTTTGCAAGATCAGCTCTAAGATCAATAACTATTTCTTTAATGAGTTCAATTTTTTCATCAACAACTTCATAATATTTATTGATATTGATCATGATGTCTTCAAATTCTTTTAGTAGTTGCTCTTCTTCCATGAGTTCCATGGGTGCTTTTCCCTTATCCTCTGTATTCATTTTCTCGAGTGAGGTAACCTACAACAAAGTTACTTTTTCCTTCAACATGCTCATAAGTAGCATTAAATTGAGATTAAAATAATTACCATCTGTGTAATTTTTACATGTGAGGTCTATTATCTAAACCTTGTTTAACAAAAGTAGAAGCTACTTGGTTATCAGTTAAAACCTCAAACGGTTTTGGTAATAAAAAGAGTCTCTATTTACCAATACCTCTAATGATTGCCAAAAGCTATTTTTCTATGGTATTATAGTTCTCTTCTCATTCTGAAAGTGTTCCGCTGTGATAACTATAGATTTCATTTAAGTCTATTTTCAAAACTGCCGCCTAAGTTGTGTCAGACACATCCATTTGAAGAACTGAGTTCTCTTCTAGTTCTAGGAGTCTTAAACTTGGTAGTTGCGAGCATTCTTCTTTCAGTTCTCTAACAATTTCCATATGTTTATTGTCCATCCAAGGATGTTATTTTTACGAAGCAGGCTTTGCAAATCTTTCTTCTTTTTTGCCAAGTCAGGAATATAGGAGCTGACATAGTTTAGTAAGCCTGAAAGTCCTTGGACTTGTTTTTTTAGTTTGAAGCTCATCAGGATATTCATTAATTTTCCTTGAGATATGTGGTTGTAGGCTTATTCTATTTGTTCCTACTTCAAAATCTAAAAATTCATTTTTTTTTCTTTTTCAATGACAATTGTCTTTTCACTAAGGCAAATGCCTTCTTCAATAGTCGTCTCTATAAAGAGATTAAGATATTTTCTATGTTCTTCGAGAGTATTTGAACTTATTAGGATATCATCTATATAAACAACAAGAAAACTGTTCAAATATTTGAAAGCATTGTCCATTCTTCTTTGAAATATTCTTGGTGCATTTTTTAATCCGAGTGGCATGACAATCCATTCATAGAATCCTTGAAGTGTACTGAATTTGGTATATTTGATGCTTGTTTCTTCGATTTTGATATGCCAAAATCTTAATTTAGAAATACCTTTTGTTTTTAACTAAATTGATTAAAACTTTTTTGTTTGGTAGGAAATAGTTATCTATTTTGATAAACGGACTTAGTTTCTTAGAATTTATTACCATTCTAGCCTTTACTCTTCTACGTTCTGCTTCATTCATTACTATAAAGGTGGGTGAAGAATAGGCTTCTTTAGAAGGTATAATTAATCCCTTTTCTAAAAGCTCCTTAGTCTGTGTTGAAAATTCTTTGATGTCTTTTTCAGAGTATAACATAGGTCTTTTTTTAATATAGATTTCTTAGGTTAATTCTATTTTAGCTCCAGTATGCTCTGGTTTCCAAAATTATAAAGGATTTTCTGAATAGATTTGTTTTAACTTGGTTAATAAAATCATCTTTTTTGATTATGGTGATCGTGAAGGTAGGTTTTTGAATTTGTGTTTGAAGTGAAATTTGGTCATAACCATATCCACTATGCTTCACGCGCACTCTATAAGGATGTTTTAAAGTGGTTATTTTTAAAGTATGGCCATATTTTGTAGTTAGATAAACAGTGTATGTGGTTTCAGTAAATCTGGCAAACTGTTTGAGAAAGTCATTTCCAAGTAAAATATCATAGCCGGAATTGTATTGAAATACTAAATGAGTGTTAAGAATTTTGTTTCCTGAAGTGATAAGAACATTACTGTGGACATATTCTAAATAAGCAATTGATGAATGTATTCCTTTAACTTGTACTTTTTTGTTTGGAGGGAGTTTTTCCCATTTTGGTAAAAGAAATTGTTGAAAGAAAGTTACTTCTGATTCTGCATCTCTTAAGGCTGATGTAGCAATATCTAAGTCTTTAGTAGTGATTTCAATGTAAGCTGGAACAGTAAATTCAATTTGTTTCATATTTTACAAAGAATGATTTTAGTGTTGTGGCCAATTAAAGTGATACATGAGGGAACTTGTTTCACAGGAGCTAAATTTATCAAGGAAGACATTCCCAATAGGATATGATAAAATTCATTGTTTATAATAGGATTGACATAACAATTATGATCTAAAAGACGTGATACAAGAGTTTTCATCATAATTTGAGATTGCTGAGTAAGAGTGGTTCTCTTGCCGTCATAAGTTACAAAACTATAGTATCGAGTAGGGATAACAGGAGTTAGCAAAGTTATGCAATGGCATTGGAAAGCTCCTATGTCGATGACAATTTTGTCTTTTACCCAATATTAACCATTGAAATATTCTAATTTAACTTTATGTGTACTATTACGACTGCTTGGATTGTTTAAACTAAAACTCTTAGAGATAGCTGTAGACAAAATTAAGCTTTGTGGGAGAGGTGGTCGATTAATTACCCTGATTCCAGATTCGGTATATGATAGCCTAGGTGCTATGCTAGTGGATTCTTTATCTTCATCTACCAACTGAAAGTCTGTTAAGAAGGTAGTCTTGCATCTTACATTTGAAGGGCTGTAATAGAACTTATAGTTGAAAAGATTGGGTCAAATGTAATTTTATCTATCGGCCGTATTTCTTTTATAGGAAAATTGGTGTTAGAGAAAACATATAAACCTCTGTAATAGCAGGATAATGCATCATTACCGGATTTAAGCTCTGTGTCAGTCAAAAGTTTGAATTGTAAATTGAGAGTATTTTCGATGTTTTTACTTCTTAATATAACTAAATAATTAGGATAACATTCACAGATAAGCTTTGAATAAATTAAATTTCCTTGACAGTTCCTAGGTGACTATTTCGAACATTTTTAAATTGTTAATCATGAAGTGATAGAATAATTGGTGAATTAATTCATTCTTTAAAGCATGCTTTTACTGCTATCTGAATTCCTTATAGATGAACATATTTAATTAAGTTTCGATCTTTGGAGCGAATTTCTTCTAAAAATTTTCTAATTATGTCCTGCATCATTAGTTTTAATATGATATTTCATTGTAAATTTTGAATATAAACAGGTTGCTTTATAGTGTAGAGTTTAAAATATCGTACGACCTTTCTTTTAAGGAAATCATCCATCTTCTTCGTAAAAGACCTTGGATCCTTAAGAGATAATTCTTTTTCTATAATTTTTTGGTTAATTTGTTGGTTAAAGGTTATTATTCGCATATACTTGTCATTATTCTCTTGTTCTTGTTACTGGATTATTTCAGTTTCTCCAGTAGTCATAGTTGGTTTCTAACAAACTATCTTCTTGCTCAGTGGTTTCGTCTGTGTTGATTCATAACAACTTGATATTTCATCAAAATTTTTGATGTTGATGAGATGAAGTTCTTCTTCTTGTATTTCTTCAAATTCTTCTTTATATAATTTTATAAATTTACTTTTCTTTTCATACAATCAATAGATTTATGGCCTATTTGTCTAGAATTCCAACATTTACAAGTAGTTGGTCCTTTCTTTCTTTTGTAATATCGATTTTCTAGGTTTATTCTCTCTTTTCGTAGAGTTTCATGTTTAAAATGTTGATTTTTCTTGCTAGGTCTGTTTATAGACGATTGAGATTTTGTAGGTTTAGAGTAACTTTTTCATCCTAGTTTTAGATCTTGACTCTTTTGTTCTCGATTTTATAGTTTTCTTTCTTCTAGGATGATGTTTTGGCTATGGCTGACATCCATATTGTCTTGGTTCGCTTACATCTTCACAACAAATTGTTATCTCTTTTATGTATCTCATTCTTCACTCTTGTAGACATAGTCGAGTTATTTCTCTAGTTATACTTGTTTGAACTGCCGCGAATGATCTAAAGACTATAGGTTGACTTGCAAATTCTTCAAATTTTTCTGAAAAATATTCATTCCATGAATGTGGGAATATGTTTAGTAGAAGTTGAATATACGTTTCTTAATTTTTTCTTAATTTTCTGCAGAATAATATAGTATAATGTTTTTCGAATTCACAAAAGAAGCTTTTGAAATTACATAGGTTACAAATTCTTAGGTTGGTTAGCTTCTACAAAGCTTCTTTTCTTTTTTCTTTGTTAGCTTAATTAAAGTTTGCTACAAATTCATATTATTCGAACTGTCCTATTAAATATTTCTCTAGAATTCAAACTCCTTCTTCTATATCGATTTTTAAATTATTTTAACATCAACTTCTATTATATTTTTTTATGTTCTGTGATATGTTCCTATGCCAGTTTTGAACTATTCTTTGAAAAGAGTTAATATTTATTTTGTATATAGCATTTACATCTCTATTTTCTTCTACGAATTTTGGAGTTGTTAATAATGCTGTTACAATGGTTGTTCTCCACACATTTAGTGTTTTTTTCTTATCTGTGACACAGTCTATATTTAGTGTATTTCTCCAAGGAGGAATTGGATCTTGAATAGTGGGATCTTTTGGTATAAATTCATCATTAATAGTTCTGGGTCTTTGTCTTCTCTTATATCTAAGGGTATATATTTTCTTAAGTCTTTGCTCAAATTCTTCTGCAAGAATTGATGTCTCTCCTTGTTCAAAAGTTACCGAGCCTAGATTATTGCTAGAAGAGCTCCCTGTTGGTCCACTAGTGTTCATATTTACTTGTCTAACTATCTCAGAAATTTGTAGATATTCAAATTCTTGTAACAGCTCTTTAATTGTTTTATTATATTCCCTCGTTAATTAATTTATTCACCTTATTCTTCTTTATCTTTAACTTTTCTTTGTTCTTCTATTTTTTCTAGTTGTAATTGTTCTCTCTCTTTTATTAATTCATCTTGGTATCTTTTTAGATATTTTTCATCATTGCTATCCTGGAATTAATCTTGTTGGAAGCGTTATTTCCAAGAGAATATATTCTCTTTTTTGTCTTTGTTTAGAATTCCTTCAAAAGTGTTGGTTATAAGTTGCATATGTATTACTAAGCTTTTAATTGGTTGATTTATTTCTTGAATTTCTTGTTTTATATTTCTCAGTTGATTTTCAATTTTTGGAAAACTCATATTATTTTTTAATCTTCATCACTAAACCATTATTCGCTATCTGTTATATAACTGTCAATTATGTTTAATTTAATAGTTTATTCTTTTCTTAATTCTAATTCATAATTTATTAGGTTAATTTTGTGTAGCACTCTCTTTTGTGCCTTAATTAAATTTTTATTTGTATGAATCCCTAATCCTTGTTCTCTTTGTTGAAGCCAATATAATAAGTTCTATAACTTTTCTTTTGTAATCTCTCTATATTTTTCCATTAAGTTAATTTTTTTCTTAAGTTGTAATTATTTTACGCTTTGGCTCCTCTAGATTTATCTTGTTTCTGTTGGGCGTAAATTCGTACCATTCTTTCTATTATAAAAATAATTTTAGATTCAAAAGTTGTGCATTTATACCTGCTCTGATATAAATATTTTATTAGTTGTAATATATCGGTATCTCCATATATTCCTAATTCAATTTCATTTTTAAATTGTTCTAAATTAATTCTAGTATTTGTTGAAAAGTATCCATTAAGAAGCTTAGCTGGAAAATAAGTAAATGAGTTCTTACATAGGTATGTATGGTGCTAGGTACATTAAAGAAAAATAAAAAATAAGGATATAATATTCAAGTTGAGTGGGCAGTTTTAGATTTGACCCAAAACTGTACGGATTTTTCGGATTTGGGTAGAGAAAATCGTGCTCAAAGCCTAAAACTTTCAAGCAGATTTGGGATCTTCGGGTCAGGTCAACTTTTGTCAGGTCTGCTTGTATGTATGTGTATATATATATATATATATATATATGTGTGTGTGTGTGTGTGTGTGTGTGTGTGTGTGTGTGTGGTGTGTGTGTGTGTGTGTGTGTGTGTATATATATATATATATATATATATATATATATATATATATATATATACATACATACATACACACAAACACACACACACACACACACATATGTATATATGCATACATATATACATATACACATACGTGTGGGTGTGTTATGTCTCCATACACACACACACACACACACACACACACACACACGCATATATACGTATGTATGTATAGACACACACTACATCTATATTATATATATTCTCATACATAGGAAAATGTATTTGTGAAGCTATATATGTAAATATAATTACCTAGGTTAACTTAGGCAAATTTGTAGATATACGACGACAAATCATTTGAATATTTGGATATATATTCTCACCACATAAGAAAATATATTTGTTAACCTGAAAGTGCAAGTGTCATTACCTGGGTTTACTTAGACAGATTGATATGTAAAAACAAATTATTAGAGGATTTCAGGTATAATATTGGGCTAATTTCTTCACTATTTTAATATGTAATCATTTCAAACACATATATTTTAGATATATTATTTAAAATTTACGAAGAACAAGCTACATGACTAGATAGCATAAATAGAAGAATTGACTGCCCAAAAAACACATACAGAGAAGACAGATAGTGGTTGCAAAGAGGAGCACTAGGGGTTCTTGCAAGTTTGTTCCACCCACATCCAACCTATTCCCCTGTTGAACTTCCAACCAAACTCTATTTTATCTCGTTAGAACACAATTTAAAGAAAATAGAGGGAATGAAATTATGACACAGGAGTACCAAGAACAATGAGTGAGAAAATAGGGGAGAGAGAAAACATCCAAAATTGAACACAAAATTCAAACTTCGATTGAGTCATGTCTAGCCTAATCTCCAAAGTACCAAATTAAATACAATTACATGAAATTTGAAAGCTACGAAATCAAATCAAAAAGCTAAAAATAGGGGAAAAGAAATTCAGAAACGAAATCTATACCGTAAAATTTCTATGGCAAGCTATCTCTAATTAGACTCTTTTAAATTATTGTTGTTAGACCTTGCTCTGTTTTTGATAAGTGCTTAATGTGTATATCATTTTAGGGCTATTTGGTCTCATTTTTTAGGAGAATATTGTGCTTATTGTTGTTATTTACTCTCATATTCTCGATTTATACTTGAGTATAGTTGTTTGATGTGTTTTGCAGGATTTTTAATCTTTTTACCCAACATTTGCCCTTCAATGGCTGTATTTTGACATCTCCCATGGTCATTTATGTTATGCCACGATCGTAGAGCAAAGAATGAGCAAAAATCCAATTCCAGCCCAGACTATGGTCCATGGACCGTGGTACACCCCACGGACCGTGGTAAGCCTGTAACTGTTGCTTCTTCGTTTTTCCTCGACTGTGTGGCTTAGATTGGCTGAGGTTTTCTTTATAAGGCGATGTTCTGCAGCATGTAGAGACCATCCCAGAATAAAAGATCATTCCAAGCAAAGCAAAGTGTAGAGTAGCGTAGATTAGTGCTTTAGTTTCTCAAATTTTGTAGTTTTTAGTTTGGTTTTTGTATTGGTGTGAGTCTTGAGTGTGAGAGTTTTTCATTGAGGAGGTTCTAAAACCCTTTGGTTGAAGGACATTTAGTCAATCCTCTTTTTTGCTCAGATTTCATCACTCATTGGTTAGTTTGTTAATCTTTTATCATGTCTGAGCAGTTTTCTTTAGTCTAGGGATTTACTAGTTTATGGAATTGTTATTAAATCATGTTTTAATCCATAAAATTGTGCTTATCTTCATGATTGGTTTGATTTCATTTTGTCTAGTGTTATTCATGTTGTGAGTTGATTTTTGGCCGAAATTTGCTTGCACACTTGAAACAAATGAATGAAAAACTGAAAGATGACATTTGGTTGTTGGACTGCTTGATAAGGCCTAACGTAACTTCATCTTGAAAGGGAGATTTATATGTTAGCAGGGCTAGTAAGTAATCGAATATATTTAACTTGAATTAAGGCAAATTAGTTTGAAAGAACGACTTTTGCTTAGTTTAGGCAAATTTAGTTGATTTCGAAAGAACAGACTGAATTTTTGAAGAGATTACAATTCGTGGAATTTGACCAATTAGAAAAAAGCACATGTTTATTATTTTTGATCCAGTTTCCTTTCATAACTACGAGAATTCCTAGACGTTTTTCCCTTATTGATTTAGAAAATTTTATTTACTATTGTTAAATTGATCCACTTAAACCAGAGTTTTACTTAGCATATTCTAATAGGCAAGACTTAGTAAGTTACAATTGGTCCCTAAGAAATGATATATTTTATCTATTCTATAACCACCGTGCCCTTGCGGTGGTCTACATATCAAGTTTTTGACGCCGTTGCTGGGGACTAAAACTGTTAACTATTGAGTTAGTCTTGTGAAAGTGACTAAGTATTTTATTTACTTTTATTGTTATTTTTGTTTTTGTTTCTTTGCTTGTTTAATCTGCAGTGGTGGTGTTGGTGAAAGTGCTTGCAGGAATTTTTCCTACTTTATGCAAAGTCCAATCTTGTACGAACCCAATCCAGAGATTGAGAGGACTTTTCGCCTAAGGAGGAAAAAGCAAAGGATTGAAGAGCAAAGGCGTGAGGTAAGAAGGAATTCAAGCATGGTAGAAGGTGACCAACGAAGGACTCTTCGTGATTTTGTTACCTCAAGAGTCCAGGGGATTGCCTCGAGCATCGCTCGCCCTACTGTAGATGCCAACAACTTCAAATCCAAACCGGCACTCATTTCCATGGTGCAATAATCTCGATTCGATGAAACTCCTTTGAAGATCCAAATCTGCACCTCTTGGCTTTTTTAGAGGTGTGTGATACGCTGAAATTAAATGGAATCTCTAGTGATGCAATTCGGCTACGCTTATTCCCTTTCTCATTAAGGGATAAAGGGAGGGCTTGGTTGCACTCTTTGCCGTCTGGATGCATAACTACCTGGGATGAGTTGACAAGAGTATTCCTCGCCAAGTTCTTCCCTCCAAGAAAAACAGCGAGCCTAAGAAATCATATCACTAACTTTCTGCAAAGAGATGACGAGATGCTTTATAAAGTCTGGTAGCGTTTTAAAGATCTGCTATGTTTGTGCTCCCATCATGGTCTTTAGCGTTGGATGGTAATCTAAGCCTTCTATAACGGTGTGGCCCAATCTGTGAGGCCTACTATTGATGCGACGGTAGGAGGAACTCTGATGAGTAAGACTGAGGATGAACCCTATAATCTGATCGAGGAGATGACGCTTAACAACTTCCAATGGTCCACTGAAAGAACCCAACCTAAGTGGGTTGGAGGTAAGCTTGAAGTTGATGCAATTACTTTACTTTCTGCTAAAGTTGATGCCATAACTAAAAGACTGGACCAAATGAATGTTAATGCTGTGGACTCAAGTGCTCCTTCCCCTTGTGAAATTTGTGGTTCAATTGAACACGTATCTCTGAATTGTCAAGTTGGGAGTCCTTTTTCCTAAGATCCTGATAAAGTTAATTATGTTCTAAATTTTAACTTAAGACTGACCAATGACTCTTACTCTAATACCTATACTCTGGGTTGGAAGCATCATTCAAATCTTTCTTATAGGTCGAATCCAAATACTGTGGACATGCCCCTCTATGAATGCTAGAGTATCCCCTGATTTTTAAAGACCCTCATTCCTTTCTCAGATGTCCGAAAAGTCTAATTTGGAAGTAATGATGGAAAACATGCTTATGGTGCAACAAAAATAGGATGCGTATATTAAGCAATTAGCCTCAAAGGATGATGTGCTTACAACTCATAATTGAATGTTAGAAGCCCAAATTGCCCAAAAAGTCACTTTTTCATCTACATTCCCAGATAGACTACCTAGCAAACTTGAACCTAACCCTCGAGAGTATTGTAACTGTGTTACCATGAAGGAGTAAGAGGAAGACTTAACTCACTCTGAGGAAGTACAAATGGAAGAGGGTAGGGAGATAACTATGGCTGGTAGTAAGGAGAGAAACAATGGTGGCAAGACTGCCCCTTTCAAAGAGAATGACACTATTGAGATTCCAACCATTTTTCCCCCTAAGCTCCCTGACTCAGGTAGTTTTGCTATCCCCTGCATTGTAGGAAAGGTAGAAATTGAGAGAGGTCTATGTGATCTAAGTGCAAGTGTCAGTATAATGCCCCATTCTTTATTTCATAAGTTGTACCTAGGACCATTATTGGCCACACCCTTTTCCTTACAGTTGGCTGATGGTTCTATGATGCAGCCTGTAGGAAAGTTGGACAATATGCTAGTCAATATAGGAGACATTTGGGTGTTGGAGGACTTCATTATAGTTGATATGCCTCAAACTGACGATGCCCAGTTTATCCTAGGTCGGCCCATTTTGTCTACAGCTGGTTGCCATATTGATGTAAGAGAGAGCCGGGTATCTTTTGAGGTGGAAAGATGATTCACTGTGTTTAGTCATAGGGAGGAGGACATGGTTTCTCCTCATTCTTCTATATTGGATACATTACCCGTTTTCCCTGAGATTGATATGCAGGATGTCTGAAATTGTGAAGATCCTCCTGATTCAGATTGGATTTCTTATAAGGACCCCGACCAAGGGTGTAACATCCGCGTTCCTTATTTTTACGTTAAGCTAACAGTCATTCTTTCTACGTTATAAAATTCGTATTTTTATTAACTATACAGCAACAACAACAACAACAACAACAACAACAACAACTCCCAGTGTAGATCCTGCTTTCATGGGGTCTGGGAAGATCCAGATGTAGGCAACCTTACCTCTACCGGCAATCTTGCCCATAGAGAGGTTGATTTGAAGAGACCCACAAAAATCAAATTTTGTGAAAACATTTTATAGAAGAAGGATTTTGTGAAAATATTCTATGGAGAAAAACTAAGGATAAGTCACGGGAAATGAATTAAGAAATATGAAAAAATACGAAAAAAATTAGGTGGCAGTGACTATGTAACCATAAGTGCAACAAGGCAGAGGAAGATACCGTACCTTAACAAATAGGGGTAGGCAAACAATATCTCTTCCCAGATGCATGAACTGCCTGCATGTAACATGACATACGAAAAAAGAAAAAAAACCACAACCAAAACCACTTTACTACAACCGAGTGACCAACTATGAGGCTAACTCTCTGCGAAGTAAGATCTTAATCCTATCCCACCATAGTCTCCTATCCCGAGCCATGTTCTCCATTAACCCTATAACTTTTAAGTCCTCTCTAATCATATCGTCCAAACTCTTCTTTAGTCGTCCCTTCCCTCTTTTACCTCTTGGGATGTTAATTCCCTCACATCTCCTCACTGGAGCGTCCGCACTCCTTCTTTTCACGTGGGCAAACCATCTGAGTCTTATTTCTCTCAGCTTATCTTCGATGGAGACCACTTTAACTAAGCCTCTTATCACTCCATTACTAATTCTATCCATTCTTGTATAACCATAAATTCATCTAATCATCCTCATCTCTACTATCATTAACCTTTGAACCTGAGTCTTCTTTATAGGCCAACACTCTGATGCATATAACACAGCAGGTCTAACTACCATACGATAAACTTTGCCTTTTAGTCCTACAGGCATTCTCTTATCGTACAGCGCACTTGAAGCATACTTCCATTTTTGCCACCGCACTTTTATGCGATAACCAATATCTTCGTCAATGTCCCCTTCACGATGAATGATCGAGCCTAGATATTTAAACTTCTTGACCTTTGGTGTCTGCATCTCCTCAATGGTGACTTCTCCCCTCGCATCTTCCCTTCCACTGAAACAGCAATGAATGTATTCAGTCTTCGATCTACTAATTCTAAAGCCTCTAGACTCCAGTGTATATCTCCATCGCTCCAGTTTTTCATTAACTCTCTTCCTGGTCTCATCAATAAGAATAATGTCATATGCGAATAACATACACCAGGGTAACTCATCTTGAATCCCTTTTGTACGTTCATCCATGACTAGAGTGAAACGAAAAGGGCTTAAAGCAGAACCTTGATGCAGGTCCATACCAATGCAGAAATCATTAGTAACCCCTCCTGGCATCCTAACAGTCGTCCTACCTCCCTCATACTTATCCTTAATAAGTCGAATATACACTGGAGATACTCCTTTCTTTTCCAAGCATCTCCATAATACCTCACGCAGGATTCTATCATATGCTTTTTCTAGGTCAATGAACACCATATGGAGATCTACCTTTCTATCTCTGTACAATCTCATGAGCCTTCTAAGGGGGTAAATCGCCTCTGTGGTCGACCTGCCAGGCATAAAACCAAATTGGTTCTCTGTTATCGAGATATCTTTCCGCAACCTTTTCTCAATCACCCTCTCCCACAACTTCATGGTGTGACTCAGTAACTTTATACCCCTATAGTTATTACAATCTTGAATATCACCTTTGTTCTTGTACAATGGGATGACGGTACTAAACCTCCATTCTCTTAGCATCTTAACAGTCCTAAAAATAACATTGAAAAGTTCTGCTAGTCACTTCAATCTCTCTTCACCCAAACACTTCCACACTTCCACCGGTATCTGATCTGATCCCTCTACCTTCCCATTTGTCATCTTCCTTAGGGACTCTTTAATCTCGTTCTTGCTGATAGGTTCACTAAACAAGGATCAAGTTGACTCTCACTACTCTCTCTACTCCTACTTCGAAAATCCACCATCATTTCACCATTTAGGAGTTTAGAAAAGTACATCTGCCATCTCTGTTTGATTTCTGCATCCTCACATAGCACTCTACCATTTTCATCTTTGATGCACCTTGCGACACCCAAATCTCTTGTTCTTCTTTCCCTAGCCCTCGCTAGTTTAAAGACTTCCTTCTCACCTTCCTTTGACTCTAGCTTTTGATATAACCTATCATAAGCCATGCTCTTTGCTACAGCAATAGCTTTCTTGGCTACCTTTTTTGCTGCCTTATATCTAACTCTACTAATCTATTTCTCTTCACCCGCTCTGCTATTTGCGAAAGCAGCATATGGTTCTCCTTGACTTTCTCTTTTACCTCCTCGTTCCACCACCAGGCTCCCTTCATTTTATTGGCACCTCTTCTCAATGTACTAAGGATATCCTTAGCCGACCTTCGAATACATTTTGCCATTGCCTCCCATATTGTATCTGCATCCTCTACCTTCTTCCAAACTCCTTCTTCGGAAATTCTCTCTGCTAACTTCATAGCGTTCTCCCTAGTAAGATTTCACCACTTAACTCTAGGCTCCTCAGCGCTCCTCCTCTTCCATTTTGAACATTTGAGCTCCACATCCAACACTAGCAATCTATGTTGAATTCCTAAATACTCACTTGGTATCACCTTACAATCCTTACATAATCTTCTACCACCTGTCCTAATCAGGAAGTAATTAATTTAAGTCCTTATGGGACCGCTCCTAAAGGTTACCAAGTGGTCCTCCTTCTTCTTAAAAAAAGCGTTTGCCACCAACAAATCATAGGCGACCACAAAGTCCTGGACAAAAACCCTTCCATCGTTTCTCTCCCTATAACCAAAACCTCTATGAGTCGTATCATACCCGTCTGCTTCGACCCCAATATAGCCATTAAAGTCTCCTCCTACGAAAAGTTTCTTGCTCTGAGGTACGTCCCGAATGACCATATCCAAATCCTCCCACAATTGCTTCTTAATATCGTCCGGCAAACCTATTTGAGGTGCATAAACACTAACCACATTAAGGATTTCTGAACCCACCACTACCTTAATGGCCATAATTCGATCACTTTTATGCCTCACTTCAACAACAAACTCGACCAACTTCTTATCAACCAAAATACCACCTCCATTCCTCGCCTTACTTGAACCCGAATGCCACAACTTATACCTATTAACTTCTCTAGCTTTAGCCCCCACCCACTTAGTCTCTTGCACGCATGCTGTTCTGATCCTATGTCTATGTAAAGACTTAACTAATTCTATTGACTTACCAGTAAGTGACCCAATATTCCAAGACGCTAGGTGCACCTTCCGAAACCGTAGACCGCTTCTACCCCTATATAAGTTAAATTATTACTGATGTGCTTATGTGAATGATAAATTTTATTAAAAAGAATTATTATTGTTATTATTGATTTTAAAGTTAATTTGTGCTAATTTGTGCCATTAAATTGTACTGATAGTTTAATTTAGTCGTTTCCCGAATACGATCAGGTTGTCAACCTTAGAAAGAGTTTTGAGGTTTATTAAATCAAACCTTAATGTACTTGAGAACGATTAATCGACGAGAGATCGTATTATCGATTTCGGTTTAGAATATGAAGTTCGAGGTTGGACAAGCGGTGTTAAGTATTAGGCAAGCTTGAAACAAAAAGGGAAGGGGGGATGAGGGGCAATTTGGTAAAATCACGTCAGACCCCTTTTTTTCCTCCTTCGTCGTGGCACACCCTCCATCCCTGACATCCCTCTCTGTCTCTTTGCTCTGCGTTTCCTTCATCTTCTCCTTCACCATATACACAGCTGAAATCTCACAAAAACCACCCAATTTTCACCTCTCTCAGTTGCAAATCCACGCATTCGACCTTCCCCACAAGCTATCAAGCATTTGGTGTGAAATCTGCATGAAAAATAGAGCAGAACCACCATATTTTTGGTGGGTTTGGGCAGCGATATGAGGCACCGAACACATGCCCGAGCTCAGCCATGCAACCTAGTTTTTAGCCACTCCAGTCCCCTTACAAATTGAGGGTGAATTCGTAGCCCAAATGTCAACCATAACTTCGAATCAGTATGCTAATTTCAGTCAATTTTGGGGTCTGTTTGGTGTGGGTTTAGGCACATGGTCTGGGTTGGTCATGCAGTCAGTGAGCAAGGGTTGAAGATTGGGGTTTTCCAGCACTCAAGGTTGAGCCCAAAGCCTTCGAACGAATCCTTAGCTTAGAATCAAGGTGGGTGTTCCTCTCCCCCTAAATTATTAGTAATTTCAAAATGAATTGAACTGATTCTAGTTGTAGCATGTTTGAATCTGAGTTAGAAAGCTATATTTGAGGAATTTAGGAGCCAAATTAAGTAAGGAATTTTGGAGCCAAATCTGAGCTAGTTTGAATTAAATGCTAACTAAGTACTTTAAGTTTCGAATGAGTTTTGATTTAGGAGTTAGCAAATTTATTACAAATGTAAGAGGTTTTTAAGTTGAAATGAAAGAACCATAAACCATTAGTAAGGTTATGGGTTATTTGTTAAACAAGCAAAACTTTAATAAACTAAGCAACTGAAAAAAAAGAAATAAAATATGATTTTAAAGGCTAAGATGGCACTAGGCAATTGGCCAGACCTTGAGGATGGGAACTGGATGCAAGATAAGGCGTGAGCTATTTCCCCCAAAGGTAATGTTGGGAATTGGATGCAAAAAGGGCGTGAGCTGTTGCCGGGAACTGGACGTAAGATAAGGCGTGAGCTGTTACGTTAAAGATAATGTTCGATAATGAGTGACGCGTAAGAAAATCTTGAGGGGGAACTAGACGCAAGATAAGGTGTGAGCTGTTGCTCCGACAGAGGACAATATCGAAGTTAGAGTTACTCTGCTGAGACTGATTTTGGCCAAATGTTATGTTACGTATGCCCCGGGGATAACATGAGTTGTGAGTGATGATCTCAATTAGGGTAAGTGTAGATCTCCTCTAGCCAGCACATTGTGAAGATTTTATGCTAAGACTATTTTCTTAATGAGTAAGAAAAGCAGTTGCCATTTTGCCATTTTAAGTATTTCAGAAAAGAAAAATTTTTAAGGGCCATTACGAGGCCATATTGAATAAGATTTGAAAAGCTTATAAGGGTCATTAGAGGACCAATACGAAAGAGATTTCTTTTTAAAGAATATGAGCCGCAAAGCGTTTTCAAGAAAAAGAAAGAAAGCTTTCAAATGTACATATCCTGCATATATTTTATGAATGAGTTTCCAAGTATAGTTTAAATGAAATTTCAAATGAAGTGTGGTTATATCCTAGTAATGCGTCGAACATTTAAGCTTTCACATGTGCATATCCTGTGAAAGAATGTTTTTTGCTAAGTCTTTCTTACCAGTATGAGTATTTTGGAAACTTTTAGAAAGAATTATAAGGCTTGAAGAAGTTAGCGTGATTTATAACCTATTCTTGGAACATATCATGAATCACTGCGTTTTCAAAAGTGTGTTTGGAAGCATCTTACTCAATCCTTGTTGCTTACTTGTTTATGCACCTGAATGCTTGTTAGTAGGGAAAGGTTGGTCATTAAGGGCCTGAAAATGAGTTTGAGTGGCTGTTATGAAGGTTATGGATGGTAATCTTTCCTTGGGAGCTATGATTGCCTAATATGATAGTAATGTATAAATGCGTGATATATGACTATTATTTGTATTATTGCCTGCAACTGTTTTAGTTTTAAAGAGTCGAGGAATACTCACTGAGCGTGTGGTTGCTCATCCCATTACTCTTTCCCCCTTTTCCTAGGTTTTCTTTGTGACAGGTAGAAGTCGAATCACTTATGCCGAGTTAGAGTTTACCCTTGCTTGATAAAGTGTCATGGGTGCACATATCGAATTTGTTTTATGTGTTTAATGATATAAAATGATGTATCCTGGAACTATAATTATACGTGAGTATTGTAGTTCATGTAATGCATATTATTTATAAGTCACTCTGTATGGCTATGTGTGCCAACTATCTTATTAGTCAGTTGTCTTTTTAACTGAAGATGGGTATATTTTGGGATGTAAACCCCCAGTACTCCGAACATGTGATCCGCTAAGTTGTATTTTTTATTTCCCTCTTTATTGTTGAACTTTATGGTTGGTGTACTCCAAGTGAGTGAGCCATAGAGCTGTAGACTCCGATGTGTAGCCGTCGAGCTTATTTTAGAAGTTTTATATGTTTTTATTCAATGCAGGGATTTATCGTAAGGCTTTTAGCCTAGAAAATAGTCAGTTTTCAGGTGAAACTCTATTCGTTTCGCCTCAAAAGTTAAGTAAGATTTAAGAAAACGTAACACTTCTAGCCCTAGGGGTTGGGGGTGTTACAAGATGGTAGTAGAGCAAGGTTCTGCGACCATAAGCCGTGACCTGAGTCTTGTTTTCATATAGTTAGCTAGGAACGCATTCATGATGATCTGATTTATGCCTGCTTTTGTGTGCAGATGTGGGTTTTGTGTGAACGTGGGTGCATTTAGCTGGATATTTGCGGCTTGAGTGAGCTCATTGATTGAAAGAATGAACCGTTTGCTAGGGTGCAGGCTGAGTGACTTGTATTCTCATGAACAAGCTAAGTGTTAGCTCAATCGAGAGTTATTTTACATATACACCTTGGCGATGTAAATCAAAAGTTCCAAGTGCCCTTGGTTTAAACTCGAACAACTGAGAATGTTTTAACTCTAAGCTCATTCTTGCCCCTTAAGTACGATATGCTCCTCGGGCCCGATAATAGAGTGAGTAGACGTACTCAATGGTTGGTAGGGAAAGAACTAGAAGCAATTAAACCATCCTCCTTTTAAAACCTAGAGGCTTTGAAAGTTAAGAACCTTCCTAAATAGTGCGCGTTAAGGTTCCTCCTTTCGCATTAAAGATCTTTCTAATTATCTGGTTAGGCCTTACTGTGGCGTTTGAAAACTTGCATTTGTTTTACATTGATGTTTCGAGTACCTACATATCAAGATGCATTCGTTGCTTGATGTGTTCATGGCAAGTTGTTAGTAAGTGATTCAAGATCATTTTTATGACTAAAAGCTCTTTTAGGCGATACCCTTTTTATGTGAATTCTCAATTGCTAAAGGAATTATGTGAGAACTTTGTATGCGCTTGTGTCAATATGGGTGATTGTGACAGAGTCCAGTTGATTGTTGTCTAAGTGTTATTCCTAACCTTCGTATATGTACCATTAATGCTTAGATGTGGCCTTAACCTAGATTGTCATCTACATAGGGAGTCTTCCTTGCTTCCCAACACGTAACCACTGTTACTCACGAGTCAGCTAGGCGTTATGCTCATCGCAGCATGAAATGCTATTCTTATTATAGGATTGATAGCGTCCTGGCTATATCAACCCAACACACCTAAAATGGAGATATAAGGGAGAACCTGACAGACTTTGGAATTGTTATACTATATACATCTCCTTGTTATCTTTTGGGGCAACAATCTATACCTTTCCAACATTTTATTAAGCATTAACACCAAGTGTAAAAGTCAGAATGCCCATAGTAGAAGGTAGAACCTTTCCATCTGTACTAGGGGTTCCTTAGACCTCCACCATTACCTTTTGAGATAAATGTGTTGCAAAATCTCAATGTATATCTGTAAGATCAATAATGCCATTGTTCTTACCCCCTGTTAGTTGATTGATGGCTAACTCCAAACAGTTTAGATGAACCTCGAGGCATAACCTCAACCTTAGGTTTTAAATGAGGGTTGCATTCATGTATAATCGCCTAGATGTCTTTTCGTGGGACACTACTAGGAGCCCGAACGCTTTAAAGCATAGTCATAGCATAGTATACAGTCTAAAGCCATAAAACCTTATATGGTTGTTTAACTTCTTTATTGATGACCAGTTGTGTGTTTTATGAGTGAATGGTATAGTAAATACACTTCATTGAAGTTGCTTATTTTGAATTTTGGTTGCGTAAATGGCTGGATTGATCAAATGATTTAATCTAGGTGAACCATTGCCTGTATGATCCCTGAGTCATTATTTGCACTCCACAAGTTCTATTATCTCATGACATAGTTTGAACAACTATATACATATGCACTTAATGCATGATGTGGTGGCCTTAGGCGTTTACCGTCACATTTGTTTGCCTTTGTGCAATCCATGCTTGACTTGAGTTTGGCTTGGGTATGTGACTTGATTATTTAGATGATTGAAGTTTTGTAATTCATGGTATGATATGACTTCTGAATTGTTATTTGCATTTCGTGAATTCTAGGATTCCATGTTATAGCTGAATAACTGCAAACGCACATATTTGAAACATGATAAGATGACCCTAGAAACCTGCATTTACATATTTTTGCCCTTATATGTTTGATCAGAGTAGCGCAGCGGAAGCATGGTGGGCCTATAGCCCACAGGTCCCAGGAGTGTCGATGGCATATGCTTTTGTTTGTAAATTGCTTGCTATATGCATATTAGACGAATTCATGTTGCTTATGATTCCTAGGCTTGAGAATGTTGAATTGCAGATTCTATGCGATGCCATGGTGCTTAAGTGATGCTACTTGGTGCTATGTGATGTCCTTGTTACCCTAATGTGTTATAGGAGTCCCCAGGTTAACTGTTTTGATCCTAAAAGTGACCAAATTCATGTTTTAGAATGAGACTACTTGTATATGACCTTGAGGTATCACCACCCAATTGTCCTACCTTTAGATTTCAATTCATAATGATGCATGTACATAAAGTTTTTGTTTACCATGAGCCTAGATAATTGAAAATCTATATTCCTTTCTAAAACAAGCTTAATATGGTTTTCCATACCAACTCAATTGCCCCTCTTCTATACAATTGCCCTCGGTGCCTAAATGGAGTCAGTAGCCATTCGAAGAGGATTGGCGAGGAGGAGACTGGATACCATATGACCTTCTTTCGGTTTCAATTAATTGTAAATGAGATTTTGAATTTTAGTGCAATTTGTGTAGATTATGTCAAGTGTGTGCACGTCTTAGGTACGACTGAACTGAGTTTTGGAATTTCGAGGATGAAATTCTTTTAAGGAGGAGATTGTAATGCCTGCGTTCCTTATTTTTACGTTAAGCTGACTGTCTTTCTTTCTACGTTATAAAATTTGAATTTTTATTGCCTATATAAGTTAAATTATTACTGATGTGCTTCTGTGAATGATAAATGTTATTAAAAAGGATTATTATTGTTATTATTGATTTTAAAGTTAATTCGTGCTAATTTGTGCCATTAAATTGTACCGATAGTTTAATTTAGTTGTTTCTCGAATATGATCAAGTTGTCAACCTTAGAATTAGTTTCTAGGTTTATTAAATCGAACTTTGATGTATTTGGAAATGATTAATTGACTAGAGATCGTATTATTGATTTGGGTTTAGAATATAAAGTTCGAGGTTAGACTAGCGGTGTTAAGTATTGAGCGAGCTTGAAATAAAAAGGGGGGGAGACAAGGGGCATTTTGGTACAATCACATCAGACCCCTTTTTTCCTCCGCCTTTGTCGCGGCACACCCCGCATCCCCGACATCTCTCTCTCTCTCTCTCTCTGCTCTGTGTTTCCTTCGTCTTCTCCTCTACCATATACGCGGCTAAAACCTCACAAAACCCACCTGATTTTCAACTCTCTTAGTTGTAAATCCACCGATTCGACCTTCCCCATAAGCTATCAAGCATTTGATGTGAAATCTGGACGAAAAATGGAGCAGATCCGCCACATTTTTGGTGGTTTTGGGCGGCAATGTGAGGCACCGAGCACATGCCCGAGCTCAGTCATGTAACATAGTCTTTAGCCACTCTAATCCCGTTACGAATTGGGGGTGAATTCGCAGCCCAAACATCAATCGCAACTTCGAATCGGTGAGCCAATTTCAGTTGGGTTTAGGCGTGTGGTCTGGGTTGGTCGTGTGGTCAATGGGCAAGGGTTGAAGATTGGGTTTTCCAGCACTCAAGGTTGAGCCCAAAGCCCTTCGAACGAATCCTTAGCTTGGAATCGAGGTGGGTGTTCCTCTCCCCCTAAATTATTACTGATTTCAAAATGAATTGAACTGATTCTAATTGTAGCATGTTTGAATCTGAGTTAATAAGCTATATTTGAGGAATTTTGGAGCCAAATTGAGTAAGCATGGTTGTAACACTGATTTTGGGATGATTGCATGTTGATTTGATGTATGGTTGCATGAACTGGTTAGTTTGAAGATTTTTAGAATAAATAGAATGTTGACATAGGACTTTTGTAATATCAGTTTGTCATGCTTATATTCTATTTTGGAGGTTAAGGATGTGAACCAGGTGATTTAAGGTATTCGTAGGGTAGGTTGATTTCTATTTAAATGTTGTTGCTAAATTAGAATGGTTATGTTCAAATTCCATTTATGGTAACTCATATGAATGTTGCGTTTATTTATGATGGCTTCATATACTGGTGAATCATTTATGATACTATTGAACTGAGCTATATAGTTGCTGGGTTTGAGATGAAACTATTGAGAGATTCGAGGATCTTGTGGTTAATGTTGTGTGAGGAGGGAGGTTGGGTTGTGATTTACTGCAATTGTGTGGAGTACGAGGCCATGTGTGGCTTATCGGATTGATTCTGCCAAGTGAAGTTGTAAAGTGTTATGAATGTGCTACGTGTGACCCCTCTCCCTCTTGAAAATGTTAAATGAAGCTATGCGATTGATTTTGAACTTAAACATCTTTAAAAAGGGTCATTAAAGGGTTGTTTTCATAATTGTGAATGTTTTGAGCATTTACTAGTTACCTATTAGTTTATTAAGATGTTTGAAGCATAAAAAGGTCCTAAATCGTCGAACTACTTAGTAAGTGACTCAACTGAATAGTTGATAGGTTTAGGAAGTTAAAAAGTAAGCTAGTAGTAAGTTCGGAAATGTTTTGAGGCTTTGGTTTATTTTGTCTACTTCTTCAGTTTAAAAAGGATTTTAAATGAACTAAAAATGGCAACAAAGGATTTTATTACGAATGTTAGTTTGAATTAAACGCTAACTAAGTACTTTAAGTTTCAAATGAGTTTCGATATATGAGTTAGCAAATTTATTATGAATATAAGAGGTTTTTAAGTTAAAACGAAAGAACCACAAACCATTAGTGAGGTTATGGGTTATTTGTTAAACTAGCAAAACTTTAATAAAGTAAGCAACTGAAAAAGAGAAATGAAATATGATTTTACAGGCTAAGATGGTGCTAGTCAATTGGCCAGAACTTGAGGGTGGGAACTGGACGCGAGATAAGGCGTGAGCTGTTTCCTCCGAAGGTAATGTTGGGAACTGGACGCAAAAAGGGCGTGAGCTGTTTTCGGGAATTGGACGCAAGATAAGGCATGAGCTGTTACCCTAAAGATAACGTTCGATAATGAGTGACGCATAATAAAACCTTGAGGGGGGACTAGACATAAGATAAGGCGTGAGCTGTTGCTCCCATAGAGGACAATATCGAAGTTAGAGCTACTCTGCTAAGACGCATTTTGGCCAAATGTTATGTTACGTATACCTCGGGGATAATATGAGTTGTGAGTGATGATCTCACTTAGGGCGAGTGTAGATCTCCCTTAGCCAGAACATATTGATGATTTTATGCTAAGAGCATTTTCCTAATAAGTCAGAAAAGCAGTTGGCGTTTCGCCATTTTAAGTATTTCAGAAAAGAAAAATTTTTAAGGGCCATTATGAGGCCATATTGAATAAGATTTGAAAAGATTATAAGGGTCATTGGAGGACCAATATGAAAGAGATTTCTTTTTAAAGAATATGAACCTCAAGAGGCTAAGCAAAGCGTTTCTAAGAAAAAGAAAGAAAGCTTTCAAATGTACAAGTCCTGCACATTTTATGAATGGATTTTCAAGTATGGTTTAAATGAAATCTCAAATGAAGTGTGGTTATGCCCTAGTAATGCATCGAACATTGAAGCTTTCACATGTGCATATCCTATCAAAGAATGTTTCTTACGAAGTCTTTCTTACTAGTATGAGTATTTTAGAAACTTTTAGAAAGAATTATAAGCCTTGAAGAAGTTAGCGTGTTTTATAACTTATTCATGGAACATATCATGAATCACTGCGTTTTCAAAAGTGTGTTTGAAAGCATCTGACTCAATCCTTATTGCTTACTTGTTTATGAGCCTGAATGCTTATTAGTAGGAAAAGTTTGGTTGTTAAGGGCCTGGAAATGAGTTTGAGTGATTAGTAGGAAGGTTATGGGTGGTAATCTTTTCTTAAGAACTATGGTTGCCTAATATGATAGTAATGCATAAATGTGTGATATGTGACTATTATTGGTATTATTGCCTGCAACTGTTTTGGTTTTAAGGCATCGGGGAATACTCACTGAGCGTGTGGTTGCTCATCCCATTACTCTTTCCCTTTTTCGCAGGTTTTTTTGGTGACAGGTAGAAGTTGAATCACTTATGCCGAGTTGGAGTTTACCCTTACTTGATAAAGTGCCATGGATGCACATATAGACGTTGTTTTATGTGTTTAACGATGTAAAATGATGTATCCTAGAATTGTAATTATACGTGATAAAGTACTGTAGTTCATGTAATGCATGTTATTTATAAGTCGCTCTGTATGGCCATGTGAGCTAACCATATCTTATTACTCAGTTGTCTTTTTAACTAAAGCTGGGTATATTTTGGGATGTAAACCCCCTTACTCCGGACATGTGATCTGTTGAGTTGTATTTTTTTATTTCCTTCTTTATTATTGAACTTTATGGTTGGTGTACTCCAAACGAGTGGCCCGTGAAGCTGTGGACTCCGGCATGTAGCTGTCAAGCTTATTGTAGAACTTTTATATGTTTCTATTGATGCAGGGATTTATTGTAAGGTTTTTAGCTTGGGAAATGGTCAGCTATAAAGGCAAAGGACCCACATCCTGAACTTTTGCGTTGGTACCTTCAACTAAATAAGTTTAATTTTGTGGTTCGGGACAAAGTTAATGTCCGTACATCATCTAATCCGGGCCAAGCCTAAAACAAAGGGCAAGCTCTTGACCTTAAAAGAGTGGTTCTTGGGAAGCAACGCAAGCTTTCTTTTCCTTTTTTCTTTTTTTTATATTTTTGATTTTTATTACTTGTTGTAGTATATTAAAGAAAAAAAAGAAAAAAAAAAAATATATATATATATATATATATATATATATATATGAATAAATTGGTGGCACCACAGTCAGCACCCCAGAAATACGGCTGTGGGGTGCCAACCTGAAAAACCAAAAAAAACCGAGTGCCAACAGGCACCATGGACAGACCGTGGTGAGCCCCACGGACGGACCGTGGTCTGCTACGGGCTACGGGCCACGGTCTAGGTTTTTAACTGCGGCGACTCTTCTCTTTCCCCGTATCTTCTTCAACCTCTCGATATACACTCTCTATCTACCCCCATTTTCTCTCTCTAAACTCCATAACATATCTCTCTAATCTCCCCTCATTTCTTCACCATTTCCACTCATTTTCACACCAAATCCTTTCTAGATCTTTTCACTCAACCTTTCATCTTTTTCCTTAAAATCCATCTCTTTCTTCTTGTTTAACTTTGAATTCATCATAGCTTCATTCATCCACCATACCCATTCTTTCTCTCTCTTATTTTTTATATTTTCACTTAATTTCTTCAATTTTCTAGGTTTTAGTTCTTATTTTTGATTTTAGTTTGTTTTTGTTTCAAGTTTTCACCAATGACACCAAACAAGAGACAAAGGAGCACCAAGGAGGTTGGTTCTTCAAGTCAAGCACTACCCCGACCTCAACGGGCAACCCGAACATCAACCAATGCGCGTGCTAGAGGTAACATTCCTCATCTCATTGGTTTAACGCATTCTGGTCATGTTGCTAGGTATAATTGCTTGAATGAATATATGGTGGTAGCAACTAGATATTATGATGAGGATTTGTTAGTCCGGTTGGGAATTTTGGATGATAATCATTGGTTGTTTGCTAGAGGTGGTGTGGGCCACTTTTTAGAAACCAAAGAGCATACATATAGGGACTTGACCTTAGAATTCCTTAGTACATTCCATGTCAAGGTCACTAGAGCACCTCAATGTCAAGCCGGATATATATCATTTTATTTGTTGAGACAATTGTATAAACTAAACTTAGGTACCTTCAACAGTATTTTTGTTTTTCCCCTAGTATGGACTTTTCGCACCGTCAACTCCCTGGCGAATTCAACCCGAATGCATTTTGGGGTGAACTTTCGGGGAGTTTTAGGTACTGTACCAGTTCGTTAAAATGTACGCATAATAAGAACCCCTTCATTAGAGTAGCTCAGCGTATCTTAGCTTGTTCTTTGTTTGCTCGGGACGATAGTCTGAATGTCTTGAGATTTTCTGAGTTGTACTTCTATCCTGTATGCTCGATGGAGACCAACTTGACCCAGATTCATTCTTCGCTAGGCAATTACATAGTGCTGCTGTTAGCACTAAAGGTCGGATAGTCATTGGTGGGATAATCACTACTATTGCTAGATTCTTGAGTGTTGAGCCCAATCCTGAGGATAGAATTTTCGGGTCCGAGCGGCTTGATCAAGCTACTTTTGAGATTATGAACTTTTGTAGTTGAGGCCTGACCGTTTATGTTGGATTTACCTCGGGGACCGGCTTTTGCCGCTTCCTAATATTGATCGCACCATCCTTCTTCACTGAGGTAACCTTTATTGGGTACCTGGTGATGAGGAGGTTGTTTAACATGCACCTTACCAACCAGTCCCTCGATCTAGTCAAGCAGGACATAGTTCTTCCCCGCATCCACTACTGCCTGACTATTCTGACCTTCAAGACACACTTAGATCCATTCAAGACGAGCAAGTTTCCATCCGAGAGTTTGTTGCTTCAGAGAGTGCCGGTCTTTGGGACTTTGTCCAAGAGCGCTACAATGAGCTTTGTGGGTTGCTTGCTTCCCAAACCCAATATATTCGAGACTATAGGGCATGTCTAGAGACCTGACGAGACTGGCATATCTCTTATGGGGAGCCACCCCATCCTTCTCTACCTCCTCCTCTCTGATCTTGTTGTGTATTACTCCCCTTCCCTTTTTCATTATGTGCCCGCATTGAGGGCAATGTGTGATTCAAGTATGGGGGAATTAGTCATTTCATTTAGCGTTTGATGCCTATTTTTGTTTGGGGTGTTTTTTTTGGCTTTGTTTATATTTTTAGTGGTAGTTTCTGTAGTTATTGTTTTAGTTTTGTTTAGTAGTGCACTTAGTTTTCTTCTAGGTTGCATTTTAGTTTCTTTCTTTTGTTTGTTTTTTTTGCATTTTAGTTTGCATTATTTGAAGGAGCATGCATGCATATATATTAAAAAAAACCAAAAAAAAACAAAAAAATCATCCAATGATGATTATTATAGATTTGGTAGCTTTCTTTGATTTAGTTTGATCCTTTGATTCGCCCAAATTGTGCATAAAATATTTGCGAATGAGTTTTCGAAAAGAATTCCATGTTTTGACCACATGTTGGATGCGAATTGATTTTCCCCATGAGTCTTTACAAGATTTTGGTATGTGTTTACTAGAGAGCTAGCTTTGTCATTGGTAGATGTCCCGTGAGACTTTGAGCCTTTAGAGATTGTTTATCATTATTAGTCTCATATTTCTTTCATGCGTAACTCTTCCTTGACGTCATTTCTCTAGAACTTGCTTTGATTGTCATTCAAGATCATATTTCGCATATGATTTAGGCAATATGATTGAGGCATTTTTCTTCCTTTGATTTTTTTAACACCACGGCCAAATAGCCACCCTAGTTGTGTATTGTGTTCCTTGTTAGCCCCTTTGAGCCTGTATCCATTTTTCTTGATTTGAACCTTTTATTATAACCCATGGGCAAATACTTGTCTTACCTTTAAGCCAAGGATAGAGGAGTGTTCTATTCTTTTGCATCAAGTTTGATAGGGCGTTAGGAAGATGAAATGATATCTTGTGGTGTAATTGGGTTGTTTGGTGCAGGGTTGTGAGATATTTATTAATCCCTTGTTTTATTGTACAAAATTTAGAGAAGAGTTGGAATTTAAAGTTTGTTATAGATTTCCCCCTTGGCTATCCCTTCTGAAAAAAAAATAATAAGTGTGAGGAAAAAAAAGAGGAACATAAGAGAAAATTTTCCCCAAAAAAAAGAAAAAAAATGAAAGCAAAAAAAAAAAAAAAAGAAGAAAGCGGTTAGCCTTGTTGGGAGTGTAAGTCATTTGTGATTTTCAACTCTTTCTCTCTTTATTTGGGGATTTATTCTGAATTGATAAGGTTTAAGAAGGATGTTGTTTGATGCATTAGAATTATTTAGTTCTTAGTCTTTGGCTTTTAGCCCCTCATTTTCAAAAACATTTGTTCCCCTCTTAGCTTTACCCTTAGCCCCGTTACAACCCTATTAAAGTCCTCATGATTATCTAATGTGTTTGCATTTTTAGTGATGGTGAATTTTGAGAATCTTGTCAAGCTTATGATAGATTTGCATCAAAGGAGGTTCTACCGGCGTTACTAGTTTCGCTTGTTTCATATGTTGAATGACTGTATTTGACAATTTGGGGGAGATTGCTTTCAAGATTCGACATTGTGGTCTATTAAAAGTTTTTGAAAAATTTCATTTCCTACCTGTTTATTAAAGTTTTTTGTACCTTTTTGGGCTACCTTTGGATCAACTTTGCCATTTGAATGTTACTTAAATCTATCCTAAGGAAGCTGTATATATTTTTAATCCTTACATTGCTTGAGGACAAGCAATAGTTTAAGCATTGGGGAATTTGATAAGTGCTCAATGTGTATATCATTTTAGGGCTATTTTGTGTCATTTTTTAAGAGAATATTACGCTTGTTGTTGTTATTAACTCTCCTATTCTCGATTTATACTTGGGTATAGTTGTTTGATATGTTTTGTAGGATTTTTAGTCTTTTTACACAGCATTTGCCCTTCAATGGTTGCATTTTGACCTCCCCTGTGGTCATCCATGTTATGCCAGGACCGTAGAGCAAAGAATGAGCAAAAACTTGGTTCCAACCCAGACCATGGTCAGACCATGGTACACCCCACGGACCGTGGTGAGCCTGTAACTATTGCCTCTTCGTTTTTCCTTCGCTATGTGACTGAGATTGGCCGAGCTTTTCTATATAAGGCGACGTTTTACAGCATGTAGAGACCATCCCAGAATAAAAAGATCATTCCAAGCAAAGCAAAGTGTAGAGTGGCATAGATTAGTGCTTTAGTTTCTCAAATTTTGTAGTTTTTAGTTTGGTTTTTGTATTGGTGTGAGTCTTGAGTGTGAGAGTTTGTCATTGAGGCAGTTCCGAAGCCCTTCGTTGAAGGCCATCTCAGTCAATCCTCATTTTCGCTCAGATTTCATCAATCATTGGTTAGTTTGTTAATCGTTTATCATGTTTGAGTAGTTTTCTTTAGTGTAGGGATTTAGTAGTTTGTAGAATTGTTATTGGATTATGTTTCAGTCCAACAATTGTGCTTATCTTCATGATTGGTTTGATTTTATTTTGTCATGTGTTATTGATGTTGTGAGTTGATTTTTGGCCCAAATTTGCTTGCACACTTGAAACAAACGAATGAAAAACTGAAAGGTGACATTGGTTATTGGACTGCTTGATAAGGCCTAACGTAACTTCATCTCGAAAGAGAGATCTATATGTTAGAAGGACTAGTAAGTAATCTAATATATTTGACTTGCATTAAGGCGAATTAGTTTGAAAGATTGACTTTTGCTTAGTTTAGGCAAATTTAGTTGATTTCGAAAGGATAGACTGAATTTTTGAAGAGATTTTAGTTCCTCAAATTTGACCAATTAGAAGAAAGCCCATGTTCATTATTTTTGATCCACAACTACGAGAATTCCTAGACGTTTTCCCCTTATTAATTTAGAAAAGTTTATTTGCTATTGTTGAATTGAATCCACTTAAACCAGAGTTTTGCTTAACACATTCTGATAGGCAAGACTTAGTGATTTACGATTAGTCCCTGAGGAATGATATCTTTTATCTATACTGCAACCACCGTGCGCTTGCGGTACTCTGTACATATGTTTTTCATTGAAGTGAGTGCCGCCTCTAGCTGGTCACCATTATTGAAGCTTGAAGTGCTTGTTTCCATCTCATCTTCTTAAAGAGGGGGTTGGAAGGCGAGGATGAAGATAAAGAAGTAGACCATTGAGGAAAGGGAAGAGGGAGATTGAGGGGAAAGAGGGAGATTGAGGGGGAAGAGGGTAAAGGAGGAGAGAGAGGATGAAGGGATTTGGTATTGGAGAGAATGAGGGAGGGCTCTAGTAGAGGAAGGTTGGACTATGGAGGATCTTTTTATGAGGAGACAGAGAATCAATAAAGCATGGGGCATTCTTAGGCAAGGGACATTCCAGCACCGCTTAATGGAAAGTACAAACTGAAAGGAAAGTACAAAAAAGAAAGCCCAATTTATTCCAACACTAGTAGGTAAATTTCCGTATCAAGTCATTAGAATAATTAAACGCTGTTAATGACTCTTTTTTAATAAAATAAAATGACACATCTTGATAAGAAAAATAAAAAGACTTGTTATTTTTGGAAAGTTATATCATAGTATTAAGATTGCATGGCAATATGGACTGTCCATATAAGTGGGCTCAAATGAGCATTTATATGGTGTATAAATAAGCATTAGAGTACAAGTAAACATTTTTGGTATTTTTATGTATCTCGTAGAATTTTGCCTAAGGATATTGTTAGAGTATGATTATTGGTAAGGATAATGCTTTATTGTGAAGAAGAATGGTTTCTTATATGATATTTTATCTGCATCCTCTAGGGTGCATATTGTTATAATATAGTTGTTTCTTTACTTTACATCTATTTAGTTTCTAATCGAGCATTATAACTTACAAATGAGCATTCTAATAATTGGATTCTACATCCTTAATTATTTTTTTTGCTTTTTTTTTTACATAGGTATGTCGTTCCAAACTATAAAGTTATTTTCATTAAAAAAACTTAACCAAAATAATTAGATCTGAATATAATGTTTAACTTGAATTTTTATTAACTCAAAATGCTACATAAAAAATAAACACACTACAATCCGAATTAGTTATTATTTTTTCATGTGCCAAAAATAGCACAACACCAATTTTACCCAGTACATCGTTCAGATGCAAACCAAATGTGTGTGTTCAATATGAAATTATGTCATTTAATACCTTTTTATTATCTAATATTTGGTCTAAATAAATTATTAAATTGGAATTTTAATATATTTTGTTTATTTTGTAGGAATTATAGAGATTCAAATAAAATAAATGAGAAATCCAAAATTCTGGCAAAAGAAGATGGAGGAAGAAGTGTTGGACCTTAAAAACAAGAGGGGAAAAAAAGGCTCAAAGCCTCGGCCCAGGCTCTCTCAAACCCGACCTGTAGCCTTCTCTCTCTCCATGTCCGACTTGTTTCTCCATTGCCAAGCCGAATGACTCGATACCTTTCCTTGCTGCTTCACCTTCTTTTTCTTCTAAGCCATAGCTGACTTCCCTCCCGTCTCCATTTAATCATGCCATTCATTCCCTTCATTGATCACCATTAACCTAACCGTTACCCTCCACTCTTATCACCATCATCAATTCGGCAATTACAAGTCTATAATTGAATATTAACTAAAGCAATGAAGGGCTTAAGGGGTTTCGGTTTTGCTATAAGAAGAGGGCTCCAGATTGATTCAAAAAGAATAGCCTAGGTTTTTTCTTGTTTCAGTTCTTCAATTTTTCTTCTTCCTCGTTTTTTTTTTTTTTTAGTTTCAGATTTGAAAAAGTAGACTATCAATTCATTGTAATTCGCCTGGGATTCGACCAGAAATATACAGTTTAGATTACAGATTTGTTTTGGTTGTGGCCACCGTTCAGGTTCATAATGAACTAAGTTTTAGCCTTGGTGAGATTTGGTGGCTCTGGCTCTTGGCAGCTGCTTGAGTTGAGTAGAGAATAGAGGTCTATTACAATTTGGGCATTCAAGTTTCTAAGTATTTAGTGTTATATACAACTCTTGTGCTCTTCTGTCTTGATATTTCGCATAAGATTACCATAAGTTTTGGTAAAACCGTATGCTTAGATATTTGAGTTTAGTTATTTTTCATATTATGTTAGATTCTTAGTTTCTCCTTAAGAGATCTAATTTCATAATCCATCCCTGAGCATCAACACCCGTAAATGCTACAGCAATAAACTGTGCGCTTGCGGAAAATGACAACAAGTTTTTAACGCCGTTGTCGGGGGTGGTTTTGTGAAATTCGATTGCGTCGAGTCGTAGTTTAGTTATTCGAGTTGTTTGAGCCATTTTCGTTTTAGTTTTATAATTGTGATTTTTGAATAAAGTTAGTATTTTGATTTTTGTTTAGATCAGTTTCATTTTGATTTTTAGAGGTTATTCGCAGCTGAAAAAACAGTCCTACCAATCTGGTTTATGTCTCCAAAAAAAAGAGGCAGAACTGAACCAAAAAAAAAAACAGTAAAATTGGTTGAGGATTTTCATCAATTTTAGATTTTATTTGAATTTTTGGAGCATTATGGCATGATTTTTGCTGTGATGATATTTTTTTGTGGATTCAACATAATTTTTAGAGTTTGTGTAAATTATTCTAGAGTTTTTTGGACTATCTAGAATTTTTTTGTGAATTTTAGAACTAATAATCTATTTGCGATATTCTACACAGTTCAGGGACATAACAAATTCGAAAAAAAATATATTCATGTCCCGTGTGATTGTGTTGAAGTTACTATGCATAGAATTCTAATTGTAGGGGTTTTGTTTTCTGTTTTAATTTTATTTTTAGAATTGGGTTGTTCAGGTTTTAATTTATTTTCTATTTTCTTCTACTTTATTTGTGTTTGTGTTTTTGTTTTTAGGATTTGATCATTTTCAGTTTTTTATTTTGTTTTTAGGTTTGATTCACTTTTTGATTTGTTTTGTGTTTTAAAAGGAAAAGAAAAATAGAAAAATCCAAAATCCAAAAAAATTAGAAAAAAGAACAACACCAAAAATATATCTTTTTGTGAGGGTGTGGAATGTACATGACTGGTTGGATTGGAGACTCCGACAATAATAGACATTTTAGGAGTGAACCTGACTATGGCCTAGAACTCGAACCTGAACTTGAACTTAAACTTGAATCCAAACCTGAATTAGAAGTGCGAAAAATGGCACAAGAATGATCTTTGAGTGATATTTTCTATCCTCCTAGGGCTGCTTTGCCATCTTGTTTTACTATACCTGACCTAGGACCAAATGTGACTTTCGAATTGAGGCCTCACTATACTCAAATGCTCCTTAAATTCACAGGTTTAGAGGATGGTTATTATTTTTACAGGGATTCGAAGAAGTATGTTCTATGATGCATTTCCCTAATACCCCTATTGTTGTTGTGCGAATGAAATTGATTCCTTTTACTTGGAAAGATTCTGCTAAATATTGGATGTATGGATTGGCTACTAATTTTGTTACTTCTTGGAATGATTTTGTAAGATTATTCTTAAGAAAATATTTTCCTAATGCCAAGACTGTTCAGCTAAGGAATGAAATCAATTAATTTGTGCAACTAGACAGGGAATCATTTTGAAAATATTTTGATAGGTTCAAAAATTTATTGGCCCAGTGTCCCCATCATGGTTTAGACTAACCATGTTTGTACCGGATTATATATAAAGAACTTGACTAACAAACTAGAACCATGGTAGAGTCCATGCATCAGGGTGACTTTCTTTCTAAGAGTACCACCGCTGCTTGAGAATTTTTGGAGGACTTAGTTGAGAAAACCATATAGTGGGAAACTGCTCGTGATGACAGTCTAAATTCTAATTTTGCGAGGGTTGGGTTGCATTCTGTCTCTGATGTAAGTCATTTATAGTTTAAGATTGCTACTTTGGAAAACATGTTGAAGGGTTTGACTCCCCAAATGAACTAGTTGTCTCAGACCTCTACGGTGTCCTGTTCTCATTATCAGACCTTAGATCATTTTTTGAGTACTTGCCCTTAGTTTGCTCACCACTTAGCAACTGGACAAGAGCAAGCGAGTATGGCCTTTCAGAGACCAAAGAACGACCCCTTTTCTCCTTATTACAATCCAGGGTGGAGAAATCACCCTAACTTTTCTTGGAGTAGTGGACCAAATGCTGCGGTTCCTACCTCCCATCCTGGAGTGTTTCCTGGAAACAACTCCCAGCCCATCTCTTATCCCTCTAATTCCTTTAAGAAATCGACTTTTTCACGTGTATGCACCTAAGCCTCCACCTTCTGTAGCTCAAGTTCAAGCTCCTCCTGGTTTATTGACATTGATAAAATTGAGAGGAGAATTAATAGCAATCTGTAGAGAATGATTAATGTTAATATGGAGAGAATGCTGATAACGATGACTGAACAGTTTTTCCAATTAGCATCATCTTCTTGGGAATCAGGTACTTTTTCAAGTCAACCAGAGGTCAACTCTAAGGGTCACACCTCATCTTCTTTTGGTTCTAACCCTAGTGAGCCTGTGAGGGAACTAAATGTACTTATATCTCTCTGATCTGGTCTAAAGATTGATAATCAAGTGAAAAATCCTAATGAACCCTGCATGTATCCTCACCAATTCTTTCGAAACTCTTCTTCTTCTCCTTCTTCTCTAGAAACTGGTTCATCCAATAAGTCAGGGGATGCTACTGATGGTATTCCTAATGATTTTGATACCCCTCTACCTCCTGAGTCACCTTCTAACAAAGAGGAGCCTAAGGAGAAAGGTTCATCTGATTCAGTTGACCCTTTGCCTCCAAGGGATTCTTCCTCTCCTTCTTCTGTTGAGAAAGTCCATTAGCCTTTACCCCCCTTTTCTCACAGGCTTGAATAGAAATATCATGCTTATGTTGAGAAGATGAGAGAGACCTTGTCTCAAGTCAAAATCAATATTCATTTACTTGATGCTATCTAGCAGATGTCTTCATATGCTAGATTTTTAAAGGATCTGTGTACGACCAAGAGAACAACTAGTGTCCCTAAAAAGGTTTTCTTAGCCTCTGGCGCTAATTCTATTCTTTCTCACCAGATCCCAATGAAGTATAAGGACCCCGATTACCCTACTATTTCTATGGTCATAGGGGACCAACGTATTCATAAAGCTTTGCTTAATTTAGGGGCCAATGTCAACTTGATACCCTTTACAGAGTATGAGAGGCTAAGGTTAGGTGAACCGAAGCCTACCAAAATGGTCATTCAATTAATTGATAGATTAACCACGTTGCCTAGGAGTATAATTGAGAATGTGCTGATTAGAGTGGGTGAATTTATTTACCCTGTGGACTTTGTAGTGATTAAGACTAAGAAGGTGTCCAATATTGCTAGTCAAGTCGTTGCGATTCTAGGGCATCCTTTCTTAGCAACTGCCAATGCCCTCATTAATTACAGGAACGGTATGATGACACTGTCTTTTGGTAACATGATCTTAGAATTGAACATCTTTAATATACAAAGACAGCCTTCTGGTTTTGATGATATGGAGTTTTAACTGGGTAGAAGATTTTGTGTTCGATGATGACTTCGATGATATATTTGCTGCTGAGTATGAGTCATTTCTTGTTGATGATGAGCCTGAATATGATGTGTTTGAGTTTGATGACTTGTACTCTGCTGCTGACTGTCTGTTTACTGTTGTTTCTGAATCTGGTCCTGAATCTGTCAACCCTCCTGCTCTTGAATTGAAACCTCTTCCTGACTTTGTTAAGTATGCATGCCTAGGACTCGATGAATCATTACCTGTCATTACTACTTCTGACCTAGATTGGGACTAAGAGGACCAACTGATTGCCCCATTTAGAGAGAACAAGGAAGCTATAGGTTGGACTTTAGGGGACATCAAGGGCATTAGTCCTTCCATTGTGCAACATAGAATTCATTTGGAGTACAATGCTAAGCTTTATTGAGACAACCAAAGGTGTTTGAGCCCAACTCTACAGGAAGTAGTTAGGAAGGAAGTACTGAAATGGTTAGACCATGGGATTATCTATCCTATTTCTGATAGTGAGTGGGTTAGCCTTGTTCAAGTTGTTCCTAAGAAGACTGGTATTACCGTGATTAAGAATGACCGGAATGAGTTGCTCCCTACTCGAGTTCAATCTCAGTGGCGCATTTGTATAGGTTATAGGAAATTGAATTCTGCCACTAGGAAAGACCATTTTCCCCTTTCTTTCTTAAACCAAATCTTAGAGAGGTTGGCTGGACATTCCTTTTATTACTTTTTAGATGGATATTCTGGCTACACCTAAATCTCTATTGCTTCTGAGGATCAGGAGAAGACTACTTTTACTTGTCCGTTTGGGACGTACGCTTTTAGAAGGATGTCGTTTAGACTCTGTAATGCCCCTGCTACCCTTCAAAGGTGCATGATTTTAATTTTCTCAGATCTAGTTGAGCAATACATGGAAATTTTCATGGATAATTTTTGTATGTTTGGGTCTTCCTTTGATGATTGCCTGTCTAATCTCAGAAAAGTGTTGCAAAGTTATAGGTAGAAAAATTTGACCTTGAATTGGGAGAAATGTCACTTTATGGTTAAAAAGGGGATAGTCTTAGGCCGCATTATTTCTAAAGATGGAATTAAAGTAGATAAGGCTAAGACTGGTTTGATTACTAATCTTCCCCTCCCACTTATATGAAAGAGGTGAGGTCTTTTCTTGGACGTGCTGGCTTCTATGGTCGTTTCATTAAGGACCTTAGTAAGATTGCGAAGCCCCTAACCAACCTACTAGCTAAGGATGTGCCATTTCACCTCTCTGAGGAGTGTTTTGTGGCATTTACTAAGTGTAAGGAAGCCCTAACCTCTACTCCTGTTCTTCATCCTCCCATCTGGGGAGAACCATTTGAGTTGATATATCATACGTTTGATTATGCTATTGGGATTGTTCTATGATAGCGGGTTGACAAGAAGCCCTATGTTATTTACTATACTAGTCACATTCTGAATGATGCCCAACTGAACTATGCTATTACTGAGAAAGAATTCTTGGTTGTGAACTTTGGTTTTGAGAAGTTTAGACTTTATCTAATTGGGTCTCATGTGATTGTCTATACTGATCACTTTGCTCTTAAACATCTTCTTTTTAAGAAGGATGTTAAGCCTAGACTTGTGAGATAGATCTTAGTTTTGCAAGATTGTTAAATTAAGGATAAGAAAGGTTCTAAGAACCTTGTAGCTGACCATTTGTCTAGGATTTTCTATGATAAAGAGAGTGAGTCAAGTATTTCTGAGTGCTTCCCTGATGAGCTATTATGTGCTGTCTATCTTTATCCTTGGTATGCTGACATTGTGAACTACCTAGTTGCTGGTAGGATCCATGAGGTTTGGACTAAGAATGACAGAGATAGGTTCTTTCACCTGGTGAAATTCTTTGTTTGGGATGACCCTTATCTGTTTAAGTACTGTTCTGACCAAGTCTTTTGGAGGTGTATTCCTGACAATTAGGTGAGGAGTGTCATTTCTTTTTATCATGACCATGCATGTAGGGGCATTTTAGTGGGAGAAAGACTGCACGAAAATTCTTCAATCTAGTTTCTATTGGCTAGCCTTGTTCAGGGATGCTTATGAATAATGTAAGAGTTGCCCTGGGTGCCAACAGTTGGGTAGAATCTGTAGGAGGGATATGATGCCACTGAATCCTATCATTGTAGTAGAGATTTTTGATGTATGGGGTATTGATTTCATGGGAGCATTTCCATTATCTTTTGGGAATGAGTACGTTTTGTTAACTATGGATTACGTCTCTAAGTGGGTTGAGGTTATCCCTTCTAGGACCAATGACGATAAAGTGGTTGTGAAGTTCCTTCGGGAAAACATCTTTGCTAGATTTGGTATGTCGCCTGCTGTCATTAGTGATCAATGTAACTATTTTAATAACAGGTTTTTTAACGTCGTACTGAAGAGGTACTCCATAGTTCATACGCTTGCTACCCCTATCATTCCCAAAGAAGCGGCCAGGTGGAAGTGTCCAATCGGTAGATTAAACAGATTCTAGAGAAGACAGTGAGCAAGAATATGAAAGATTTGGCTGACAAGCTTGTAGATGCTCTTTGGGCTTATAGGACGACTTTTAAAACTCCCTTGGATATGTCACCTTATAAGATTGTTTATGATAAGCCTTGTCATCTTCCTATTGAGATTGAGCATGGGGCTTGGTGGGTCAGTAAGATGCTCAATTATGACTTGACTGAGGCCAGTGAAGAGCGCAGATTGCAACTGAGTGAGTTTGATAAGATATGAGCTGAGGCTTATGAGAGTGTTTGATCTTACAGAGAGAGGGCCAAGTTGTTTTAGGACAAACATATTCTTAGGAAAGAGTTTGTCCAAGGAGTGAGAGCACTCTTATATGACTCTAAGCTCTATTTATTTCTAGGAAAATTAAGGTCTCGATAGATGGGTTCCTATATTGTTTCACATGTTTTTTCCTATGGTATAGTTGAAATTCAGGATCCTGAGAGTGGAGATAAATTCAATGTTGATGGCCAAAGATTGAAGCAATTTCTGGAGTTGTCAAGTAAAGAAGATGTAGAGCGTTTGATACTCCGCGAGCCGAGTCCTGATCGGTGATTGTGATGATAGCTCGGGTGTACTTATTGCCCTACCTGGTTTGCTTGAGATTTGTTTCCTTCGTTTCGCTTTTTCTCATTTCTCTTTTCTTTTCTTTTGTATAGTTGGCTACTTTTATTTTTCTCTTTTTGTTTTTTTTATTTTTATATATATGTTCCACATTTGTTTTTAAGTTATGTCCTTTTTGTTTTTGAGTCTTGTTTTTATTTTTGTATATTTATTTTCTTTTTAGGTTTTATTTTCTGTTTAATGTTTATTTCCACTCCTAATGAGGACATTTTGAGATTTAGGTGTACGGTGGGGGAACCTTTGAAAATTTAAGAAAATGAAAACATTTGAAAATTTTGAAAAATCCGAAAAGAGTTTTACTTTGTTTTGGGGAATATATGTGCTATTTCTGATTGACTATGTTCTCTTGTACCTTAGTGTTAGGTTGTATATAGATCTGGTGTGTATAGGTAGAACTTAGTCTTATAGTATGATGTTTGTATACGATCTGAATCCCCGACATTATTTCTAAGCAAGGTTGACTTTGGTAGATGAACCTGTGATATTTTGAGCCTTATAGACTAATTCATCATTTTTAGTCTCATGTTTTTCTCTTCCATGATAATATCTCTAGAACTTGCTATTATCCCCTTTGAAATCACATTTAGCATATGCATTATGATAAAATGATAGAGACATTCATTTGTTTTTGTGAGCCACATAGCCACATTGCCATCCTGATTTGAATGTTATTACACTTTGCTAGTCCTTTAAGCTTTGACCTTTTTATTGTGAACCCTTCAGTTTAGCCATTGGCCTAAACACATTTCCTATTCCTAAGCCAAGACTAGCGGAGCAAAACTTCAAATTTTGGTGGGTATCTTTTGGGAATTTTATGTAATTGGTGGTTGATCTTGGTTATGTGTAGGGATGTATCATTGGGAACACTTGGAAATTGAGTTGTGTTATTTTTGTACATGCCCTTCATTCATTTTCTTATTAAAAAACAAGAAGAAGCAAAAAAAAAAGGAAAAAGTTTCCAAGAAAAAGTTGAAAAAAAGTTGGAAAAAACTTTTAAAAAAAATGTAATTTCAAAAGAGTTGTGAGTAAGAATGTTTAGCATGAATGTGGTCATTGTATATGCTCATTTCCAATGGTCCAATTTTGTGGAGTGTGTTCTTATTTCATTATAAGTTTTGGGAGAGTATGTGATTATTATAATTGATGGAAGTGTTGATTGCTCTTAAGCCACTTGGCTTTTAGCTCCTCATTTCCTAAATTGTTTGTTCCTCTCCTAACCCTTAACCCTTAGCTTCGTTACAACCCTAAAAAGCCATCTTGATTACTGTCTTACATATTGCATTTTAGTGATGGAGAATTGAGAATCTTAGTAAGCCCATGGTAGTTTATATGATTGGAAGATTAGTTGAGTGAACCTTGTTATATCTCAAACATATGAGTGGGAATGATTCCACATTTCACTAAAGAGAGGGTCCACCAGTCACGCTTGTATATAATTTTTAAGTGGGGTGAAAGATTGTGTGTAAATATTATCAGTGGAAATTAAGGATTTCTTGATACGTACATTGTGTTTATATATGATCTAATTCTTTGGTTACTTAAGTGATGTGGTTGATTGGAATGTGTATATATGTTTTCCCTTGGGTTGTATACATAAGTTTTTGTAAAAAAACCAAAAAGATTTTTGATTTTTGATTTTCTTTTATAGATTTTGTGGGTATATCTTTTGCATACTCTCACGAGACCTTCCTCATCCACTAGGAATAACATAGGAGTTTAAAGGGCTTGTTGCACATACTAAGTGCAACCGTGATTCCTATAAAAGTGAGTTAGGATTTTATTTTATTTTTTTTAGGATTTTTAGTTTGATTTTACTCAAGGACGAGCAAAAGTGCGAAGCAATGATAAAGTACATTAATAGATCTGCTAAGGAAATCTTAGGTTCATCTAGAGGAGGTAGTGGCAGAATAGAGGAGTTTGGTGAAGGAATGAGAAGGTAAAAGAAAAAGTCAAGGAGAAACAAGAAGCATATGCTACTTTCGTTAATAGTAGAGCCGATAAAAAAGAAGAGGTGAATGGATTTAGATATAAGTCTATAAAAAAAAAGTCGCAAAAAAACTTATCATTGTGGCGAACAACATTACTTATGAAAGGCTATATCAGAAACATGAGACTAAGAAAGGTGAGAAGGAGGTCATTAAGCTAGCAAGGATTAGGAAATGGAGAATAAGAGGCTTGGGTCGTGAAAGGTGCATTATAGATGAAAATGATAAAATCTTCGTAGAGGAAGCAAAAATAAAGAAAAGATAAAAAATGTACTTCTATAAACTCTTTAATGGAGAAATGATCAAGTACCCATAAAGGAGGGAACAAGGAGGGTGAGAGGCAACATTACTATAATTGCTATAGCCCTATTAGCGAAGAGGACATTAAAGAGGCCTTGAAGAAGATGCTAACGCAAAGGGCATGGGCCTAGACCAAATTGTTGTGGAACTGTGGAAGTGTATAGGTGAAAAGGGACTACAGTGGTTAATAGAACTTTTTAATGTTATTCTTAGGACTACAAAGATGCCTAGTGAATGGCAATTTAGTACTATTATCTCCCTGTATATGGACAATGGAGAAATTTAAACTTGGAACGAGTATAGAGGTATAAAGTTGCTTAGTCACACTATGAAGTTATACGAAAGAGTGATCAATAGAAGGCTTAGGAAGGATATTTCAATTTCAGGGAACTAGTTTAGTTTTATGTGAGGAAGATAAAAAATACAGGCAATCCACCTCCTTAGAAAGCTTATGGAATTGTACATAGATAGGAAACACATGGCGTTCATAAACCTAGAGAAAGTCTATGATAGAGTATTAAACGAAGTGTTATGGAGGCGCTTGAAGGAAAAATGAGTGTTAGTTGCATATATCCGAGTTATTAAGGATATTTATGAGGGAGTAAAGACAAGTGTTTGGATGTCAAGGGGTGACACTAATGACTTTCCAGTTGATATTGGACTTCATTAGGGATTAGCCTTGAGTCCATTTCTTTTCATTATTGTTATGGACAAACTCATTAAAGAGATCTGAGATGAGGTACGATGGTGTATGCTATTCACAAATGATATTATCCTTATTGATGAGACAACAGATGGAATTAACAGTAAGTTGGAGTGATGGAGACATACTCTAAAGTCTAGGGATTTTAAATTAAGTAGATGGAAACCTAAATATTTGAGATATGGTTTCAACAGAGGGAAAAAAGGTAGTAGAGCAGTGATCGTTGATAGGATAACAATACCAAGGGTAGAGAAGTTTAAATATTTGGGCTCATTCCTTCAAGAGAAAGGGGATATTGATGAAGATATTAACCACCATATTAAAGTGAGATAGCAAAAATGAAAGAATGAGTCAGGGGTGTGTGTGATAAAAGGATTCCAATGGCATTAAAAGACAGGATTTATCATATAGTAGTTAGACCACCATTGTTGTATGGATCCGGGTGCTGGCCAATAAAAAGCACTTAAGTCCAGAGGTTGATGGTAGTAAAGATGAGAATGACTCAATGGATGTAAGGTCATGCGAGATTGGATAGGATAAGAAATGAGGTAATTAGAAATAAAATAAAAGTAGCACCCATAGAAGATAAGATGAGAGAAACTAGACTTAGATGGTTCGGGCATGTGAGGAAGAGAAGTGTGGAAGCACCTGTGTAAAGATGTGAGATGATTTACCACTCAGAATGCATAAGAGACAGAAGTCGGCCTAAGAAATGTTCGAACGCAGTGATTAGAAATGATTCAAATTTCTACAGCTAAGCGATGACATAGCTTAAGATATGAATTTGTGGAGGTCCAAGATTGAGGCTTTGAACCATTAGGTAGATAACGTTTTGGCACTCTTTTGGCTACTGAATGGTAGGAAATATATGTTGTTGTATAGGCCTTCATGCTATCTTGCACTTGCTGTAGTTTGTATACTAAAAGTAGCCTCAGTGCATCTGCATCATTACTTCCCCAACTCCGATTATTTAAGTTGTAGATTGCTCTTGGCTAGATTAGTATTATGTTGCTGTTTGTTGTTTAAAGCCTGTACAATTCTTACCCCTCATCTATTGTCATTTTTAATATTATTTTAAATAAATATGTCATGTGTTTGTTACCTTTGTTTATGAAACAATCTTCACCTTCTAAAATATTTTTTAAAATTTTTATGTGGGTTTATTAAAATTAATTGGTCTCTTCATGAGCAGTCATGTTTGTAAAGGTACGGCTGCCTACATTTGGATCTTCCAAGACTCTGCGAAAGTGGGAAATATACTAGGAGCTGTTATTGTTGTACATTTTTCACACTCTTGTTGCCTTAAAGGCATAAATATGATAAAACACCAAGCAAAAAAAGGAGACAAGGGAAGAGACCATGCATGGTTAGGGTCACTTAGGGCTCCTTTAGGCATGATGGACCCCGATCCACCATATGGGTACTAGTTATTGTCTTTTTTTTTTTTTTTCCTGAGATGAGATGTAATATAATATCAATTTTATTTGACATTTTTGGAAAAAATATCCCAGAATTTTTCTTAAATTTCACTTGCATAATAGGTGATTTGAAAAAAAATGAGATAGTTTTCTTTTTGTGGTAAGATGGGAAAATTATGTTGCTTCTTCTTCCTCTGACCTTTTTTCTTTTTTTAATTTCTCTCCACTTCTTTGGGACATTTGTTCATGCTCCACTACTTTTTTTTCTACCTCTTTCTCTCTCCCAGCTGCATCTTCACCCTCATCGAGAGTGAACTTACCTTTCACCGCTCCAAATCCACTACTGCCTTATGCATCCGTTAATTCTTCGGAACTACAATTCTGGCTATGGTAATTCAGCCAAATCAGAGCCACATTGCCTTCATTTTTATCCATGGTCTTCCGCAGAAGGCGAGGAGATATAAAGTGGAGGATTTTGAGAAGATGAACCTGAGGAGGTTGAGGTTCTTGCAGCGTCAATTACCACCAAGAATGGAGTGAGACCATTGTTGGCATGTAACACCCCTCCCTGGGTCGTGGATAGTTCCCAAGAACGGCTTAAAGGATCGTCGACTGTCCCCACAAATCACTACATCCTTTTTGGTGTGTTTCGCCCTCACACTTTAGGTGTTACAATCACCTCCACTTGAAGCACATAATGTCCTCGTAGTGCCTTGTTAATCATCTGACTTACAAGTCCTCTTGATCAGCGGTCCATCCTAGTATCTGGTCACGCTAAATGATTGCATAGGACTCTCCTGTCCACTGGCGTAGCTCACTGTTGCAGGTCAGCTCTGATGCCATCTGTAACACTCCAACCCCTCCTTAGGTCGTGGACAATTACCAAGAACTGCTTCAAGGATCATCGATCGACCGCACAAATTACTGCAAGCCTTTCTAATGTGCTTCATCCTAGCTTATATGCTGCCCGAAAAAATTCCCATGGGGTCACCCATTCTTAAATTTTCCACATGAGGCACGCTTAGCTGTGAAATTTTTAGAGTGGACTCCTCAAAAAGGAATGTGCACCTTTAGTGATATAAGTACTCACTTCAAATCCTTTTAAGCCACACTTGGGTTTTATAGGCATCTGAGGGGCACAATACTTGCTAGTAAAGCGTATTTTATTATTCAATAAAAGTACAAAATGTTACTTCTTGTTCACAAAAAAAATTTGGTCTCAAAACTTATTAATATGTGTTGTTAAACAAAAACTAACCTATTGCTTACAAAAAAAAAACTAACCTATTGTACAACAAAAATTATTTATTAAGTGATGATCTATTATTTGCCAAAAACTAGCCAATTGCTCACTAAAAACTATTCATAAGATAGTGATATATTGTTTACTAAAAATTAATCTATTGCTCACTGATAATTAATCTGTTGTTCAACAAAAGTTGTCTGTGATGTGTAAATATAACTTAGGTTGATAGAGTATATTGGAAAAATAAATTAATTTTAGCGAAAGAATAATAACAAGAATAGGAGAGAACAATGTTGTATATTTTACTCTTCAGTGAACACTACATATAGTTTTTAATGTGACTGAGAAGAAATGATATCAAGGTAAAAAAATTATAAAAAAAAGGGTAGTTTTTGGGTTTCAAAGCCATGAGCTCAACAATCGAATCCAATATCCTTATCACTCAAGCAGTTTCACTCATATCAAGAAAAATCGACAGAAATAATATAATACATTATTACACACCTCCTAATGCCATTATATTCTGCACACATGTTTTGTTTTCCTGAGCATGAGGTTGTGTGATATAGTTTGTGCTACATAGGGATGTTAGTAAGTCTTGTATAAGACTGTCTTACTTAAGAGATATTGTGAGACAGACATAAAGTGACTTTTAATAATTATAGGGATAATTAATTTCTCATTTAGGATGTCTTCTTATTAACTACCCTTTTAGTCATCTGTAAATTAAAAAATAACTTTAAAATGAGGTATTGCTTATCCTAAAATCTCTAAAAAGTCATCCCTTAAGAAATCTATGTCACCATAATACTTTTATAAGGCAAAGTCACAAAATAGTTTGTGTTGGCAAAAAAATTGCATGACACTTGTCAAGAGGCTCTTACCTTAATGGTCTAAGCATTAGTCTCCCTAAGGGGGAGCCCACAATCAAATCCATGACTCATATATTCTTCTTATTATAAGATTTTATGTGGGAATGTAACTAGCTGCTTAGTCTCGAGATCTTGTGATCTATGATCCATTATTTACCGCTTTCCCCCCTCTAAGCCTCTATATGTTGGCCTATTATAAGTGCCTAGCTAGATGGAATCCTAATATTTAAAAAAAAAAGAAGAAACAAAGAGAAATGAAAGTTAAAAAGAACAACGCTGAAATTGAAGGAGGAAAAGACATGAATGGAACTTAATGATGACTATGGTGCCTATAGAAACAAGCTACTAGTAAGCTGAAGTTGATATAGCCATAAGGAGAGCAAAGTGGGCGGAGGTCTGAAAGATGAAATTGAGATTATAAGTTGGTGCATTGGGCATTCACAAAGTCGAAAAAGAGTTGTATCACTCTCCATACATGGAGACATGATGAAAATCAATAGCTCTTTTCATTTCTCATACTCTTTGTCTTACCTTATAGATTCCTCCTAGTATATCCTTCTCCGATGCTCACAGTCTTTGGTTTACCCTCTAGATTCTCCCGTAAAAAATTATTGATTTTCTAGCTTTTTGCATCCAGAACTCGTTCTTTTCTTTATAAAAATAATGTCTCTTTGTTAAAAAAAGAAAGAAAAATGTTTCTGGCATTAATTCATGAAGTGATTCCATGATGAATAGTGTTTCAGCTAAGGATAGGGAAGATACTTCCCAACTTGTGAGTTGCATGACTCACTGAAGGAGTATGCCCACTGTAAGGACCTATAAAGGACTCAATAAGGAGAAGAGTGGTGTTTCCCCCTTAAGAGACCTTTGGTGCTCATGTTGCAGAGGGAATTAAGAAAAGTGTTTAATTAGCCAACTAAAATTGCTTAGTTTACTTGCTTGCTTACCTTTGAGGTTTAACCTAGCATTGTAACTTGTATAACTCATTGGAATTAATGGAAATGTCACTTTAATCAATTGCTTTTACTACATGCAATTTACTTTCACATGTTTTTCAATTACTAATTTCTTTCTCATGGTTTTTGGCATTCATTGTGAATTTGTTTCCCACAAGTGACACTACTCGTTTCTCTTCTTCTTCCTTCAAGAGTTAACTCCTGAAGTTCTAATAAATTCCTATAAGGGTTTTTATAGTGAGTTTTAGAGAGAAGTCTTAGCAAATTTCTTTTCCATTCCTCACTATCTTTGCTCTACTTTCTCTTCCCTTTCCCTCTTTTGTAATATGGCATTTCTTGTTCTGAAAGCATATTTGTTAGCGAAATATGCCAATTTTCGAAATCAAGGGATTATATGGGATTTTGAGGTTTCAATGTGCTTATGCTCTGTGGAGTGTGTTTGGTGTTTAGAATGGAATTATCTTAGGGTTTGTGGTGGAATTCTAATTGTTAGGTGCCACCATTCCCAATCTCAGACTCTTTTATTCTGGTCAGGTGTAGTAAATAAGAGGAACTTCACCCTTTGTCTCAAGAATTTTGCAGTTCCACTTTCAAAAGGTAGAAGGTGACATCTTAAAAACCTATAAGGGAAGTGCTTTGTTTGCCCATGGCCTAATCTTCTTAGTCTCCTGGGTTCTAACATAACTATCAGGATTCAGGGGAGAAGTTTCAGGAGGAGTTGTCCAAAGATTTCCTCCCAAGTTGCTCAAAGTCTAGCCCCTTATGCGCATCTATTAGTGAGCTCTAGTTTGGATCCTAGAGAAAGTGAGAAGGATTTGTTGCCTTTAAGAGCCCTCATGGTATTGGAGCAGTTGGATTTCAAGAGGTTTTCTCATGGAGCTGATGGGTTTCAAGAAGTTTTCTCACATCTTTCCGTTTAAACAGTCCTACTGGTCAGATGATGAAGTTAGGTTTGCTTGGAGATGGGGAAGGTAAGATAGTGCTATCTATGGTCCATTTGTTGGTCTAAGCTTGGATTTCCTAGAGGCTATGGGCTTGGGTGTTCTTTTAGGTTGGTTATGCCAAGGAACTTGGAGTTGAAGGCTTTAGCTTCAACAATAAGAGGAAGGTTGATTCAGGGCAAGTTCACTCGGATCTGTTGCCGTCCTTGAGCTTAACTGGCGGTCTCAGATGTTAGGGCTATATTTCCAATATTACATAATTTTGGATTTTCAACCTTTTCCTTGCTTATGAAGACTTACTTTTGAAACTTTGTGAAGATTCATGCGATCTTGATATGGAATTCAGATTGTAATTTAGAAGTTTCAATTTGACATCGAAAGTTGGATGCGTTTCTCTGATATGTTTTTGTGTGAAATGGTGGACTTCGCAGCTCTTCCTACCATAATAACTTTGTGTAACTACCCATATTGTATATATCCTCTCTTGCTTCTTGACTTTATTTATCTATTTTGCTACCTAAGAGTAGAAATTTAAATTCATTCTCTAGGAGATTAGGGATTTCTTTGTAGGTGACCTTTGGGATTTCGCTTTTCCATATGTAATTTGGTTTTACAAGGTATTATCACATCTCTAAGATTCAAGCATTTGTAATCTAGGGACTGCATTTGCCCCATTTCCCATCTTGTTATGATAGAGAAGTTGAGAGAGAAGTAATAGGGAGATTTGAGGATGATTCTCTCTTGGGCTTGAGCTAGCTCCACAACTTCTTCTAACCATAGTTGCTTGCAACGTAGTACACTCTAGTATGATGGATGGATTTGGGTACGTGATCCACTGCCTAGTAGAGAATTCGGTTCGCGAGGGTTGTTATTGGTGCATCTAGTCCTCTAATTCAAAACTTTACATATCATAAAGACTCATAAAATGATTTAATAATGAGGGTTCACTCTCTTCCCTCTCTTCCCCCTCGCATATCCTAATTTCTTTCTCTCTCACTTTCTCTCTTCTCATTTTGATCTATAAAAAGCTAGCTCATTCATCACAATCTCAAAAATCTTTCCACTTTCTTAAAAGTTTGGCCTATGAATAATGAAAATATGCAATACCATTACGGCAGGAGATGGGTTCGCTGAATTCGCCATATTTGGGGAATTGGTATGCTAAAGTATCATGTTTTGGCTCACATGAATTGATTCGCAGTACGCGAGTGGGTTGAGAGAATCCCATGGCTATGCTTTTGACTCTCTAAAGTGGAAGCTTTGCTCGACGATCAGTTTGTAATCGGTACAATTTTGATGCGCTTTACCCTTGATTTAACTCCTAAAATGAACCTTAAATTAGGAATTCATGAATGTTTTGGTGTTTTCTGGCTACAATAAAAGAAGTGCTGGAAAGGGTGCTTGTTAAGCTGACTTTGAAGCCTAAAGAGGAGAAAGCAAAGGAACTAGCAGACCTAGGCAGGAAGCTCATCATACCAAGTCAAAATTACAGGAAAAAGAGAGATAGAGATGTGCCATAAGGTGGCTATGTAATACTGGAAACTTGCAACCAAAAAAAAAAAAAGGAAAGAAAGAAGGAAGGAGCAGAGCAACTAGCAGAAATCTAGCATGGTGGGCCCTTGCCACTTGGCATGACTATGCCATGTATAACTTTGCTTCTATTTAAGTGAAGATTTGGTCACTGAGAAGCAGCTTTTTCATATCTTTGTCTATTGTAGGTTTACTATTTCATCAATACAAAGTTTCATATTTTGACTTAATCTAGCTTCTAGCTTATTGCTCTTCTTTAATTTAGGTTTAATCACTTTTTGTCTCATAAATCTCTCTTAAATCTTTGTTTCTAATCCATCATAATCAACTCTCAGGTAATGAGTTTTGATGAACAGGACGTTCAAAGGGGATTAAAGGTTCGCCTTTAAGGGTTTTAAGCCTCTAATCCACTTGTTAGAATCTTGGTCATTTCTTTTTTCACCATTTTTTTTAATCTCTACTTCTCATGCTCTTATTTAGAGTTTTTCAATCTCAAAGTTTCAGTCCACGTCAAACAGGGTTAGATTGAAGTTGTTGAATGCAAATGGAAGCGGATTGAAGATAGAAGAACTAATTTCTAAGCAAAATCAACGTTAATCATTCATGGACTCCTCACTTTTTTTACATTTATTATGTTAGATTGGTTGTTGATTTTAGGGTTGATTTTTATTTTGTGGTGATCTATTGAGGTGAAGTTTGAGAAATTGATGTTGTATGGCCATATCTAGCCATTGGATCAACCTTTGTGCGCTTACGTGTTGGTTTACCTTTCATTCCTCTTTGGCATCAAATAATTAGTAGTTTATTTTACATAATTGCAATCTTAGGTTTTCTTATTAGTTTTGGTTTAATTTAGGAAAAACATTAGATTAATATTAAAATTATTTTGATCCAATCCTCATTGATAATTTAGTCACAATCTAGGTAGTCGGGGAGTCTTCTGCATTTTTATAGTCAAAGCAACACATGAATGAAATAAAATCAAAACCAAACCAAACAAAACTAGCAAACAATACATTAGACTCCTGCATATTCCATGATATAGGAACATATATTGGTAGGCTTAATTCTCCTTATTTCCTAAAGATAAGTACAATTTATTACACATTAGCCCATTTCTCTTATCCAATACTTCCTTAGAAATATCCTTTCTTTTTTTTTTTTTTTGGGCATAGGCGGTATAGGGAGGGGGATTAAGGGGTGAGGGAAAGACCGTGGCTCATTTTTAGCATATGAACATATTTGATATATTTTAGTATGAAAATGTTTCTTGTTTTCGAACAAATCATTATGCATATTACTTATATGAATTGTATGATTAGTGGAAACATTAGTAATTATGGTATAGGTCCTCTTAAATTTAAGATGCAAGATGGTAATTGATACTTAAGTTTTATGCTATATATACTGAGGCTTCTACATTTCAAATTTCTTGTTTAGAGTCATCTCTGCTCTCTTCCCATCTTGTTTTTTTGGGTTATAAGAGGCTAATTAGGTAAAAGCTGCTTGGATAGGTTGGAGAACATACCAGAGCATCTTTGAGAAATTTCTGAGAATGATGTTAATGTGGATGGTTGGTGTTGTTTCTTGATCCTGCATGATAGGTTGTTTCTCTATTGCAAATCTTAATGTGACAAAAAGTGATCTCAGATTTGGGAGCCTTAAGCAAAGTCGCTTGTTTGTCATCACTACTATTGTTTATAGATTTTTAGATGTTGAATTCTTTGAAATTTTTCTAAAGTATATCAAAATAGCACTATAACTTCTTATCAAAACAATCACAACTTAAACTCTAAGTAGTTGGATTCATGTTAATGAGCATTTGTTTGATTTCATTCCTACAAATCAACCATAATTCACACTAATTTGATCTCAGAACCAAGTTATGTTGCTCAACATGTACTCTTACCAAGAATTAGTATCTTCTCCTTTTTGAAAGTGTTCAATCTACAATTACTGGGGAACCTGAGCATAAAATTCAAGAGAAACTGAATACAATGAGAGTAACACATTAGTTTCCTATTTATTGCTATTGCAAAGCAAACTATATACAACTTGTTACCTAAGCAAACCAATTTAATCTAAATATCGGGTCATTGAAGGAATAAGATGTGCATACTGCGCATTAGAATGACAAATTAAAGTTAAACAGCATAGAAAAGCATGCTAACAGACATTTATATCCCCATTTCAAACGTAATCAAAAACAAAGATTTCTTCCAACAATGTCCTACCCACAAAATTACAACCAAGCTCTGCATCAATTTTGTTTGCAAACAAGTGTAAGAGAATACATGATAAGCAAAAATTAACAACTAGATTCACAAAAAGAATTGGCCACAAGAACCCCATTAAACATACAAAATAATTTTCGAGAATTAAGCATTGTCTGATGGACCAATAACATCACTTCCTTCACTTCTTTCAATAGAACCATATAAACAATCCAAATTAACATCTCATTCTTTAAGTCCAATTAGCAAGTGAATCTGATCAACTCAAAGCATCAAATTTTGACAATTTTAAGAGAGCTAGAACTAATGAAACTGAAAATTTGTAGTGAATATAACAAAAACAACTCCAAAATTTGAAATAAAAACTTTGCTTACCTCAAAAGTGAGCTGTAGCTGTGAATTAAGATTGGAGAGAGTGTACACACATACACACACCCCTCACCAAAAGTTTTAATTTTTAAAAGAAAATGATTGAAAATGCAAAGTAATTAATGAACTGTAAGAAAGTTAATATTAAATTGAATAGAGACCTACTTTTATTAAAGAATAAGCCAAATCTCACCGGAGACGAATTTGTACCGGAGGAAGAGGACTAGAGAGGATGAAAGACTAAAGGAAACTAATGAAAAACAAATGAATGACAATGCAACTTTGGATACTTGAAATAGGCCTAGAAAGTGATTTGAATAGTAAAATGAAGTTATCCAACCCTTGAATAATTGAAAGACTTTATGGAAGCATCTTTAGCAGTGTTGTGTGGCTATGCATGGGTGATTGACTTGTCATATGCTTGAATTCCACTTGTCCATTGCTTTGCATTAAATTTTATTGGGGTTATGTAAATGCTGTCCCCTTAACAAATCTAATTATAATTCAGATGATGAGATGATGTTATTGTCGCTTTCTTGTTTTTCTACCCATTGCAGGAATTTTTTGAATGTTGCTTGCTTCTTTGAACTCTTGAGTTAGCTTGAAGAAGTTAGATTTTCATGTTTTTGCCTAGTGTGGAAGGGGTATTTATAAGTTGCTTTGACTTGTTGTTCAAATACTTTTGAATTTGATTAGGGTTGCTTTTTTGCAGAAAATTGAATTTTTCGCAAAACTTGAATTTGAATTCATGGACTAGTAAGAAATGTGCATTGTCAGGATGGACTTTGAAATATTTTAAGTTCTAACAAATAATCTAAGGAGCCTCAAATTCAGTGGAAAGAATGATTTCACTGAGAGTTTTGAATGATTTTGTGTGCTTCGTAAGAGCCTGGAATCCTTCAACTACTGATGAAGGTAATAATTTTGACTTGAATTCGAAGTAGGACCATCATTCAAAGAATTAGCTTTGAATATATTGATAAAAAATACCTTTGTTAAAAGAGGTGAACCATGAGTGATCAAAACTTCTAAAGTAAAGTGTTCAGAACCACACCATTTCCTAATAGAGAAAAATAAAATGTTCTTGCTAGAAATTAACTAAGAATTTTTTAAATTCAAATGGGCTTTGGCCCTATTCCTTGGTTAAACAGATCTTGAGAATTATGAATTTTGAGTAAAGTATTTTTCCTTTGTAATCTTCAATGTGTTCCATATGAATAAACTTGGTATCTAATATTGTAACCTCGAAAAACTCTATACTTTTTGAGTGTGTCGGCTTCAAGGAAGAGGCTTTCTTGGTTAAAAAACAAGGTTGAAGTTTGAGGCTTCAGCTTTTGAATGGGTTGAGGTTCATGAAATTGGGTCAAGGTTATAAATTCCATTTTTGGTTTTGAACGGTAGGATAGCTGAGATCAAGACTTTAGAGAAAGCTTAGAATTGACTAGTTTGAGATTTCTGAGGAATATGTGTTGTAAGTTTCACAATATGATTGTATGCTAAGGGTAGAAATTCAGCAAGACCTTCATATTGGCTTTGAATTTAGATACCGTCTCGAGGATGGGTTTGAGTTTGAGTTTGACATTTGGGTTTGATATTAAAGTCTTGGATAGTAGGAAGATAAAGTCAAATTTGCTTACCTCTATCTGGATTTGATTCCATCTGAAAATAAAAAGTGAGGTTGGTCTCTTTAAAGAAGTCGCTTAGTGAGAAAGTTAAAAAGGGGATAGTTTGAATATCAAAGTCGAAAGCTAAAAGCATCGCTAGCAATTTTTGAAACAAGATTTTGATTCATCATTTCGAGTTCAGATTCATTGTGGAACCTAAATAATTATTCAGGATTGAAGACATTGCTTAAGGACCTACATCTAATGCATCTGTTTCAACTATGAATGCATACAGGTGGAAATTTTTTTAAATCAAGTCCCTATTTGAGTATGCCCATGATTTCATGCAATAAGATTTTTTTTAAGGAATGAATGAATTTCAGAATACTATATTATCTCATGGTTTGCTAATACTCTTTGGACTACTTCAAGGTTTTGACAACAATATTTCTCTAATCCTATTCATACTTGGGCTCTGCACATTAGATTGTTTATCTCATCTGACCTTTCTTGAAGAGATGAAGTTTTCATAACTTCAGAAGCATATTCTGATTGTCCGATCTTAGACTTATTTTCTTTCCATATCATATTTATTAATCTTTTATCAATATCTTCTAATCGATTGAGTGTAACTTCTTTGCCCTTTTTATTGTGTCAAGTCTTTTTTTGATTTGAATCATTTCTTCTTTATGTATGCATTTGCCATTATATATTCTAATCATATTTATTTGCTTGACTTTAGGTGCAGTTCAGAAAAAAAGTTAAATCCTTTTGATATTTTGAAGTGCTGAATTCGAAGGAGATAGCCTTTTCTATAATACTAGTATGAACACCTCTTTGATTGACTTTGAATGGATAGATTTGAGTAATGAATGAGGTAGATAGAATAACTCCTTAGCTGAGATTTTTAATTATAACAAATGAGTTTTTGAAATACTAGTTTTTATTATAAATATAAGCATTTGGTAATTTTGTTTGTAGTATAGTCCCATTAATAGTATGAAGCCATGCTTTTGATCTTTCATAATATTGAGATGGAATTAGTCCTTCATTAATGTAATTTTCATGTGCACCACTATTGAGAAGTGCTATTGTCTTTATTTTAAAGTTATCTTTAATTTTTAAACTAATGTAAGCGTACCATTTTTTAAATTAATTCGATGAATAATTGATATAGGTTGTTGAGTTATTGACTCTTCTTGGGATATTTAGGTGCTTTTTTACTTTCCTGGAGGGCATAAATGTTGTAATTGGATAAGAGTAATTTTAATAAAAAGAGTTTTTCAGTAATGTACACATATTTTACTTTTTTTAAAATCTTGCCTAACATGTGCCCTGTTTTGCCATATTTAAAGCGTATTATTTTCTCAGGTATCTGCTTTTTGGGAACTGTCTTTTCAGGGGTTGAAATTGCTAAATTTGAATTTTTCTTTTGCCTTTTAATGGGTGAAACTCTTAATTTTGGAAGACCAAATATCCTGTAAAAGGATCCTAAATCTTTTTTAATGAATCTGAATAATTATATAAAGGTAATTTTGTTGAAAGCTATGGTATTTTTATACTGTTGTGAATAGTATTTTGATTATAATTGGATTGTACTAATGGTTTGTTGGTTTCTTATTGAAAGTCAACAGGGATAGAATAATATGGTTGATTTTGACTTCTACTCTTTCCTTTGGTTTTTACACATAATTTGTTGATCTAGAGGTTGTTAAAATTATTTTTAATGGTTTGAATAAAATTGGTTCACTTGAGATATTAGACTCTGGACCTAAATTCTTGGTTTGATTCTCATCAGTACAAAATATTTCTTTGGATGATGAGGGTTTTGTTTAAAAATTTTTCAAGATCTTGGAAAATTTGTTTTGTTTCTTTATTACTTATATTTTCTGTATGAATAATAGGGATTTCTTCAAAGGTTTTTTGGATTTTTTTTGTAGATCTTTCTCCCTTCTCCCTCCCCGGGTATTTTAAAAGGATTATTGACGACCAACTCACACTTGGGACGCGAGTGGAAATAGTATCTAATGGGGGGTGAACGAAGGCCATTGATGTATTTGTAATGAGGTTATACCATAATTTTGCTTTCCTTTCTATGGAACAGATTGATGTATTGTAATTTAGAATAAAGAGATCATACTTTGGGATATAACCATTTATCAGATCAAAAAAGTATGTTTTCTTTCATTTTATGTAGATAATTATAATAAATGGTTTTTAATAAAAGTTGTGTAGGTTTTGGAAAGGTGGAAAAGAACCATTCTCAATATGGTTGGTTGTAAATTTGGTAAAATTTTTTATTGAGGTAAGCTCTATTAACTTGAAATTTTATTCTAGATATTATGTTTAGCATAGAGGGAGGCTTCATTTAAGAAAGGTTAGGAGATATGAATCGTACTTTGGATTGAGTATCATTTTGGAGGACTTCGGGTAGAGGAGTTCTGTTAATCTTTTCGCTAATATGAGGATCTCTACTTATGAATGGGATTGACGAAATTGATTTGCTAGCTGACTGGAAATCTTGAATAGTACTTGGTCTAGAGGGTTCATGAGAATGAACTAAGCCAAAGCGAAGCTCCTCCATAAGGAGCTTGTAAAATTTGAAATTTCTCTGACAACAATATTCCTATGAAGTCTAGGATTTGGAATGATGAATTCTTGAGAAATAGTAATTTCATTCTACTTTATTCTCTTAGGGACATAAGTGGCGGACTCTTTTGCATGAATTTAAAGAAGTACTGTTTCTTCTTTTTTTTTTTAATAGAAAGAATAATGCTAAGTCTAGGATTTAATTAAGAAGAGAATAATCGAAAATAAAGTCGGCAAGTAACTGTGAAATTCTTTGAAAATTCTTTGAATTTATCAATAATTAAATGAACATCTAAAGTCAAAATATGTAAATTTCATGGATCAGTAAGATCAATAGGATAGTATGCCCAATAATTGAAATAAATAGGGACATTGAAAATATTAGATTGAACCATTGAAATAAATCTTGGCATAACTTTAATCTATCATTCCTTAGAGCTATGTAAACAGGTGCATCAATGCCTAACTTAGATAAAGATTTGACAACTACTTGAATTAATCCAAAGTAGTCATATGTAAAACCCTTTTGAAGATATTTATTAAAAGAAACACTAGATAAAAGTTGGAAAGTTTTGCATTCATCATTTAAACTAACAATCTCTCCATAAGTTTTAACAGAAAAAGCGATTTGAAAACTGAATTATCCAATTAAATAAATTGATTCAATGAGTTAAGGAATATTCCATTTGGAATAGTCCTCGAATTAATGCAATTTTTAACTATGAACTGTACTTGTTTTTAAAGGTGAATAAGATCATGAAGAAGATGATGAAAATGACCTACATAAAAGTATCTTTAATGATGCTGCCATGATGATAAAATGATTAGTCTTAGGATCATTAGATAAACTAAAGAAATTAATTTATACCAAATGGCATACAAAAATGCTTAATTTTGACCAAGAATAATCAATCACTTAGGAACACTTCCTATGGGACCACACCGGGACCAACTCTATTCCAACCCTTACATTACCGAGATCACCAATTTTCAGACTGACAAACGAACTTACCAAGGGCACCCTAAGGACTCATAGAGGCTAACCAACGCTGTTGACTAATATAGAAATACATTGCTTAGACGACTGATTAAGGCCATCAGTAAGGATGGTTGCATGTCATTCAGGCTAAACTAACGTTCTTTAGGCTAAATGATAAATTCCTCAACTAATTCTAGAGATTTAGCCTTGAATAATGGCAAGGTTGACACTTGGCTCAAGACTTGGCTCTGATACCAGTTGGGAACAATGTGCTCAAGACCCCGACAAAATTTAATGCAAAGCAATAGATAAGTTCAATTCAAGCATATGACAAGTCAATCACCTTTGCATATCCACTTACAATGTCAGTTGATAATTTCAAAGCAATGGGAATCCACTCAAAAGACAACAATTCAAGATCAGTGATCAAGTGCAGTATGGTAAGATGCTTCAATAATTTTACTGTCAACTATTCAAGTGTGAGGAATAATTTCATTGTACTATTCATGTTACTATTCAAATCACTTATTGGGTCTATTTAAAGGGTCCAAAGTTGTCTTGCCATTCGTCAATTTTTAATCAGTTTGCTTCTGTCCTTCATTCTCTCTAGCCTTCTTCCTCTTGTAAAAATTAATCTCTTGTAAGCTTTGTTTGGTCCTTTAATCAATTTAGTATTCATTTTGCCCTGCCCCACTGCAACACCTAGACTCCTTCTTGGGTCATGGACAGTTACTAGGAACAACTTCATGGATCATTGACTAACCTTGCAAATCATCATGAGTCTTTCCAGTATGCTTTGTTGTAATAGCCAGAAATCAATCGATGTTAATTACTTTAATTAATCAATTTGACATAGCTAAGTGCTGCATTTCAATTAGCATTTGATATATTTATGCAATTGTAGCTA
>JAKOGI010001543.1:92500-110000 GCA_029747015.1 Carnegiea gigantea | reverse complement strand
TTTACTAGTATGAGGGCGCTTCACTAAGCATTTGCCTAAAACAAAACATGATAAACATTTCGAAATGTGAGCCGAAACTCAATACATGCATTCCTGTATTGTTAAATGCTTATTGAAAAATTAGTTGGGCGCACGCATTGTAATTCATTTTAACTTAGAATAGTGAATAAGATGAATGTAAAATTTGTATTGCTTGATAACTGTTACAATCTATAGATAGGTGTATACCTGCCAAGCCGATCGGGAGGCCTAGCTTTAGGCCGCGCGGGTAACTGAAGGGCGAGTACCCCATAAATGATAGCTAACGGGTCACTAATTAGGTGACAAATTAATGAGTAAACTGATTCATTGATATACTTATCAAGACTTTATAACTTTGATAAATACATTTCGATTTCTAAAGATACAGGCAATGAGCGTACTTGAGATTTTTAAAACGTAATCTCACTTGATATTATTTATGCACAATGGGGAACGATAGACTAGGCCCTGATTCTACTTCAGAAATGTAAGTATAGGTGTATATGTAGTTAGTAAACGGAACTCACTCCCATAATTTGTAACTTTAATAGAAATTTATTAATTAAATTATATCCATAACTCAAACAATTCAACGTAAGTATAGGTGTATATGCAGTTAGTAAACGACATTCACTCCCGTAATTTATAACTTTAATAGAAATGTATTAATTAAATGACATCAACAACTCAAACAATTCAATATAAGATAAGTTACACCAAAATGATTCCAAAACTAAACAAATTAAGGTAATTTAACTCGAGGTGAAATAATTTGGAGTAAATAGACCAAAATAAAATAATTTAGGTTATAATGGAAAGGCTTTGATGGTTATAAATGGCATATGTGTTTTTTATATTTTTGAGATGGATAATAAGGGTTTAAGGCCAGCAGGGGTGTAGTTAGGTTCAGGATAGCTTTAATCACACAAACTTGGCCTGACAAATACTGTTCTTAAATCATTACTCTCCTCACTTCTCCAATTTCATTCACATGTCCATTTAGTTCATTTTTCCAACCCAAGCAAGTTTCTAAGCACAATCAAAGTTGTCAAACTTAGCAACATTAATAACCATCCAAAACTCTTAATAATACTTCTAATTTTCATGGTTTCTTTCTTCTGTCATCAATTGAGCTAAATGCCCCTTTAAGGCCCATTAACCTTTGTTAGCCACAACACTCAAAAATTACTTTATGATCAACCTTACACATTTTTCAGTACTTTCTTCACGTAATCACTCAAAATGCCCCATAAACTCGCTTACTTGCATTATTAAACCAAACAACCTTTTTTTGTTACTTATAGGATTTTTCATAATCCACTAATTTTAGCGAAATTCACACAACATCATTTTTCAAGCCTATAACATATCCAACCTTCAAATTTCATCTAATTCAACCCAAATAAACATACTTGATCCAAAAATCAGCCTTACTCGTGCATGGTCATGAAACTTTAGGTTATAACCAATTCAACTTTACATCCAAACCACCATAAATGGATTTAATATGATCACTCATAACCTCAAATTCATTTTTCATACCAAAGGCCACAACAATTAGATGAACAAACTTAAATTTACACTTCTTGATTCAAACTTGCTTGATCAAGTTCAAGTTTAACTATCCATAATATCCAACATCTCCAAACAGAATAGAAATTGCATGCTAGCATTTATTTTGATCATATGAACACAAATCATAACTAAAACAATCACAAAAATTAAAAATAAATCAAGATGGAGTTAGAATTTCACCTCACTTTAGGCTTAGATTTAGAGAGGAGGGGATAGTGGGAGGTGGTGTTGGTGGTGGCTAGTGGTGCTGTGGGCGGCGGGTGGGTGACGGCAACCCAGAACAAGCAGCAAAGGTGGCGGCATAGTAGCAGAAATAGGGCAGCACAAGAAGGGGCAACCATGGGGAAGGACAAAGAATAAATGTGGCTTGGTTTTGGTTGATTTTTTTTGACTTTTCTAGCACATTTTGGTTGATTTTATCCATTAAAAAAGTAACTTTTTACTAATTGTAATTTGGCACAAATAATGATAATTAGCTTAATTTAATTGCACCAACTCTTTGGGCCACCAATTGGACTCAAATGAATTGGGCTCGGGAAAATAACACTACGTTGCGATAATTTTTTTTTGGCCCAACTCGACATTAAATTTTTACGATGTTATGGAAAATAATTTATCGCTTAATCATATTGACTGGGGCCTTCTATCGATTCACGTGAAAGTTTTACGATAATTAAAACTTGAATTACAAAATGGAGCCCAAAATGAATTTTTCCCAGCCAGAATGATTAAATGCAATAGATAAATACAGAGAATTAAATAACATGGCTTAATTAAATAAATAAACATGATTTAGGGTCGGGCTATTACACATGTCCACACTTACTATGAGGCTAAAACAAACCCTAAAGACACATGGAAATTACTAAAGGTGTACCTTAGTGCCTAGATATTTATGAGCTTCTAAGGGAATGGGGAAAGTGATTCCTTATCCAATTTTGGTAGGTCAGGTGATGGGTGATGTTAGGTTGAGCTATATTCATTACATATGCTAAATAAATTAAGTGGAGATAATTTTATTATGTAGTGCAGAAGTTGATTTGGCGAGCAGATTCTTTGGAATTAACAAGGATTAGATAAAAGGAAAAGCAAAAAAAGGGAAGAGGTGGGCATAAATAGAAACTGTGTTGCATTCTTTATCGTATCAAAAATAGAATGCTCTAAATTGTTGGGATCATAGGAGCAATATGAAGTTACATGAAGTGATAATCATGAGGAATAATTTGAAAAAACAAGGTAAATGACCAAAAAAAAAAGAGAAAAAAAGACAAGAGAAAAGAGAAGACACGTAGACTTCGGGTGCATCAAAGAAATAAGAATGGCGATTAACAACTTTAAGCATACTCATTCTATGAAAATTGATTGTTTACAAAGGTGGAACCATTAAAGGAAAAAAAAAAAAAAGAAGCCCGTGAATGTGCTATCTATGCATTTAGATTCCTTACTTGTGGTATATTAGAAATTCTAAGGATCATAGTTTATGTTCCAGCTAGTGAGGGGAACTGCTAGTGATGGGACAAGGGTTATGCATAAGATTTGGGGGGTTAAAAAAAAATTGTCTGAACGCCTTAGCAATACTTCATTATGTATCTTTTCCATTGTTGAAGTATCTCATGGCATCAACTTGTATGTGAAATCCCTATCACTAAGATGAGATGTGCCCTTGCATTCACTAAGGCCTTGTTCTTTTTTGTGGGTAAATTGACCCACATCACTCATTCTCACTCCTTCCCACTCTTTCTAACTCTTTTTCACTCCTACCCACTCGATCCCACTCCTTAAAATAAATCCTACTTCTTCCCACTTTTACTCACTTTCATCTATTTTTATTATGATTTTTATTATTAATATCAATAACTATTATCATTGGAATTATTATTGTTAATTATTATTAATATTAGTATTAATTGATATTATTATTATGATTAATTATTATCTTTATTATTAATTAATCCTTATTAATAATTAATTATCATTATTACTATGATTAATTATTTTTGTTATTACTTAATTACTAAATAATAGTTCTTAATGTTAATTATTATTTTTATTAATTATTATTAGTACTATTAACAATTATTATTATTCTTAATATTCTTAATTACTATTTGTGTTAATATTTATTATTATTAATTAGTAATATTTGATTACTAATATTAATATTAATAATTACTATTATTTGCAGCAATAATAATAGTTATTTTTAATATAAATGGTAATTATTATTGTAATATTAATAAGATTCATTAATGGTAATTATTATAATAATAGTTATTTATTATTATTGATTATTAATATTGATATTAATATTAATAATTATTATTAATATTAATAATTGTTATGATCTTAATATTAATAATATTTAATTTTCCAATGATTATTATTAATTTTATTAATATTAATAATTTTTTAATGATTTATTATCACTTTTGTTATTAATTAATAATTAATATTATTATAAAAAGTATTGATAATTATTAATATAATATTTATTAACTAATAATATTAATAATAACTATTATTAATACTTGCATTTATAATTATTGTTATTATTAGAATCAATAATAATGCATATTATTAATATTAATGTTAGTTATTATTGTAACTATTACTAATATTCTTTAATAATAATTAGTATTACAATAACAATAATAATTATTGTTATTAATATTGATAATAATTATTATTACTATTAATATTATTTTTAATTGAATATTAAAAAGTTATTGCGCTTGTTAGTACTACTCGAGGATCTCTTTCAATTGGTATCAGAGCTACTTGACTAAAAATAATTAAGATAATCAAGCTAATTAATGATCAATTAGGATAATTAATTTTGTTTAGTGGTTGAATTATCACCTACTCGCCCTGCTCGTAATTATTCACATATTGTTGTTCACACTCTGGAAGGAATCACTTCAATAGCACCTCAATTAAACTATATTGCTGATATAGTTTTGGAACTAAAAGTTAAATTAGCAAAAATTAAGACTAAAATTAAGGAGATTAAGAAGCAATTGTCTGTAATCTATCTTTCTTTGGTTAACAAAACTAGACATAGTGGAAAATCAATTTTAAGTATTAGTACTACATTTTAGTATAAATATCCTTTCCAAAACCCAAAAAATAGAAATCCATTTTCTTTGCTTGAAATAAAAATCCAAAAAGAAGTTGGAGAAAAGCCAACTAAAAAATATTTGAAAAGGTGGTGAACGAAGAAGAGGATGAAATATAAACAGTTTAATCTTGAAGAATTACAGAATATGTTTGATAAAGAACAAAACTCTGAAGAATTAAACAAAATTATAGGCGCACTAGTTGATAAACAAGATGTATTATTTGATGATAATGAAGAGACAAATAACGTCTGGATAGAAGAAGAAATATATCAACAAATGAACTTAATTAAACTAGAGGATCTTAATGTCGTACCTTTAGAAGAAGTTAGAAGGAAATTGAATTAAAAAAATACAGAAAAATGGTATTTGATAACAAAATCAATTAGATTGGAGAAGAACTTAACATAAATGAAATCAAGTCCAATTTAGTTAATAGTATTGCTCCTAAACCTGAAGAATTTGGGGAACCTTCCAGAAGAAATACCTATTTTATGTGACATAGGTATGTCCTCGTAGGGTGTATAACTAACTTTTCCTTTGGGTTTATCCCAAGGAAAACCATGACCTTGGAAGAAATTATCCTTACCCTAATTAGCCAAGTAGGATATATCTCAAAAATCAATAGAACTCGTAATACAACAACACTACCACCACCTCCCAGTGTGGGTCCCGCTTTCGCGGGGTATGGGGAGATCTAGATATAGGCAACTTTACCTCCACCGGCATCTCTGCTTGTAGAGAGGCTGATTCTAAAAGACAAAGTAAGATTTTATGAAAACATTTTGTAGAAGAAAGATTTTGTGAAAACATTTTATGGAGAGAAACTAAGGATAAGCAGCAGAGAAAAAAATATAAAGTACTAATGAATCAGGAAGCAGTAACGATGTAAATATAAGTACAATATAGGAGGGAAAGGTACTATACCTCGATAAAAGGGGGTATGCAAACAATGTCTCTTCCTAGATGGCTGTAGCACCTGCATGCAAACATGACATCCGAACAAAGTACTTACAACCAAATCTAGCGTGCTGCAATTGAGAGACAACTATGAGGCTAACTCTCTATGATATAAGATCCTAATCCTATCCCGTCAAAGTCTCCTATTCTGAGCCAAGTCCTCTGCCAACCCTACAACTTTCAAGTCTTCTCTAATTACCTCGTCCAAACTCTTCTTTGATTGTCCCCTACCTCTTTTACCTTCGGGGATGCTAATCCTCTCACATCTCCTCACTGGAGCGTCCACACTCCCTTTTTTCACATGACCAAACCATTTGAGCCTTATTTCTCTCATCTTATCTTCGATGGGAGTCAATTTAACTAAGTCTCTAATTGCTCCATTACTGATTCTATCCAGTCTTGTATAACCACACATCCATCTAATCATCCTCATCTCTGCTACCATCAACCTTTGAACTTGTGTCTTTTTATAGGTCGGCATTCTGATCCATATAGCACAGCAGTTCTAACTACTGTATGATAAACTTTGCCTTTTAATCCTATAGGCATCCTCTTATCACACAGCACACCTGAAGCATACTTCCATTTTTGCTAACCCACTTTTATATGCTGGTTAATATCTTCATCAATACCTCATGTCTGATGAATGATTGAGCCTAGATACTTAAACTTCTCGACCTTTGGAATCGCCATCCCATCAATGGTGACTTCTCCCCTTGCATCTTCCCTCCTACTGAAACAACAATGCAAGTATTCAGTTTTCGATCTACTTACTCCAAAGCCTCTCGATTCCAGAGAATATCTCCATCTCTCCAACTTGCCATTAACTCCCTCTCTGGTCTCATCAATAAGAATAATATCATCTGTGAATAGCATACACCATGGTAACGCATCTTGAATCCCATTTGTAAGCTTATCCATAACTAGAGTGAATAGAAAAGGGCTTAAAGCGGAACCCTGATGCAGGCTTATACCAACGACGAAGTCATTGGTAACCCCTCCTGGCGTCCTAACACTCACCCTACCTTCCTCGTACAAAACTTTACTAACTTGAATATACTCAGGGGACACTCCTTTCTTTATCAAGCATCTCCATAACACTTCACGCGGAACTCTATCATATGCTTTTTCCAAATCAATGAACAACATATGAAGATCTATCTTTCTATCTCTGTACAATCCCATGAGTCTTCTAAAGAGTAAATCGCCTCTGTGGTTGACCTGCCAGGCATAAAACCAAATTGGTTCTCTGATACCAAAATAACATACCGTAACCTTCTGTCAATCACCCTCTTCCATAACTTCAATAGTGTGACTAAGTAACTTTATACCCCTATAATTATTACAATCTTGAATATCTCCTTTGTTCTTATACAATAGGGTGACTGTAGTAAACCTCCATTCTCTAGGTATCTTAGCAGACCTAAAAATAACATTGAAAAGCTCTACTAACTACTTCAATCCCTCTTCACCCAAACACTTCCACACTTCCACCGGTATCTGATCTGAACCCTCTACCTTCCCATTGGTCATCTTCTTTAGGGCTTCTTTAATCTCGTCCTTGCTAATGGGTGCCCACAATTGAGGATCAAGATGAGTCTCACTACTTTCTCTTTCCGTACTTTGAAAATCTTGTATTACTTCACCATTGAGCAGTTCGGAAAAGTATCTATGCCATCTCTCCTTGATTGATGTATCCTCAGACAGCACCTTACTATTTGCATCTTTGATGCATCTCACGACACCTAAATCCCTTGTTTTTCTTTTGCTAGATCTCGCAAGTTTAAAGACTTCCTTCTCACCTTCCTTGGTATCCAGTTTTTGATATAACCTATCATAAGCCATGCTCTTAGCTATGGCAACAGCTTTCTTGACTACCTTTTTTGCTGCATTATAACTAACTCTGCTAATCTCCTTTTCTTCATCTGTACCACTGTTCACGAAAGCCGCGTATGCCTCTTTCTTCTCCTTGACTTTCTCTTTTACCTCCTCGTTCCACCACAGGCTCCCTTCATTCTACTGCCACCTCTCCTAGATGTACCTAGGATTTCCTTAGCCGACCTACGAATACATACTTCAATTGCCTCCCACATTGTGTCTGCATCCTCTACCTACCTCCAAGCTCCTTCTTCAGTAATCCTCTCTACTAACTTCATAGCATTCTCCTTAGTAAGATTCCACCACTTAACTCGAGGTTCCCCAACACGCTTTTTCTTCCCCTTTGAATAATTAAACTCTACATCCAACACTAACAACCTATACTGAGTTCCTAAATACTCACTTAGTATCACCTTACAATCCTTACAAAACCTCCTATTATCTGCCCTAACCAGGAAGTAATCAATTTGAATCCTTATGAAACCACTCTTAAAGGTCACCAAGTGGTCCTCTTTCTTCTTAAAAAAGGAGTTTACCGTTAACATCCCATAGGCAACCACGAAGTCCAGAATAGAAATTCCACCATTGTTTCTCTCCCCAAACCCGAAACCTTCGTGAGCTGAATCATACCCATCTGCTTCGGCACCAATATGACCATTAAAGTCTCCTCCTATGAAAAGTTTCTCGGATCGAGGTATGTCCTGAATAACCAAATCCAGATCCTCCCAAAATTGCTTCTTAATATCGTCCGTCAAACCTATATGAGGTGCGTAAACACTAATCACATTTAGGACTACTAATCCCGCCACTACCTTAATTGCCATAATACGATCACTCTTACGCCTCACTTCGATAACAAAGTCAACCAACTCCTTCTCAATCAAAATACCAACTCCATTCCTAGCCTTGCTGGACCCCGAATACCACAGCTTATACCCATCAATTTCTCTAACTTTAGCCCCTATCCACTTAGTCTCTTGAACACAGGCTATGCTAATCCTCCGTCTATGCAAAGACTTTAACTAATTTTATAAACTTACCAGTAAAAGACCCAATATTCCAAGACGCTAAGCGCACCTACATCCCTCCTAACCCCAATTCCACCCACAGGACTGGCTACAGAGACTACATTGCTCGCCACTAGCTTAAGCTACTAACACCCACCCCAGCAACGTAGTAATAATAATAATAATAATAATAATAATAATAATAATAATAATAATAATAACAATAATAATAATAATAATACTAATACTACTACTACTACTACTACTACTACTACTACTACTACTACTAATAATAATAATAATAATAATAATAATAATAATAATAGTACTACTGATAATAAACTAAGTTTGCACTTAAGAAAACCGAGGGAGTAAACGAATAAAAACACTCCACAATAAACATTGGATGGGCCGAACTAATAGGAACAGAACAAAGTACTGAAACTAAAAGGCAAAGAGATGCTAGCTAGAAAGAACAACAAGATTGGTTAGCAAGACTAAAAATCTACTTGTTAAGAATACACAACTAGTCACTAGTAAAACTAAAAATTAAAAGTAATATAATAATACGAATGCTACCAATAGCAACGACAATAATGGTAGACACAATAAAGGTTTAAACTAATACCAATAGTAACAGTAAAAGTAATAGTAAAAAGAGAAATAGAAATACACAACAATTATGACACTAACTGATTCTAATGCCAATAATAAGAGATAAACAATAAAAGTAGAGATAACAAAATTTATTTATTCTATTATTTATTCTAATAATAGAATAAATAAATAAATAGATAGATAAAGAAAAAATCCCACTACTAAAGCAGATAAAAATAATAGAGAAGCAATATTTGAGCATTAAAAAAAGGCATGAATAGTATCTTAAACTTAAATACTGCATGGACTACTGGAAATTTCCTAAACTATATCGAACATATTTTTTTAGCACTGTAGCTGACTGATATAATTCATTAAATAAGGGTGGTAAAAATATACTAAGAGTGATGGAAACACCCGCTATAATGCTCAAAAATTTATGTAAGGATATTAAAACTGAATTTATCAGTTCATCGGTCCGAACTCAAACCGAACCGGGTTGGACCGAGGATCGAATAAGAGAAGAGTTATGGGCCGTGGACTAGACTAAATAAGTCAAAGACCACACCGGTACCAGACTAAAAAAGTGAACCAGATTGGACCAGGCCGAATTGTCGCGCTAGCAAATTTTACGATATAGACATCTTATATTTGTTTCAATATGAACCATTCCACATATTTCCATCATGAAAAACAAATTAATATTATTGATCATTTGAGAAATTATAAGTTGCAAAAGAAAATTGAAATTAAACAAGTAAAAAGTCGATTTTTAAATTTTTTTCTTCGATCCTCGGTCCGGAACGAAAACCGAATGAAAAACATTTGTGGATTGTGGACCGAACCGGATTCATTTTATTCAGTCTAGTCTGGTCCAGTCCAGGCCGATCTTCTGTTCGGTTCGGATTTGGACTGAATAAAGAACAACCCTATTTATCAGAGCTAGATTTGATTTCGAAGAAAAGTTAGGGAATGGCAAAAAAAGATTAATAATATAGAACTTTGAAATATGAGATATCTGAAGAATTATATTACTGACTTTAGTCAATATTATTACGAAATTGAGCATAATAAAGCCAACCTTGGTATGTTTTGTGACGAATTACCATATCTGCTCAATTCTATAATCAATGAAAAATATGTTACATGCCTTGAGAAAGCAGATATCATTGATATCCTTGGTACAAGAATCTCTTATTTAAGAAAATAGGTCAATGATCAATATCTTGATCTTCAAAAGCGAAAGAAAATGGGGAAGCAGTTTCTAGCTTGTTGGAGTTCTCCTCACGAATGGAAAAAGGAACCTGAAAGGAGAAGAAAAAGAAAATTTTATAAGAAGAAGAGCTTTAACAAGCAAACGGGAGAGAAATATAAAAGAAAATATTATAACAAACCAAGTCCTAAAAAAAGAAGATTTTTAGAAAAGCCGCTTGTTGCCCAGTCGGGAAAAGCAACTGTAAGTATTGGGCATGTAGAGACATAGGTCATTATGCAAACAAAGGTAAAAAAAGGAAGAATAACAAGCTTATTCAGGCTTTGGATAGTCTAGATTATTTTGAGCTTAGCAAGGAAGAAACATAGATCTAGCCTTGAAATACAACAAGGGAATTGTTAAGATTGTACTAGAGGATGAATATGAAGAAGGTGATTATGAAGAAACTAGTCACATGATAGAAAGTAGTTCAATTAGTCTTGGTGATCTTCAAGGAGAAGAATTTGTTATAGATAATGAGAATGAAGGAGTCAAAGAAGATTGGGTCCTTCCTATAGTTCAGAAAGATATAATCTATAAAAAATCCATCTTTCAAATAAAGACTCAGTACGTATGTGAAATGATGGAAGGAGATTTAGAGATAAGAGACTATGAGTATGATGTGGGAGAAGTTACTCTCATCAATTGGGAAAACATCCTTAAGTATAACAAAGATAGAAAGTATATGTATATCCATATTGGAAGTGCCCAAGTTCAAATTACTCAATTACAATATTATGATAAAGATATTGACCTGTATACTTTGCTCTGTGATATTAGGCATACCAAATTTATTAATGAAATTATCATAGGGATTAAGACTAATTTATATTATGGATTAGAAGGATTGAATTGTAGACCTGGATATTGTGTGAGTCTAAACGATGAACTTAAAACTGCCTATCTCTTAAGATAAAAACAGTTGGAATGGATATGGAAAAGGAGGTTACATACTGAGGATATTTTCAAAAAAATCGATAAATTAGATAATACCATAGAATTAAAGACTAAAATAACAATGATAGAGGCAGAAAAATTTGTAGGTCCTACTCCTATGCAAAAGTCCGAAGGATAAAATCCAATACTCAAGAAATAAAAATCGATTGGTCTTGGATTTCTAGCTTTGAAAATCCCATAAAAATCCATAAGAAAATGTAATAAAAATTCATAAAAATGGTAAAATCACTATTAAACTCCAATTATTAAGGACCATAAGTACAAGATCAGAATGGGGAGAAGGGTCTTTATCAACTAAAGAAGAGATTAGAGAAGATGATACATTAGTATGACCAGTAAGTGAGTAGAATGAGTTTTGAACCTGCAAGACACAGTATAGATGGAAGTATGAGTCTAGATAGGAAAGTCATTTGGTACAAAATAAGAACTGTTAGTAAGCCAATCTATGAGGATGAATTAGTCAAAAATATGATTATGGAAATATGCTATGAAGTCACCAATACAAATCCTGATAGTATCTATATCCTAACAAATGTATGCTTAGAGGGATATAATAGATATGAATTGTGTGCTTACATCGATAGTGATTATTCTGTCTGTTTTGAAAAAAGATCATTATTTCCAGAATTTATGTGAAAAAAAGCAAAGAATCCTTTACAAGTAAGGATAGCTGATAATAGCATTATGAGCCACAACAAAGCAATAGAAGGATTATCCATAGAAATAGGAGGAGTCCAATGAATTATACTAGTTCTTTAGCTTGCTGATCAATCCTCTCATGATATGATTATTAGAAATAATTTTCAAATGCTATATTATCCATGTACATAGACTCTAAACCAAATAATATTCACCATAAATGGTTAATCAGTTCCTATTGATAAATTAAATAAAGCTTACACTCATCAGAAGATTGAGTTCACATGCAGCTAGCGTGGTGAGAAGGTAATCCCTTCACAACGTGAGATAGCACTGATAATCTCACTACTTGAGTTGAAAAATTGTGCAAAGAATTCTATCTGATAATTCTCTAAAATTTTGGGATAAAGATAAGACCTTTGCAAAGATTACTTTGTTAATTTCCAACACTATCATCTGAGTCAAACAAATGGTGTATACACATAAAGAAATCCAAGAATTTGATAAGCAAATTAAATAACCATTAGATAAAGGTTTATTAAGAAACAGTAAGAGTCCTTACATTAGTCATGCTTTTATGGTAAGAAATCATACTCAAGTGAAAAGGAAAAAAGCTAGAATGGTAATCAATTATAAAAAGCTTAATGATAATACTGTCTTAGATGGTTATTGTATTCCTTACAAAACAGTCCTTTTCAATAGAATTTAAGGAGCCTCCTTGTTCTCCAAAATGGATTACAAAAGCAGATATTGACGAATTAAAATGGATGAAGAAAGCATTTCTTTAGCTGCTTTTAGTGCCCCTGAAGGATACTATGAGTTGATAGTAATGCCATTTGGTTTTAAAAATGCTCCTCAAATATTTCAAAAAAATGCATAATAATTTTGAAGATCTTAATCATTGTTGTCTAGTTTACATTGATGATATTCTTGTCTTTTCCAAGGCCATAGAATAGCATAAAGATGATGTCTTAGACGTCACCCAAAGATGCATTGATCATGGTATTATTTTTGGTAAGAACAAATGCATTTATGTTGAACAAGAAATCGAGTTTTAGGCCTAGTAATAAAAGTTGAACAAATCATCCTACGAAAGCATACTCTAGAAAAAATAGAAAATTTTTCTAAGAAGATTGAAGACAGAAAGCAATTAAAAAGGTTTTTTGGATGTCTTAACTAATAATCAAATTTGATTAAAGATTTAGCTAAATTGAGAAAACCATTACTGTAGAAACTTAAGAAAAAAGTAAGTTGGACATGGACCCCTAACGATTTATGGATTGTTTAAAACTTTAAAAAGATGTGTAAAAATCTTCATGCTCTTAATTTACCTAATGAAGGAGATATTTAATTTTTGGGACAAATGCTAGCAATTAGCATTGGACGGCAGTACTCAAAACCAAAGAAGGAGAAAAACTCTGCAAATATTGTAGTGGAAGTTTTAATAAAGCAGAATACAACTATCCCACGATGGAAAAAGGAATCCTTGTAGTTATAAGGGGAATTGAAAACTCCTTAATCTTTTTTAGCCCCAAAACCTTTTCTTATTTGAACTGATTGCAAAGGAACACTTGGTTTTGTAAAAAATAATTTATCAAACATGTAAGGGCAAGGGAGATTCCTGTATTAGCAACTATGGCTTAACCAGTTTTCTTTCTCTATTGAATATACACAGGGATCAAAGAACTATTTAACAGATAGTTTAATTTGAGAACTCACTAATGATGATCATCAGAGCAAAACTCCAGCTGGAAAAAGGAGGAATTCCAAAATGAAATGCCATTACTGTTAGAATGGGTTTCTCCTTCTAGTAGAATCCTTATAGATATTTTAAAATTCGATACAAAAAGTAGATCATACTTTAGTCTGATGTCTTTTGTTGATCTAATAGTACAAAGATTCAGTCTTTTAGAGTTACAAATAAATTACTTAAAGTGCCCTTATGTATTTAAGAAAAAAAAAAAAGTTTCCATATTCAAGAAAAAATAGTTCAACGAATAGTATGCAACCTGCATCGACTACTATCATAATTATTCTTATAATATTTGGGAGTCATGGAGCACTACAATCTTCTTTCTTGATAAATCTAGAGTTAGTGGTGTTAGTCTTCTAGCAAATTCAATTTCTCCGGATGATCTCATCATAAAAGTCTGGGAATATGTAATGGTAGTTTACCTCATGGAAATCCCATATTCAAAGTGCCCATTCTTCTCAAGATTAACTAAGTTTCAACAATGCATATTTAAAAGGATCCACTAGATTCTCACTTATCCTGATACCCCCTCAAAAATTCCATTCAATAGAAGTTTGTATGCTGAAGTACATTGTGTAATAGTTGGGTAAGAAAACAGAAAAGTCAAATCAACCCATTATCTTATTCAAATAGTTGATTTAGATGATCCCAGTGATTAATAACAAGAATGGTTTTCAAAATGACAAGAATTAGGCATTGATCCTACTTTAGCAAGAGTCATCAATTTTTTCAATATTTATCATCAAATGTGGGCTTTAATTAATAAGAAACACTAATGCATTGTGGGAACATTATTTTTATCTATCATAATGAGTTCAACAAATATATGAAAGTAAAAGAAGCTACTTCAGGAGATGTTTTTGATTACCTCTTCGATGTTGGAGCTGAAAAATTCTTATAAGAAAAAGGAAAGAAATATCTTCATAAATTATTTGAAAAGTGGAATCCAGTGCATCTTCAACTAGATGAAGATGATTATCTCAATAATGATAAACTGAAAGACATTATTGGAGATGAAGGCATATAGAATCTCAATATGGATGACTAGTCTTGTCAGCATTAAAGGCTCTGAAAAGTTGTTGCTCCATTATTGCTATTTTATCAGGTGTCAAGTCAGTAAAATAATGCTATCTACTATACCAATGTGAGGACAACTATAGTCATGTGAAAATATTAGTGTGTACTAGAGACTTAGGGCAACCTATGTAGTCCATTTTCTCTATAAAGGAAGAGGCTGAATACTGAGAAAGGACACGATCATTTGAGCATATTCGAGTAAAAGAGAAGTTGGGTATCTTCATTTCTCTATGCGCAAGAATTTCTAATGGTCTTAGGTGTTTAAGTTCCTCTTCAAATCTTTTCATTGTAATATTTTCACTTTTAAGCTTTTATAAAAGAAGTTTTCTAATAGGGAACATTGTTCAACTGAGCTTTATGTCTTAAATATTATAATTTCTTGATTAAAGTTTCACTATCTTTAAACATACAATAAGCTTGATTAGTAACTATGATCCTAGATAGGAATGAAACAGATCTGTGCTGGGTGCTTGATCTAAGGAAAGTGGGGTTGAGATCATTAATTTCTGTAAACTGGAAATTAAAAGAATGACAGGATCCAATGCCGACTAAGTTTAGGTAATGGTCAAAACTTTCTAATTAAGCTTTAACTATTTTGGTAAGCATGGTGGGCCTCTAATCATAGAAAATATAATACTTATGAAGTAAGTAGTAGATTATGATATTCAAACATTAATATAAGCTTAGTTTTAAGCCCAAAATTTTGAGCAATTGCACTTTGAAACTCATCTAGGTTGAAAACAAAATTTTCATACAGTTTTGGGTCATAAAAATAAATATTTGAAGGGGAGCCTTGGAGCAATGGTAAGGTTGTCTTCGTGTGACCAAAAGATCATGGGTTCGAGTCTTAGAATCAACCACTGACAAAGTTACGTTAGGCTGCCCGCAATTCACCCCTTAGGGTGGGACCCTTCCTTAGATCCTGCGTGAACGCGGGATGCTTGTGTATAGGGCTGCTTTTTTTTTAATTGTACCTTGAAAAGCATTTACACTAAACTAAGGAGTCCCAAAAATATTTTTCTAAAAACATGCAGTCAGTAAATAATTACACCAAACCCCAGTAGACCCGAAAGGAATTTTTTCTATATCTTGCACCCCATTTATTCATATTAATAAGCTTGTATAGCTTATTTTAAATTAAAAATGCAATCTTCACCGGTGTAGGTGAATGTTGATTGCTACAGCCCCCACTATTCTTCTTGCTTCTGAATTTCACTTCTCATAAAAGAACTCGATCCTTCTCCATCCGAACTTGTTGCTTTACTTGAACTTACTTCATAGCGATTGTTTTGCACTCTGCTTGCCCAAATTTGTCTATTGCCCTTATCATGTTGACTGTAGCTAGACGGACAATTTGTTGAACCTTTGTTGCTACTATTTTGTTTGTAGCTCAACAGTTGAACCCAAATGTAATGAAATGGGTTGAACTCTTTCTTTCAAAACTCTCTTTGGTTATTATTTATTGCTCTATGATGGATATCATGATTATTCTATTCCTTATGATATCAGTACCGTATTTATGATTTTAACATTTAATCACATCATGCTGTGACAATTATAGGAACAATCCACCCTCTTATTCTTTGTGTGGATCAAATAACCCTAATTCATTCCCCTTTATAAGGCAATCTAAATAGCTTGATTGAGTGATGAGAGTTTCTACTAAAAGTTTTAAAGTAAGTGAATAATGTCGTCTTCTCATTTTGGATACTCTAATCTATTCTTATTTAATAAATGACACAATTTGATCTGTAACTTAGCCTTCTAACTTCCCATCTTGATTGAGATATTGTAGAATACTCATCTCTATCATTGATATGACTCAAGAGATGTCAAATATCTGTTAGTTTCTCTTGTGATCCATATTACTGTGGTCCTCCATTTTTGAATTTTTGATACCTTCACAGCTGTCTTTATTCTGGCCACCCCATGATAATCCTTGTAGCATCAATCCTTTCTAATTTCACAGATTTATTCTTATTTGTGAGTAATGACTTACTTGGTTACCATTTCTCTCACTCTTATCCTTGGTTATGCTCATCTATAACGTCGAATTTAGATCTAACAAACCTTAGACTAGTCTGGTGAGGGAAGGTTATGTGAACAAGCCGGTTAGAGTTGTGAGATAGAATATAAAATATCCCTTCAATGCTAGTGAAAAGGGACTAGACTCAAGTCATAGGATGGCATCAAATCTTAGGCCATGGAAATAATTTGGTTCTTAGTGGGTGTCTAATACAATTGAGAAACAAAATAAGGACCCTTTTAATAAAGGGCATAATCTCAAATGATGGCTAGTTATATTGGAGTGAGTTAGATAAAGCATTAGTTATCAAGGACGGAGTTAGCCCAAGTAACCACTAAGGAGGTAAGAAGGATTCAAGAACATCTTAAGGTTGCTCAAAGCCAACAAAAGAGCTATGCCGATGAGAGGGGGAGACCATTAGAGTTTCAAATTGGAGATAAAGTATTCTTAAAAAAGTTTTTACAGCCAAGGATATTAGGAGGTTCAATGCCAAAGGAAAACTGAATCATAGGGATATTGAGCCTTATGAAATCATTGAAAACTTAAATCCAGCGGCTTATAGATTGGCTTTACTAATAGTACCTGAGCATATGCATACTGTTTTCTATACTGCATAGCTTAGAAAGTCTATTCTACAAATAC